>PDGT01000120.1:429312-577743 GCA_003671415.1 Megathymus violae | reverse complement strand
AGCGGAAAAACAGCAAATTAAACGGTAATAGTAATCGAGACGCGACAAAACATGCGACTTAATAGTGCAGGGAACTGCGCCAGGGCTGCCACAACACACCGCAAATATATGTTTCATTATAAACAAGTTGAACCACATGAAAATTACAATCGATTTTTTTTATTACCTATTAATTTACCAAATAATAATAAAAAAAATACCAATAATGGAGTATGATTATAACATAACGGGAAATTAAACCACACAGATAAAACTGAGATCCTATTTAAAGTCCACAGACATTAGTGTTTCTCCTAAAACCTAGTATATCTCATTTGTGCGTGACACGCTTTCACTTTTTGGTACAAAACTGCGATTACGAAATAATAAATTTAAATTATGTGATTATAAAAATGCACATGACATCTAGGTACTCGTAGTCGTATCGTACTCGTACTCCGTCCGTGTCGTGCCAGCACAGCACGTTGTTTAAACAATAGGTATTTGAAAATCCTTATCGTAATGTATCATGATAATGATACAATATTCACGGTTATTACATAGATATCTGTGGTTACTATATGTATATGTATTTGAGATTTGTATCAAGAATATATCTATTAATGTCCACAAACAAAATATAGCGATTAAAAACATCTTGAATGAATAAAAAATATGTTGATACAATTACACACAAAGTGTTAAATGTGCCAGTAACAGCCCTGGCTAGTGTAGTTCCCCTGTCCGTATGTGAACGCGGTGCGGGCGCGCTCGTTGTTCGAACAGAATGATACTATTCGATGTAAACGCGTCCATTTCCAACTGAAAAACTAATTAGCCGAGAATTTGTATAGATTTACATGTTGTTAGCGGCTATTGTGAGCGTGTGTGCATGTGACTTTATGATGTAGCAGCCGACGTGGCCCCCTCCCCGCCCCGCCCTGGTGAAACTATTGTTGTAACGAAGCTGCACTTATAGAAATATGAAAAAACGTATGGCTTGTGAAGACTTTGTAATCATAAACAGATATATTTTAAGTATTTAACGATGCCCCAGCCCAGTCGGTAGCGATCCCGCCTGCCGAACGAACACTCCCGGAACAGATGTAAATAATTCTGTTTAGCAAATGTTACATTGGTAATATCTTTGTGTTAAACGCTATAAAAACTACATGTATTAAATTCACATTACCCAGTGTTACTTGGCACTTGGCCAATTCATATTGTTATAAATAAGGAAGTGCTTGAACTAGTAAATTGTACCACATTTCTTGGAATCACTATAGACTCACGATTCCAATAGAGTCCTCGTATTGAAACCTTGTGAGGGAAACTTAGCTCTGCTGCCTAGCGTAGGTGTGCGTTGCAAAATAAAGTGAGGCTCTTAACGGACGTAATAATAGCAAGATTAGTTTATTTTAGCTACTTTCCCAGTGTGATGTCTCATGGTCTGTGTTATGAAATGTATTAACTTTTGGTTTTTTAGCGTTTAACATAAGGATATTACATGTAAACCAGTAACACTTGCGAGTTCGTATTATATACATTAGCAAAATATTGTGTTCTCGTATCTCGTTTGAAAACTAAGGGATGTCATCAGCAAACAACACGGTTTTACACAAGTGACTTGTGAAATAAGGAAGATCATTGTATAAACTAAAAATGGTAATGGTCCTAATATGCTTGCCTTGCCTTGAGGCACTTCCATAGTAATGTTTGCCCCTGGGAATTCTAATGAACTGAGCAGCATGGAGCTCAGAGGCCTTCAACGTGTGGATCTGTTTGTTATTTAGCTAACCGACACATACAACCGACATTAGGTCAGCGTGGTGGACTACGGTCACGGTTTGAGAGGAGATTCGAAGTCAGTTGTGGCGTAGAACGATAAAAGTTTAATACCATCAAACTAATATGCTGCGCAATCGATGAGCCTCCACCGCCGAGGCAGACCATCGTCGGCCACCGCCGCCCCTCTGAGCAAACAGATTAATCGTCAACGAGTTGCATCGACACGGCTGATTAGAACGGAAATATGTTCGGTGCACACAACTACGGAACTATTTCAGTTCGATCTGGTAGTGTACTGACACTGCTACAACCAAACGAAATAATCCGTGTATTACTTGGACTAATGGGAAAAGTTCAGTCAACTGGGTCTGTCGAAGAATCATTTACAAAAGATATCCGAGGAGTCGAGTAATGTTAGAATTTTTATTAATTTGTGTTAATAAAGAATGAAGAATAAATTAATGAAGTTGTTAAGTATTATGTAAACATATAATACACATACATTATAATCGTACCGTTGTATGGTGAGTTTGTCTGTGAGCTATTAATAAGGACTGGCTACTGTATCGGTGCGACAGCCGCGGCCACGCGACCGCCACGCACCGCCACGCGCCGCCCCTGATTGGCACCGAGTCAACAACGACACGCGGCCCCACGCCGCCCCACGCGGCGAGCTATCCAGTTGCACAGTAATGAGCTGTTTAACTGGTGCTGCGGTGACTTGTTGTAAGTGATATTTAAGTATGTCCCCGGAGAGGGCTTCGCCGCCGTGAGCTCCGGGCGGCGAGCTGTTCGTAAGAGTCGTCGCAAGAGGTGACAGAAGTCAGTGTGCTTGGTGGTAGGGTTTCGCATAATAATTATAACACCAATACTATTACTAAGTCATTAATATTATTATTGGTCTCATTATCTTTCCGTAAAGCTTATCTACTAGCTACAATCCTCCTGCTTGAGTCAGCCGCCGAACGACTCGTCGCGTTCTGCCTGGGGGCTTGAGAGCCAGTACCTTCTTTCTTTCTTTTTCCTTGGCCAATAATGCATCACTGATACCTTTAGTTGATTAATATTCATGGGCAGCGGTGACCATAAAGGTACCATCGGGTGGCTCATCTACTCGTTTGTCGCCTATGTTCATAAAGAAGTTGTCCGTTTATCTGTTTGTATGTCAGTCACAACTTTTTTAGATATAGTGATGCATGAATATCGTTAGCTATAGATTTATAAAGTTAGACGATATCGTTTTCTAATTTTTAAAAGGAATAGGTATCTATGTATACATTGTATTTAATACCAAATATGAACATTCCAGGCCTCATCTCTGAAATTACGTACTAAGTTTAGTATATTTTATTCATTGTTATTTTTTCACATTTTTTTAATATCAACAATATTTTCAATTTTTACCATCCATTGGCAAAATTATTCTAGAGCTTGAATAAATTTAATACAACAACTCTTACGACCCATTTATGGCGCCACTAGCTCCACTAGTTCCATTACTTGGGTGGAGTCTCCTTTCACAATGACGAATGTAAATTATAATGATGTAACTTGTAGTACCCAGCGGCGTGCACAGGATTATAACACTGGGTATGCGGCGGAGTACTCGGTCACAAAAACTTTTCTTTTATACATTTTAGCATAGCTACAGCCACACGATGGATCTCTAAGTCGGAAACCAAGCCAACAGAACAAGTCTTAGATGTACTACTATTTATATGTACATCTTCTAAAAGTAAAAGCAAATCTTCTAGTAAAACCAAATCACTACAATTATTATAGAAACTCAGTAATAAACTGTTAAATATACACACTTTCAATTGTTAAAATGAAAAATCTTTTAAGAAAACTATAAATATACTGGCGCAAACAAAATAGTAAACAATGCTTATCACATGAAAAAAGCAAAACGGCCCCTTTCTGCTATTTAAACAAATAAAACCTTACTAAACAAAAATGCATAATGTGATATCGGTCTATTATTTTTACTCGGATTATAGGCAACGAACATTTCCGATTACTTCCGACAACTGCCGAACTGCCGTAGCCTGCCGCTGGATTCGCGGCTTTCGATATTCATGGGTGTGTGCGTTTGCGAACTGTGCACGGACACCGAAATTACTGCACACATGCGAACAATTTGTGATTAGGTATATTATTTTGCAGCGTCGCTTGCTTTTTTACTTGCTTTGCTTTGCTTGCTTTGCCAAACGCCTAGCAAACATAATGTTTGTGTGCTTGCAAATAGGTGCTATTTATAAAATATTAGACGTTTTTAAGTTATTATATTTTGTTTATTCATTTATTTACTATTAATTAAAGTCATCTAAAACGTACGAACGTTTTATTAAAATATCTGTGAAGGGCATGTAAAGCACTGCATTTCTGCCTACAAGGAGCGCACGCCCCTGGTAATAGCCGTACCTAATAGTAATAAATACTGAAACTCGACTAGTTTACTATTGATTATATCCGTAGCTGACCAACGAACAGACGAGACGAACACGAGGACAGTCCGGTTAAACTTTACGGCAGAGACAGGCGCTAGCGACCTCCAGCAGACGACCGGTCGGACGACCAGCGGGGTGCAGGAGAGCCGTCCCCGGTCGATGGAAGTTCAAAGATGGGTGTGAACCGTAATGCCCTGAACGCATTATACAGTTTAATGATTTGACTTATTTCGAAATTGGAACACATTCCTTACTCCCAAAGACCTCGATGTCCCAGTGGGCGCTATTACCGGCGCCACAGTACGAGTGCAGCGCAAACAGGCCGGCCTGCGTCCGGCGCGGCACAACACGGCGCGGCACTGCACGGCGCGGCGCTAGCGGCAGACGAGGAGAGAGCGACCTATGTAACCACTGTGAGTACGGTACATAAACGCTGAGCCACCGAGCGGAGAACCGCGCGCCTCTAATTGATTTATTATTGTGCTCCGAACGGCTCGCCTCTGTGGCGACGGCTTTTACTTGGTGACATAGGTTGTGGAAGGCGATTGATTGTGACGATTAGGACTCTAGACGAGCGAGTGTGACTCATTATGGTAAATAAATAATATTTAATAATGAAATAACAGTATGAAGTATAGTTTAAACAACACGCGTATATCCTAATCATCAAAAGTCCATATACAATTGATTATTTTATTCATATCAACACGAAAAATACATAGACACGTAGTACAGCATGTGTTTGTGCTACTCGGTGTTAAATTTCTACAGCTACTTATGTAAATACCTTACAATTAACTCTAAAGATAACAAATTTCTTATTTGAGGTAAATTGGATGTGCGTGCACTACTTGGATCCGTTCACATACCATCCTATAATTATTTCTACTAAAAACGTTTGAAATTTTACAGTTTAATGAAGTCCGCTTCCATTCAACGCAGCCGCAGCGCAAACTTCAAACCGTTAATTAAATTTCGCACTAACCGGTTCCGTCGCCATACTTGCCGAGCTTAATTTAGGATTTGTCAGCTCCGCCGTCCGTGCCGAAACGTTGTATCTGCCAATTAACTTTCAAATTAAACAACTTTATTGCAACGCATTAGGGTTGATTACAGTCTGTGTTAATTATTAAGTATTTGTCAACCGTCTCGCTCGATCCAAAACGTCGTATTAGCTAATTATGGCGAGCAATAAGCTACGTTATGTCTCGGCATTAAAGTGTATTTATTACAGTTTGTGGTTTATGATTCTTACTGTTTGTAGTGTTAAGCAGTCTGCTGTTATGAAAGGACTCGCTGCCGATTACCATTAAATCTTTAACTATATAATTTATTTGTTAAGGTTGTTTTTTCTTCGGAATTAGTGAGAATAGACAAAGTCAGCGACCATAGAGTACGACGCCTACGAATGAAACGTGTAAATGGAAAAGCGCGATCGTTCATTGATTTTAAATGGAGTTTTGCGCGAGCCGGCGCCGGCGCGGCGATGGCGCGGTAACGAAAGTAATTAAGGTAATTATGTAATTAAGCAATGATTCGCCCGCGCTAATGAACTCTCCGCGAACACTCAGCGTATTTTTAATTAATAAATTCATCATAAAATTATTTGAAACTATACTGGGGCTTCAGCTGCGAAGAACAAAAATTAGTTGGTGTAATTAATTTTTGTTCAGTTTACTTTGAATTGTAATTAGTAATATTTTAATGACGGCTAGGAGGGGCGGCGTGTTTTGTGTAAAGATCAAGCAAGAGTAAAATACTCGAGTACGCAACCCATGAGATATATAAACAATTTTAGTTCTTGAATAACTGTTATTAAGTAGTGAAGAAATCGTTTGTCAATATAATTAACTTGGCAACCGTTTAATTAAACAAATTCAATCTTAATCTTCTAGGGCTCCGTAGCTGGTTAAAATGTTTTTGGAATTATATTCACGAATTCGGTATATGTTATTAGGTATCACTCATACAGCTAGCCAACGAATTTCTTATAATTACCTTTTTTTTTGTTGACGAGGGGAAAACCTTCAAAAGGTACCCGGTGTCGTGGGAGCGACGCCGGGGTATGTGGGATTTTTACCGCACTAACCCCACCCCCCTGGCCTTCCTCGGCGCTATGATAGGACTCCGGGATCTCCAAAGGAACACAACCGGAGTCCTATGAGCGCGTGCCCCGCCGGGCCTTGCTCGGGGTGACGATCTACACCCCTTGCTTCCTGGTGTTACGCCGGTATGCGGCCACGCATACCGACGTCCTTCCCGGGGTCGTTGGCTGGACGGTTCGGGCTCCCACCCTAGCCGCCCACGACCCCGGAAGCCCCCTTTTAGTCGCCTCTTACGACAGGCAGGGGATATCGTAGCCCTATTCTGGTCCCGGGCTACAGGAACATTCCTATAATTACCTACCTAGTATAAACATATTTTAAAATATCATTATTTCAGCCACCCCTTAAAATGACAATACTGGTTTAAAATACCCGCCTTCACTTAACCCGGGAGAAGGACAAACAAATTTCCAAGGAAAATATTTTTGCATCTATAGGCACAGGGAACACTTATATATAATTTTAATATAAGTAATAACTAGCGTCTGTGCCTGGCGTCGCCCGCATGGTATCCGCATGAAATGTAGCCCACATATACCGAATTTTAATTACCACACATAGAGACATACTTGACGTACATATAATTTATCCGTCTACACTATCTAATCGATATGTAATCTTATAAATCTATCTCGTGTAGTGTGTGTAATGTAACTAGTCCTTTATAACGCCGTGCGGGTGTCCCCCGAACCGAACAGGTATCCCGGACATGCTGTGAGCGGCGGCTCGACAGCGGCGGAGATGTCGCAAGCAAGCATCGGCCGCCGTCGGTTCGAGGCGACACGCCGCCCGCGGATTTGCACGTTGGACGAAGCTGGTTAAATTGACGATATTTAAAGCCTTCTGCCGAACCTTTTACGCGTGCAATCTGTGGACCGGCCGGACGCGGCGGACCTGTACCGCTCTATGTATTCAGTACAATAGCGATGTGCCGAGGTCGGTATCGAGGATGCCCCGGCACCGCAACGCCTCGACAACGATCGCCCACGTCTCCATTCCAGACGTTGTAGACGATTTCCATGCGATGAAAAGCGAGCCCGTGAACAGCCCGAACGCCGCCCTCGGCACACAGCGGACGAGCTGGACAGTCCACCTCGGAACTGCTGGAGCGGTGCACGCGCCGCCGCTCGTTAGATCGAGTGAGTTTTTAGTGGCAGTAGTAGTCAGTAGTAAACTAGGTTAAGAACTGCCTGCTGTTACTAACAAAAGTGTGGGCTTACTATGGTTTGAAATAAAGATTATTATCTGGAATAATCTAGCTTTCGAATGGTAAAAATATTTTAAATAGTTATTATCGGTATAGTTACATGATATCAAATCACGGTTCACTTTAAAATATCCATCTAAATCATAACGTTACATTTGACATGAATTTTTAATTTACAATATGACTGTCTCAATAATGCTGAAACAAGTTCAGTATAAAACCCGTTAATGACTGTTACAGTTACAACTGTTACTGTTTTGATAGTTAATGTGACGTTATTCTTTGTAGTGCTAACGTGGATATCACTTTTCTTAACAAAAGTATAAAATTATTTTGTGACGCATAAAACACTGTCCGAAATATATTTTGAGGTTATTTTTAGTATAGTGATTACCTTAAAAACTTTTTTTAATGAGTAGCTGGTAGTCATTTTCGAGTTAGCATCACTTGGGGAATCAATAATAAATATTGGTATCGACACACAATCTGGAAGCGGCAGCACCGTTGACCCAATAGTCAAACATCTTTTTCAACATTCTCCAACAAAAGCGTTCTGACATTCGACAAATAAGCTCGTGTAATCTCTCAACGAGCCACATAAAGCGTAAAACTTAATACTTTTGCTCTGTAAAGAACCAAAGAAACTGGGCTCAATGACAGTGTCAAGTAACACTATTTGACGATCCTACCATATAATCACCATTTTCAATCGTAAAACTTACGAGTTACAGTTGAAAATCACTTAACGAGTGTTTCAAATCTGAGTGGATAATGCTATTTATAGCAAAAATTAGAAGCTTTCCATTATTGATCGTTAAAGTTCTATAATTAAGGTTCATATTTGTATACCAATAAGGATTTATTACTGAGTCTTTAAAATACCGCCAGTCAACGCCGAATTCAATAGAGTCGTACGAAGTCGAATGTGCAGCCATAGAATCGAAATTCGAGCAGAAATGCTATGAACCGGTGAGAGCAAGACGATACATTACTGAATCAATGACTCGTTTAGTATCGTGAGCTGTCAATTTCTGGCAAACATTACATCTATAGAATTCATATGAAAATACATAACTATATACAAATGCCAAACAAGAAATATTAATTTGTCTTCATATCGTCTACACACGGTAATGCGATCTTAATACAATTCTTTGGAAAAACACAATTTGTAGGTAAATGGTATCATACTATAAATGTACATCATTAGAAAAATAAAGAAAAAAATACAATTACCCCAATATATGCTAGCTACGAGTAGCTGTAGCCCAAACACCGAAGAGTATGAGTGTTGAATGAGTATACAAACTAAATATAAAATAATAAATTAAAAAAAAACAACTGTGGATAGAGGCCATGTCTGCATATAGTGAATTTTCTACATTCCTACATAATATTCAAAGGATCGCAGAACAAATATTTTGTTACCAAAAGTTCAAAATATTGACTGGTGAGCACGGATACTTTATTTTTCGTGTACCCATGTAGCTGATTAGTTATTTTCATTTAACAAATATGATGATGGCCCTCTGCGTGGTATATGGCTAATCAGTACTAAGAGACAATTTATTTTTCGGTGCACGTGGAATTTTCAAGTGTGAGGGAGAGACAAGTAGTATATCATACTGTTGGCCACAAAGTGCAGTTAATATTTGATTAATTTAGATATTATTATGATAGAATGTGAAATAAACGTGTCATGACAAAGAAAAATATGCTTATTCTGTCTTAAAAAATATATATATATCTACAGGATTGACATTAATAAATAGTTAATATAACAAACATGTACATAATATGAAGTGAACTTACGTAGTGCACTCATAATCGAGACTTGAGTGGGGGAGCTACTCCTGCCCGAGACTTCGGTGCGACCCGCGCTCCCGAGTAAAACTCGATTGAAATGTAATTAATAAGTGCTTACTATAGATTCATGCAGAAAATATGTGCTAATATTTATTAATAATAACAATAATTTTGATAATTTATTTAGTTTAAGAAAGGCTATGTTTAATTTTAATTTGAGCAAATAAGTAAATGAGCCACCTACTTCACACAAAATTCATAATCGTCACAATGCCTTTATTCCACTCCCCGTCTGCCATTTCTATTTTTCAGTACTCTGTGGGATTGCAAATTGGACCTATAATCGGTTTGTGCGCTTGCGCAAGCGTCATTGTCAGAATAATATGACGGATAATAGCGCCATAATACGCGAAGTCCATATGGCAATTAATTCAACATAAATAGATCGGGTTTTAAGAATATAAAATTGATAGATTTCGCTGTTGTTACGTGTTTATACCCAAGTGTTAACAATATTGTGGTTAGTTTTGAGTGATGCAGTTAACATTATAACTTTGATAAAAAATTCTGTTAACAGTATTATGTGCTGATGAAGTTCCGGTAATGCATATTAATGCATTTATATTAATTAATACATTTCAAAGTAAACAATTAGGTATAATGATAGAAGGAACCAAATTATAGCAACCACGCAGAAAAGTAGTTAGTCGCCACCAGAATTAAAAGAGTTTCATTCAACTCCAATCGATCCAACGCGTCGCTCGAACACGTTCTCGGGCCGATGTAGTAGTAATTACGAAGGCAGTAGATGATATCACAGGACGAAGAACGATTTATTTTCTTTTCTTCTATCGATTACTGACTCTGACATAGTTCAGTGCAATTACCATTGAAAATAATGTATTCTAAATAATAAAACAAGATCACCTGAACATTCGCGCTGCCTTCAGTTCCCATAACAAAAACTGCGGCGGAAATATCAAGTTTAGAGTTCCGCCGGCCACCTCGTAATGCACACCACCATGATACCGACGGAACCCACCATTATCCCTTCTATGGCCAATTCTTTGCACGACTTCTTTGTGCATCCCACCAGTATAACTAAATCTCTCGGTTTAGAACGATTTATTTGAGTGAAATATTTTTGGGGCTCTTTTTTAAACGGTCGGTAGTTCATAGGTAGTAATTGAATTACCCTTATTTAGTTGTTTCCTGCTTATTTTTTATGTAACAGGAAGGAGCTGTCAAATTTTAATCAAATTATTCGCTCACAAAGGATTATGATTAATGCGCTTTGAATGACGCCATTGATTAGTGACGTGGCTTTGTGTTAATAGTGAATCTATTAAAATATTATTAATTTACCGGTTATTGGTCTGTGTGGTTTTGTAATTAATGTAGTTCGTGGTTTCATCCAGTCGAATTTAAAATACAGATTACGGTACTTGTGCTCAGCTATATTTTGATAGTCACGGCTTAAAGGAGAAAGGAGTTCCGCAATTTTGGAAATACGTACGTATAAGTTATGAGATGCTCGAAATTTAGAAATGGAAAGCACCTGTACCTATTATGTTTTTTAAAAGGAAATTTATTGAAAATCGAAATCAGTAAAGCAAATTGGTTATCCAAACAATTAGGTACGTTTACAACGGTTTCAACCAGACTTAGGAAGCTCAAAAGGGGTTAAATTACCCTCAAAAATGACCATTGAAACGGAACGTTGCAAGCTACAGCAACTGCAGAAAATGTGTGGACTACTGAAATGTTGATGAAAGAAGCTTCTGCACGGATATAGAGAAGATCCTTAGCGTTAGTTCGGGGATCGTCCATACCATCGTGCATCAACGTCTTTGAGTGTGGAAGCTTTGTTGTTGGATCGCTCTTCGAAAGCGACAGACGGGCTCGTGCCGAATTGATGCCGTGAATTGACTGCGTCTTGAAATCGGGCCATGGAGACATATTTTAGAAATTATTACCGATGACAATATGATAGATCTATTATCATCATCAATCATCAGTATGGGTCTTCTCAAAAGGATTCTCAAAAGGATTGACAAAATTTCAGACCTCACAACATAGGCAATAAAATAGTGTCTATTTGTTTTTACAATGACGCCTCCTCGTTGTATACGTACCTTGGAACAGAGCCGTTTATTGAGGAATCTGGTATTGAAACCCGAACTCATCCAACCTACAGCCATGACTTAGCTCCCTATGATTTCTCTTTGTTCCCAATAGTGAAAGAAGAAATAAAAGGAAAATTATTGTCAAGCGCCGAAGAATGCGGTGCTGCCTACGAAGTACCAACGTTTGAAATGTCAGATCAAGACTGGCAAAAGTGTTTTCAGAGTTGATTTAAACAAATGGAACTTTGTGTAGAGCATGAACGAGAGGGTATATTTGGAACAGATATAAAATAAATGGCATTAATTGAGTGACCGACTACTTGAGTGAGTTAAACTAATTGAGTGACCGACATAAAACTAGGTATATGTCGCTATGCTTCATACTGATATTTTATAAAAATAATAATATTTCTTTACATGATATACTTTAAAGGTCTGAAATAATTATAATGGGGCCCAAAATTTTGTTTGCACTTAAATTGTATTAGCACTTAAACTAATTGTAAATAAAACAATTAGTATTGTCCGCAGCGGCCGAGTGCAGTGTACTATAAAAAACCCAAATAACAACTAATAAATTATGTATAAAATATTTCCGTAAAAGTGTTCAGGGTCCGCACGGCTCGGCGTGTCCTCAGCCCTCAGCCCTGAGGTTCAATTGTGCAAATTGTCTGCACTCCGCGTCTCCCACGCGTCTTACGTCGCGCGATTGGCTCTCATTGTCCTCGACAACGTCACCGCCGAAATACAAATGTTTTTTTGTTCACGGTGTTGTTTTGTCTCCCCACCACACTTTCAGTTGTGATACAACATAAATCTTTACGTGCGTACATTTATAATAACAATATCAAAAGTAACATACTTTTGCTCACTAATTTTCGTCACAGATGGTAACTGATTAGTAAATACCGTCCGTCCTTTCGTCACACTTAGCTGGCCACGGATTTGGTCTATACATTTTATTCTTAACGAATCCCGAGCGGGCTGGTTGAAAATAAATTGAGTATCAATAATTCACCAATTATGAGTAATTCAATCAATAATTAGAAGTGTACGGCAACACCATCCGTCCTAGAGCCCAAGCCGACGTCCGCTGCTCGTGTCGAAGATCGTCGGACTCTACAACTGTTGGTACTCGTGCATTGTGGTAGGGTTACCACCCTCCTTCTAGTATTCACCGTCATATTTTTGTTACGTAATTCGGTTGCTCTGTCGGACATCTAGGTAGTTAAAAAGGGAGCTCCGCTAACATCCTTGGTCGGCGAGGCGTCAGCGATCCCTTTAGTGTTAAGGAAACGTCCTTACGAGTAGGCGGCGGTGGCCACTCACTATCAGGAGGTCCGTATGCTTTTTTGTAGTCTGTTGATATAAAAAATAGATATATCAGTACAGCCCTTAAGACTGAGAAACGACGAACATCCCTCCTCATTGCTCTCGCCTCTGCTCCCCCTGAGCGACGATTCAAAACGAAATGAGATCGTGGTAAACACAATTTCCCGCTTGTAACTTCAAATACATTCAATAAACTTCCCAAGCGTCGCGACGAACGTGGACATTTTATGGGGCAATAGTGTTAATTTTCTTATTCAATGCCAATTAAAAAAAAGTGTTTACAAATTATATGTAACTAGCGGCCGCGTCCGACTATCAATTATTCAGGTTTGACTCTGAATTATGTATACACGATTATTAAACATTTCATTTTTGTTGCGTTGATCAGACATCATTAGGTTAACTGACATATCATATAGCCTGTCATCTACTCAACCACGTGTTTTCACTAGACACCAATTTTTATTAAAATCGATCAAGTCGTTTTTGAGTTATCTCGAGACATACACGAAAATCTCAACAGATTTACACAGTAGTATATATATTAAAATTATGAAATTTATGAAACGAGGCATGATAATTTAATTGAAAGGAAACTTTAATAACATAACAATATTCAATAGGCTACCAATGAATAGGAACATACCGTATAGCTTAAATTGACCGTTGGCATTGTGACAGTAAACAGAGCAGGTATGCCTCCCACACGTATCTCGGCAATCACCCTTTTACTTCGTATTCCAAATGTTTTTTATAAAGAAGACCAAATATTACCAGATATTAATAAGACCGATGCATGTTACTCGTTTTCAAAACTTAGAATCCATAATTATATAGTATTTTTATAGATATTTTATTGTATCTACTATACTGAAAAAATGATATCTTTAAACGTTTTTGAAACTCTACGAGTTGAGTATTATTTGACATATCTAACCAACAACAGTTATGCTTGAAGGTAGTGACGGACGCTGTCATCTCATCAATATCGAAACCGGCCGGTGCTAGCGGTGACGTTCAACTACTTTAATATTGTTCACATGCGTTATTGGCTTCACTCCATCGGCAGTCCACTGAGGGTTTCTCCGCAAATGAGGATGACCGCATGATACTGGGTTGCTGCTGTGTGGTTCGGTGGGCTGCCGCGCTACTGACCCGGGCCTCGCAGGTATTCATGTTAGGTTATCTTGTAACATTTATAACACACTTGTAACATTTTATATATTCTCCACTCATCGTGCTAGGGTTGCCACGTGAAACTACCCGGTACACTAAATGCAATTACACATCACGTCACGTCCGTCGTCCTGGAGGTCGGCGCGCGGCGTCGCATCGCTTCTAAATTGATTATTCCGTTCTTGCGCTAGCGACTACTACTGGAAGTGAACTTTAATTTGCTAATAGGCGGAACCCACGCGTCATCTCGGCCAGCAGACCATTGGTGATACTTTGGCGTTATAGCCGGCCATGGGCCGTCGGGGATCGCTCACCATCAGTAGGCCCATTTGCTCGTTTGTCGAGACATCGACGTGAAAAAAGTCTATTATCAATTTAGATTTTTAAAGCGATCTTCACCATATTGTTTCACCGCACCTTATTGAAATTTTTAGAGATTTTGAGACACGTTTTAAGTAACTTCTTTAACTATAACAACCTTATACTGTTGCCACCTTAGACCTGATTGCTCTATAGTCGTCTTACAGTATAAATGGGTACGTATAGTTATCGTAGACCGAATACATCGCGATGTTTGCAGAACGATTAGTTATTGTTATCGTTTGATAAAACTACTTAACTACTATCGGAGGCCTTTGAATTGATTAAGAACAGTATTATCGAGGGAACTCTGTAACAGCTCAACTATCGCCGTCGGCCGTAGGGACCATTTCCCATCGAACACTTCGCGTTATCGTTTGTCACTTCCATAGCACATCCAGAACTCGCTCACTCGTACATCCGCAGGGCGGGGCCGAGCCTGGCGGGGTGACATGTGATTAAGTTATAATAGTAATTAATAGCGCACTAACTGCGTTGGCGCGCCGGCAACTTGTTAGCTCTGTTAGCTCGTTACTCTGCACTTATCGAACGAACTTAATCGCGTTAGGACGTAAACAGTTTCAGGTACAGGTGAATTACGTTACCGTTTATTTTGCTTTAAGTATGGAGATTTGTGATCTACTTAAATTGCAAACTTGTGTTAACACGTTAGTCGATTTATTACAGCTGTAGTGCCTACGTTAGCGATAAGCAGCGATCACTCAAAGATTTCAGTCGTCACAAGCTAAACATATAGATTGATGTCTTTATACACATAACTAATTGATTAATATCCAAAGACAGGCGCCGCCCAATTTTCTCGATATCCACAATATTTACCACGACAACGGTAGATGTCGCCGTATCTAAGAGGTGAATTAAACGCGATATGGGAGAGCGCGCAGCTGTGCCCGCCTTCGCGCCTGTCGTGTGAGATGGCTATAATCTCGCAGTTTATAGGACATGCTAAATTTTACACGAGTTTCTAACCAGTCGTATTTAAGGGTTAGCTGTGATGTGATTGAGTTTTTTTATTACAAAAGATAATACAACAGTCCATACTTTTTTATTATATACGAACTTCTTTTAATACACCTATGTATAGGAGATAACTACCGCGCGGGACGTATGTAGGTACCGACCATATAAGAACCTTGTGTAATTTTAATTCAACAATTTTACTATGAAACGTGTAACAAAGCAACAAAAAATTTATCGCGCCGCAGCTTTAAAAAAATTACCTAGTAAGTAACACTCGAAAATGGATATTTTTTTCAGTCCCTAATTATTTTGTTTGGAATTTTACTTTCGTTTCTATTTAGAGACATAGAAAACGTTAATAGGAGTTAGTGACTGTTCAAAAACGGCGTTCCTAATTGCTCCAGTTACTTGTACGTTAATGGTAGAACTGATGCTATTAACTCCCTCTGACAAAAACAAACTTCATAGTTATTATAACAAATTTTAGCAATTGAAATAACACTTATTCTACGTATGTAAAAATAAATAACCAATTTTTATAAAAATAATATTAAGTAAAAAAGATAATATTAAGTTAAATAATTAACTACCCAGTACTGATAATTTCGTAGTTTAAAAGTAGGTATTTTGCACAAATTTAATCCTAAACCTATCTCCTTTAAGGTTACGTGAGTACCTTAACCAATGATAAATCACCTGTCGCAGTGAACAATAAAGACCTTATTAAACCTGTTGTCTTTAGAGTTCTTCATGGTGTTCTCAATGTAGGTACGTAGTCTTTGAAGCTACCAATCTTGGCACCTTAATAAACGTTAACTAATCTTAACTCCTCTACAGTGAGTGGCAACCTTAGTCTAAAAGTAGCAAAGCTATTGATGTACAATGATTATTTATGTAGAAGTTGCAGCTGTGTAATAAAATCGCAGAATTTATACAAATATTATAATTTATAGAAACGATCTAGTTATATGTATGTTGTATCTAAATAGATTATTAAATGAAGATGTATACGTTCTTGATATTATCCACGATATAATTGCTAGGACTAACTAAACGCCTGGATGTACTTTCACACATAATCTTGAGACCGAATCTAAAGATATTGTGCTGAATTATTGAATCGAAAAAATAACGAAAAAAAATAACTGAAATGGGGGCTACAAAGAACCGTTGAGATCCTAATCTTCGAGCGAAACCTATAATTACTTTAAAGCTTGTATTATACTCGATACAAAAGCTCATTTCACACGACGACAATCGAACAAAACAATGTATTCACTTTAAACAAACATTATAAAACTCAATTCCATCGCAACAACCCTTCAAAGAACCCGAAAGAAGCGCGTGCCGATCCTACAATCCACCTTATAGCAATTGCAAAAAATACGTTTTCCCTTACTAACATTTTTAGATGTGACACTAAATTGAATCCCAATTTATACGTATGGTAGCGCAAGATTCAACCTTCAGAACTAAAGAATTGGGTTGAAATTGTAGAGCACATGGTTAAGGGTGATCGTGTACGGGACGTTTAGCACAAATACGCGTATTAACAGTGCATCGTAAGTCGAGCGCGCGGTGAGTGACAATCACTTGAAGGGAAGTGTTGCGACGCCGACGATCGGGACAACTTTATTGCGCTTTTGTTTTCAATTGAGTTCTAGCGAGGGTCAAGATGACACTGACATATTTGAGATTAAACATATTGAGATGTAATAGGTGATTGAGCCTATTAAGTTAATTTTAACTTAGCGTGCTCGTGATGGATTTTTCTGTGCAACGGATATAATAATAACATTAGGCTGTTGGTTTTGAAATTTTGAAACTTCATAGGACAGATCGAGAGGTACGATTTCACGAAATCATAACTAAATATGTTTACAACGTAATGTACATTATTGTAGTTATGGATGATAATAGTTGGATGGATTTAATTATTTCCAGAACGAACCATGCACCCAAACAAAATAAATAGAATAATTAATATTATTGTACTTGTCCAGTTTCCCCCATATTAATTCTGCCATGGCCACCCTAGTCTAATGTGGCTCGACGTAGCGAATTCGATTAACATCGCTCTCTCATTGTCCGCCTGTTTGTCTGTTAATGCACTTTTAATATACCTTCCGAACATGAAAGATCGCTTAACAGCAACATTTTACCCATTTAAAATAGTACCCAATTTACAAGACCTCTCGTTTGGAGTACCTAGTTTGTAGTTAGAGGTCTTTAAACATAATATCAGTACAATAGGCTCTTCAATTTGGAACAATTTGTATCACTTTATAGGTATTTTAAAACTGGATTACATCTGTCATTGAAAAACCCAGAATTGGAACAATTCACTCGTCACAATAGGTCATGTTATCTTGTTGGATAGATTCGTACTGTAACAATAGCCAAGTGTTTATGTGCAACTGAGTCTGTATAGAATCGCATTAGATGAAGTTAAAGATATCGTTTAAAGTGTTAGAGATTTGCAATTTTTGTCGACGGCAAGCTGTTAGCTAGGGGTCCACGAGGGTAGAAACATTAAAGACTTGATTGGCACGCATGTACGTTAATAATTGTGTACGTTGGTTGTGTTCAATTGATTCGTTGGTTGGGAACAATGTTTTTATACAATCGAAGGATGTTGATGATGACAGCCATGCAGATGGGATTGTACCATACTATATTCAACGGCATCTATATGGCAAACCACACAGAGATTAAAGATAACCCTAAATAAAGTTAATTAACTCGTTTCTTTCATCCAGATTTACAAGTTTTGCGGAGCTCGACTCCTTTGCCGATTGTAACCACCGCGCCAGAGTTCGACATCGAACAACTTGGTTGGATGAAGCCTGTGTTTTCACATTCAGTAACAACTAAGGCGTTCTCAAACTTCTCATAAGCAGTATAAATTAAATGTTCACTAACTACAGGTAAACCCGGTTGAAGATGAAGTATGTCACTATAATGATATACGAGCATATGAGTTGTCTTTTTATGCGTTTTTTATTGGGTTTTTGTTTATATATGAGAAGTACATATAGAGAAACTAAGACGAGCTACTTCTCGCTGCACACTCAACAACAGAAGCGCGAAACTCAAACTAAATTCTGAATACGATACGAGCTGGCGAAGTACCAGGCGCCCATAGCACAGAGGCGCACGGACGCGGCCGGTAATTCGCTTAAACCAGCGCCAGCCCCATTAACACCTACACATGACACACTACACCCGTCCAACGTCAACCTACTACGTACAGAACAAGTTTGTAAACTTCACAAGCTGTGGCTATATTACTACACTTCCATTAATGAAATGCCGTAGGGCCGCAATACTGGGCAGCGGCTTTTATGTTAATACCCGGCAAACAATAACATAAATATAAGTAAATCCATCTATTCTTGAAGCTCAGTCAACTTAATCTTTTCTCTTGTGTCTTGTTGTTGTTCTTGTGGTGTGCGGCAAAAGCTATTGCGAACGGTACCTCCTGCCCCAGTTCATGAACTTTGTAACGTCCGGTTTAATCCGACGGTACCCCATGGCAATGTTAGGGTTATTTAGCTGCATGGTTATCTACCGCCCTCCCTTATTAATTCCATGTAGTGTTTATTGTCGGAGAGCCAACTTCCATCAAGGCAGGCAATGCACCGGCGAAGCCTTCAGTTTGATGGACGTTAATGAGCGACGCTCAACGGTGGGATATTGTGTGCTCATCTTCTGTGCATTCGCGAGTGGTTCACAGAGATGGCATAAGTCATAGCATAACATTCTTAGTTCTTATATTCTCGTGGAGGTGGTACATAGCAAAGAGATACAAAAAGGCGATAATTATCATGCAAATGTGCCGAGTTGTGTTTGGGCTACACCGGGCTGATCGCGGATTTCGGGGTGAGGAGTGGAGAGAGGGGCCCCTAATTAACCGTCTCTTTTCAGGCGGCGCTTTGAGGCTTGTTGGGAATTAATTAAAGATAATGTGACGATTCTAGGTCTAACGTTACTGGAGATAAGATGAATTTTGTAAATTCTAAATCTACCGCAGATGTCACGAATATGACACAGTGCTGAGTTAACGGCGGATATGTTTTGTAAGTCATGAAAATGTTCCTCGGTTTTCGTATGTAACTTAGAAATTTTTAACGTTAAGGAATATGAAATCCTTAACATGTCATTATGATGAAGAGTTACGGTGCCGTGGCCTCCACACTGTCGACTATATTGGAGACCAACGTATGCAACTGAACAGAAAACAAGTAGATATGTTGAAGTTAGGTATACATTCATTAAATAAAAAACTTATAAAAAGCAATATCTCTATAAATTTAATGTACCCAAGTCTTAAGTTTTTGGCCTTTATATCATTATTTTTATTCAATTATCTTCTACATTTTCAAAACGATGTAAAATAGTCAGAATTTATATTAAAATATTAATAATTCTACTGCGGGACTTACAACGAGTTAAAGACAATGTTCGGTACATTTCGGTGTTCCACGTACATACGTCAATGGGTCTCGTCGGAACTAAACCGTCCACAAACAGTTAGAGGCGCTCGCGCTCTCGTAATGCGAACTAAACGACAGTTTCCCATCGACGACGCACCTAACCCTTTATTACTGGCCAAGTGAAAGATTAGCTCCCGACCGCATTATTTAACGAGAGCGCCCGATCGGCGCGCACCGAAACGTTCCGTTAAACTTTAATGCCCAGGAATAAAAACTATATTTCCTTAAACGCACGCACTTCTATTGCGGTTTGAGAAAGCGATTAGGAATCGCCCGGTTTAGCGAGAACTCAAAATTCAGCGTCGACTTCCCTTTCATGATCCGTTCGGTTGAACGAGTGAAGGGCGAGGAGGGTCGAGTCGTACCGGTCGGGGAACGCTTGACATATGTTCGTTCTAGGGATCGAGTGGCATAAGCCCCTTCGGGTTCATTATTGCCATTTACCCTTCTCCGGGACCCTCTGTTTGCGAAGTGTTCTTATTTCACTTAATAGAGGATATTTCGTATAGTTTGATTTTTGAATATTAAGTCCCGTGTTTGCGCGCAACACAAGTCAAACGCGAGGGTCGGTCGGTTGGCCGGCCGGGCTCGTCCGGGCTCGTCCGGGGACGAGGAACAGACCGGCTAATCTTTACGAGTGCCTATTGTTACTCTGACGGTCCACTACATTATATCATTTGTTCATTTTAAAAGTTAGAATTTATATTAATATGCTACTTAGATACCTGCTACAATTAGAAATTATATTAATGTTTTAATTTAGTTTTTTTTTGTTTTATTTAAGCTCTGTAAATGAAATTAAACATAAAAAAAAAATCTTAGCAGTGAGTGGAATTAAATTAAGTTAAATTTATAATTTCAGTTTAATTCTAGGTTGCGATTACATTAGAAAGTATCTTCACGGCGGAAGCAGAAGCTAAGTGCGAATATAAATATTGACCGTTCTCAATGGTTTTTTTAGTGTCAATCTAATCTATCTTAGTAGATCAGGATCGTTGAGATTGAGAATATGGCAGAATTGTATACCGAGGAAACAATATGTAGGTATCGGAAAACATGACATTTTGAACCCACGAAACCTCCCACCTACAGAGAGTGAGAGAGAAATTCATGATGTTTTCCGCGAGAAAAAGCTAGATGGGCGACGTAAAGTAGTCGTAAAATACGCGTTCATTCGGGTGTTGCCGTCGGCTGGCCGCCGTCAGCGTCGCGTCGGAGAATAGGTATACTGTCTGTAGGTAACAATGTTGGTGTCATGACGTAATAAAATTTTAACTGTTGTAGCTTCGATGGCAATATTATAAGGACTTTGCGACATGGAGTCCCGTCTATCCCACCTCAACAAAAGAACGCAACTGACCTGCACTCTGACCTCGGGCAGATTGACCTTCATGGCGAGCTCCTCGCGCGAGTACACGTCGGGGTAGTGGCTCTTCTCGAAGGCGCGCTCCAGCTCGTGCAGCTGGTAGGTGGTGAAGGTGGTGCGGTTCCGACGGTGCTTCTTCTTGCTGTCGGCGGCGGAGCCCGGCCGCGGCGCGTCGTCGTCGCTCGCCGACTTGTCGTCGGGCGGCGTGCGCTGGCTGAACCCGTCGTTGCTGTTGCACGAGCCCTCGCCTGTAACCGAACACAGGGTTGCGTACACCTACATACAAATTAGCGAACACAAAACGGTTCACCACCATTTTTTCGACATATTGTTAACCGACTTTCTATTCTTCAAATGTCTCTCTACCGACGAGTTTTATGTTATCAACAAACCCATTTTGGAACTTTAGAAATTATAGACTTTGAAAAATGATTTAATCATTATAGTCGAACTTCGACCGCTAGGCGAACACTAATAAAATAAACTAAATAAAACTCTTATATGGAGATCTGTTCGTCTATTACATCCTATTAACTAACATTCTTAATTAACACAAAGTAATAACTCGAGGAAAACATCAGCCATAACTCGAAGAAGATATATATGTCGGAGATGGTTTTTTTGTTCCCCAAATGTCATCCGAGGACGAATGACAGGCCAGAATGGCCGACTTGAAGTTGAGGAACCACGATCGTAATGAAACCGTCGGGTAGCCGGCAGATTTGTGTACGTTCGGACGTTGTCGGCGTGCGCGTGCAATAGCCGTACATGGGCAGTGATACTGGGGAAGACAGAGCGAGTGCACCCTGTCCCCGCCGATGGCATAATCGAGGCTACTCGGTCAATTAACACGACGGTGAGATCTAACCTCAACGTCCCACACGTGGCGAGCTATGAAGAAGAACTAAGACAATCCAACGATGAGCGAGTGATGTCAGCGACGAAAAATGGTGGAGCTGCCTAGTTACGGAATGGATTGTGATCGCCGCTGTTTTATCGCACATCGCGCGAAACGAGCCTCGAGCTGAACGTCGAGTCGACTTGTGCACGGTCGAGCCACCTTCAGGACCATTTAGACGTAACGGTCAGTCGATAACATTTCATTTTGATTTCGGAGCTGAGTGCTCATTAGTTAAAGAGAGTATTACTAAAAAATTCTGTCGTAGGCGTTTTAACAATGTAGTTAGTGTCTTTAACAAAGAGCGTGTCATTGTTTGGAGCGGCGGTACGTATCATCGCTGATCACCATCGTTGCTTTGCTTTGCTTGCTAACGAGTTTAGGGAATTTTATGACGGTAAAAACATTGAGAGCCTTAAATTCAAAACGTACTTACAAATACGCGCATTAAGGAAAATGCCATCAGGTCGGGTATCAGTCGAGATTGATGTGGATGTTAATGATAAAGTTCAAATTTAAATTATAGTGGAAACTTGAGTAAGGGGACTCTAGGAGTTGAGTTGTGTTCGACCGTACCAATAGCTATTATGTAGTCGTAGGCCGGTAGAAATCGGTATCTCTTAAGGCAACTTAAGTAGTCCGTGGGTGCGCGATGCGCGTTTAGCTCTGGCGGAGGTCGGGGTCTGTAGAGACCATACGTGTGGTCACCAGGGGGTGTGACACAAGATCTGATCCATGCGCTGGATGTGAGCAATGCGATTGCTAGTCGGCTGGACAGTAGGGGCGCTAGATGTCTTACTCGGGAGTTTTTAGAGTCTGAGTTTTGGGAACCCTGTGTAGTTGTTCCAAGGCGTTTTGTAATTTGGTTCGAACGACTGTGATACCTGGCTGTGGCTGTTAGTATAATGATTATTTCCTATGCTCTATTTTGATTTAATTTTCATTAAAATTAAAAACACAGTTAATGGTTTTGATGTCTTTGTAATTTATCCTAAAATGTAGTATGGTCAGGATTGGCCGAACGGCGTACTGTCCGATGATATCTTTGTTATAGAATAAACACACGAGGACGTGTGTAGCGCAGGATGGCCGTGTCGGAGATGGTCATTAGTATAGATGTGAAACGAAACTCAGCACCATATCCGAGTGCGGGCAGCACCGCCGCGATGACGTCGATACTCGGCTAACATCGTGCTACAACAGAGCCTAGCTAGTGGAGTGACGCCGGATGGAGCCTCAGTTTACATTCTGCGGTCGAAGTGATCGGTTCCTCCGCACTAAGAACTGTTACTTGTTTCATTTGCCTGGGGTGAAGTGTTTTTTAACAATTAATTAAAAGTGTTAAACGATTATACGCCCACGCTATGTTCGACAATGCTGCTAAAACTACTGGGGTTGCCGACATATATTAGCAGAGATGCCGGCCGATATCGGCGCGCGGCGGCTCCGCACCAGCGCCAGCCGCCAGCCGCTACAACAAATCAAACAGACCGTGTGTTTGTGTATGTTAATGTTGTTCCGAATCCGGCCGCGCCGCGATGCAATCGCGAAATGTGTTCAATCATAACTAGCGCAGTTGTTGCCGACAGAACTTCGTCCGGCCCCACCGACGACTTTTGGAGTTTTGAGTGTCGAGTGATGGGCGGCGTGTCGCGAACCAGATTTGTTATCTTTAAATAATGATCCTGGAACATGATTACATGTGGAATAATAATAAACTCTGTCCGTCCTGTCATAATGACAAATCGTGTCCGCTATAAAACAGAATCCAAACTGCGTTCTGTACAATATACCACAATGTTGTAGCCGTGATCGAACATGTAAAAGCTATATCGCATCTTATCATCAGGTAGGATCGTAGTCAAGTATTGACTTATGATAATTATATTACAGGAACGCTTTGAAATAATCATGCCGCAAACGATTCCACGCTGATAAAACTTAGGTACTTATTAATTGTCATAAACGGTTTCTTTAACATGTGCTGAGGAGTTTCTTTCGCCGTTTCTTCTGCTCAATGTTAAATAAAGCTCCTTTTTGAAACAATTGTAGAAGCAAAAATGGCGTGTTTAAGTACACAGAATACCTAAATAATATTTTGAAAGTGTATTTGAATTTTAAAAAACCAACATATTAATTTTAATCCAAAGGAATATACGAACGCTTAATATACCTACAGTGGGGTCGTTGTTGTGGATACTGGGTTCAGTATGTTGACAATGCCCATATTGAATACAGCTAATTATCCTAAATATTAACGAGCTTGGTAGTAACGCGCACAAAATTGAGCTAATTTTCTATTAAGATTTAATAAAATAACATTTTCACCTTACAGCTAGTTGCTACAATTTAAATCACCACAATAATTAATCACAACGCTGGCAAAGATGATAAATGGCGGCAGAGGTACAATTATCCGAAACGAGCCGCCACTAATCAGACGCGGTGCGAAGGATGTGTAGCGCGGTGCGGGGGGCGCGGGGTCGGGCGAACAGTTTGCGTATGGTAATGCACTTCCGAGCGCGCCGCGGTAATGCAATTATATTCAAATCTGGTAACGCATACTGGTACAACATGACAACGGGTTAGAGTACACACAACATTACAATTAGCTGCTACGATTTATGAGTCACTAGCGTGTTCGTGACTTCTATTGTGTGTACTTTAATGTATACATTTACAGAAGTTGTTTCATTATAATAAATAAATATATGTTCACCCACTCACACCCACGCACTTACATACATTCGATGTGTTGTGGGCGACATGAACGTAAACAATTAGACATCACCAAAACCCATGACCCGATAACAAACATTTATCGGGTACATAAATATCTGCCGCGACGGGGAATCGAACCCGAGATCCCTCGCTCGGCAGGCATCACTACCAATTTTGCGACGGGAATAATAATTGATAACAATTAAAATAAAGCATGCATAACTAAGAAGGTAATGACGAAACAAGCTCCTCAGTACGCGTTGGACTGGCGCGTACAGACAGATCCATGCAACCGTATACACTTCAACACCATGTACCTCCATCCATGACACCATCTATCTTTACGGTTTAAATACTTTTTTTAATTTTAATTTCTTTCAGCTGGAGGTCAGTGACTGGAGAGTATCGCTCGGCCGGTTTTTATTACTTGTATTACTCGTAGCATTATATTTGGATAATTTGCCATATTTACAATACAGCAAATATATTTATTTATTTACTTATTTATTTATTTATTTAGTTGCACCAACAAAGCACTCATTATACATTCAATATTACACTAATATACAAATATTGGTAAATGTTACTTCACTTATAGGTACAAACAACATGCGATTTACAATGCAACAAAAATTAAGAAAAAAAATTAACATTATTAAATTAAAAAAAGGCATTACTTGGCATACGAATTAAAAAAAAAACAATAGTGAATAAAGTGGAAACAATTTTAATTAAAATTTATCATATTATCACGATTAAATTAAATTACATTCATCACCATTCAATTCATCAAAAAAAAAATAATAATTAATGAATTAACAATAAAATGGATTAATTAAATAAAAATAAAATTGATTAAAATTTGCATCGCAGTGAAAGACAAATATAGAATTTAAATGTATGCCGGCTATTACAAAATATATCAATAGCTTTATCATATTTTTTTGACATATTATTGCATAAAGATGTTTCGAGGCTTAGATTATGAATATTGTTATAACTCCTGAGCATTCTGTTAAGAGGAGAGTAATGCCCCAGATTAGCACGAGCAGGTTTTACAGAAAATGGCTTATACTTTAATGATCTGGGCATTCTCCTCGGAACAGTAAAATTAATCTGAGACAAAAGATGAGGGGCATCAGTTTCACCATTGACTAGCTTATACAGAAAAATGTTGTCTAATTGCTTTCTTCGATTAAATAGAGATGTTAAGTGAAAGTGTTTTAGACGATCTTCATAAGAGGGTAGGGATTTTGCTAATTGCCTCTATGTGACAGGTGCCACAGAAATCTTTTTTGAATGTTTTCTATGCGTTTGATATATATATCGTAATGTGGGTTCCACACAACGCTACAATATTCTAGGCCACTACGAACAAGAGCAGTGTAGATTACAATTTTAGTGGTTGGTTTTTTAAAATCCTTACAGTTACGCAAGACAAATCCTAAGGCTTTGAATCCTTTTTTAACAATGTGCTCTATGTGCAAGTTAAAACGCAATTTACTATCGAGAACGACACCTAAGTCCCGGACGTGAGTTGTTTCGCATAGTGGCTCGCTGTTGATATAGTAAGTTGTAGTAAGCGACTCAATTTCCTTTTTGGTAAATCGAATTTTACAACATTTTGATGTATTTAAACTCATACTGTTAAAATCACACCATGAAACAAGGCTATTTAAATCATTTTGAAGCAATATTCCTTCATCCTTCATCTGTGTCAACCCTCCTAAAAAATTTCAAGTCATCTGCGAACATGTAGAATTTCGTATTTGTAAAACATTTGCTAATATCATTTACGAAAATATTGAACAAAAGAGGGCCGAAATGGGAGCCTTGTGGGACCCCAGAAAGGGCAGCGAATGGCTCAGAAATATGTCCACCTATTACAACTATGGCTTTTCTATCCATTAAGTAGGAATTCCACCACTTAAGAAAAACTCTGGCGATTCCTAGCCATGCAAGTTTGTTCAGCAACATAATGTGACTTACTCTGTCAAAGACCTTGCTGAAATCAGTGTATATTGCGTCTTAAGAATGGCCTTTGTCAACTCCTTCAGCAAGGTCCTCCACAAAGGAAGTCAAGTTTGTTGCCGTAGAACGAGTTTTTATAAATCCGTGCTGTTCGGTTACAATTTGCTGTTTTATATGCCATGAAAGAGTAGGATACAATAGTTTTTCAAAGACTTTAGCAAATATTGGCTGTAAAGAAATGGGCCTATAATTTTCACGTAGCTAGCATCACCACTTTTATGCAATGGTATTATTAAAGCGGTCTTCCATGCAGTCGGATACGAGCCAGAACGTAAAGAGCTATTGAAAATCATGGATAATGGTTCTACTAATGCGCTAGCACTTCGCACGACAAAAATTAAAGGTAAACCAAAGGTAAACCTCATTTAGCAACGTTCAGTCTTTTTAAATATAAATATAAAAATAGATGTAAAAACATGTTTAAGGCGCGGGGACTATTAGGAATTCCCCATTTTTTTTAATTATTGGGAAACATTTTACGTCATGGACAGACATATGGACAGACATATGCAAGCTCGTTAACAGGTTGCCTTATGTACGGAATTTAACAAAATTGTAGACGCAAGGGTACGGTAGAATAGAGCAATTATACCAAAAACACACACATTATATCCTAACGGCTCGTTTTAAACATCGTTTGCTCTGCTTATACGACGCAATTAAATATTGATATATTACCAATATAATGTTACCTGTTACAGTTTTTTACACACGATAATGCGCAAAACGTTGACGGAAAATTGACTGAAAAAAAAGTAGAAAATATATGCCCGCGTTTGGACAGTATTCGCTTACAAAACGGAATGTCATTATCATTAATTATTTATTTAAATTTGACTTCTATACCGTGTGTATGCGTTGTTATCGGTATTGCCATATAAATATTATTTGAATTGTATTTTAATATTATAATAAATTATAAACACTTCAAATAGGCCAACTTACTGAGATTCAGGATAAATCACCTGCAACCAATTTGAACTTAACCACTGGATGATCTCGTTTTGCCCCCAATCATGACATTGCACACACACACTCACTCTTAGAAAAAATCACACATACGCACACACCCACATACACACATACCTAATCAATTGTATATATTCTCGCATCTTTATGTTAAATAAAATACTGTACTTATATTAAAATCAATATAAAAATACGTAGATACGAGTACATAGGTTTATAATAATTTAAACTGTAACACAGGCAATGTATACAGATCGGATTAGATGTGGAAGAGAGTACTTCGGGCGCAAGTATATTTCAATACTTAAAAGAAGTACTCTACACCTAGCTAAGTTTAACCTGTTAATTTTTTATCAATAAAAGTTATTATTATTATTGCAGCGCCCGAGTAACTACTGATTTGGAATTAGTTCAGTTCATATGGAGCACATATATTTTCATCCTCTACTGATAGACAATGTTTCCCGAGTCGAAGCGAGCGCAGGTCCCCAGTTTTTACTGTATGTTATATTACAATTACAATTATTTCATAACTGTTTTGTTGTTGTATCAGTTTCGTAAGATCAGTATCGTGTAATGCCTCCACTGCGGCGTCTGCCCTCGTCCCCGTCCGTCCCCGGCCGGCTGCTCGTGTGACTGGAACGTAGTCATTTAGCGCCCGTTACCGTGCCGCACCGAAACCACTGTGATTGATGTCTTCTTTGGTTTATTTCAAGTAAAGTTTGGTACTTTTGATGAACAGCTTAATAGCTAACGTATGTTAAGGTCTTTCAATGACTGTTTTTTAACTTTATATGAATTAATTATTTTATTTTTGTATCAGTATTAAAGCAAACTGATTGACTGAAAAAGGAGACCCGATACCGGCAGAACTCAAGCAACCACCCGTCGTGACGACCGATTTATTGTTTCAACTTCCCTACGAGATCGTTTCCTCGCGTCAGTAAACATCAAAGCAGAGCTCAATGAAGTGCGTGGAGTAACGTGAGTGCACAAACAATAAGACGCTTAAGAAAGCGGCAATCACCTTTTTTAAACCAGCAAACGGTCCAAAGCTGTCTGCAGCTCATAGACAAGTTCGTTTAAGATTTGCTCGTGAGTATCTTAATCGGACTGCAGAGCAATGGGCCTCCATATTGTTCACCGATGAGTGTAGGACAAATTTAAATGGTGCAGACGGTCGCAGAAGAGTCTATCGTCAAAGTGGGGAGAGATATGCTCAAAGTTGCATTGAGGAGCATGTTCCTTTTGGAGGTTATTTGTGTATGGTGTGGGGTGGCGTTTCGATGATCGGGCGAACGAAACTTGTGTTCATCGACATGGTTCGTCAAAACGGTAGAAGAGATGGTTTGACGGCCCAACGCTATATAACAGAGGGTTTAGAAACTCACGTGGTACCTTACATGAGATTCATAAGCGAAAATTTTATTATAATGCAAGATGATGCCGACCCCACGCCATTGCACAAGTTCGACAATATTGCGAAGAGGTTGGGATACGTACCATGAATTGGCCAGCTCGCAGCCCGGATCTTAATTCCGTTGAGCATGTTTGGAACAGTTTAAAAAAAGGCTGTATATGCGAGAAATCCTGTGCTCACAACAGTGACAGCACTAAGAACAGCGATTTCACGAGAATGGAACAATATTGTGCAAGTCAATTTAATAACCCTAATCAGATTTATGCGGAACCGATTAGTTTTTCGTATTCTGAAAACCTGTATAAAAAAGATTTGTCTGACCTGATTTAGCAATATTTTTTGTGAAAATGTTTTAATGTATCATTCCAATTACGATTATTTTTTTTTCTAATTTATTTTCCCATATGCATTTTTAATTGTATTTTATATGTAATGTAAATTTAAATAACTCTGCATTTTAACAATTTGTGACATTTAAAGTATATATTTTTTTATATAATTTTCACATTTTATTCCTAATATTTGTAATTAGTTTAGTATGTTGCTATAAATCATGGCGTTTGCACCTATAACTGAGGTGACACCTAGTTTTAGTCTTGTTTATTGATTTTCATTTATTGTAAGTGTTGGTGTACACTTTGTTGGTGCAACTAATAAATAAATAAGGGCACGTGGAGGCAATACACCTAATTAAAGGTAAAAAACCTGTGTTTCAACTTTTTTTTATTGTAAAACCCAATTTTTCAATAAACCAACTAAAACCAATTTTTGTTACATTTATCGTTTTTGTTCAAAAAAATTGAATGGTTCTTTCCAGTATACAAACATATACTCAAGGATATGATACTGCGTCGTTATGAAGTTAACGAACCAAACTATAGGTTTCAATTTAAATTTTTATAAAAAGTTTGAATACTTGGTTAAAATGTTTATTTCTAAGGCGTCTTGAACATTGATGCAGTTTATGAGTCCGACAGAGTAGTTTAGTTTGTTATTGCGGTACTTTTATTTTATGTTTTTTTTTTTATTTCCAATGGATAATTATGCTTTGTGCCTACAAGTGGTTGTGCAATTATTGTCCGTGAACCTGTGTGGATTTTGGTGGAGTAATAATATATAAAACATATATAAATATTTAATAACAATCATCATCATCATCATCTCAGCCGGATAACGCCCACTGCTGGGCATAGGCTTTCCCCAAGGATCTTCACAACGATTGGTTCTGCGCTGCCCTCAGCCAGTTGAGGGTTCTACCCACTGAGCGTCGCCCGGTGCGTGGTCGCCATTCGAGAACCTTTTCCGCCCCAACGGCCATCAGTTCTCTTAACTATGTGTCCCGCCCACTGCCACTTCAGCTGGGCAATCCTTCGAGCAATGTTGATAACTTTAGTGCGCCTACGGATCTCATCGTTTATGATTCGATCACGTAAGGAAATACCGAGCATTGCTCTCGACATTGCCCGCTGGGTGACCTTGAGCCTTCTTATGAGACCCATTGTTAGTGGCAATGTTTCGCTTCCATATGTCATCACTGGTAATACACAATGGTCAAAATTTTCATCTTGAGACACTGCGGAAGCTTGAACGCGAAGATTTTCCGTAATTTCCCGAACGCTGCCCATCCGAGCTGGATACGGCGAGAGATCTCTTTCTCGAAGTTGGACTTACCTAACTGGATTGTCTGTCCTAGGTAAACGTAATGGTCAACAACTTCGAGTGTAATGATCCCAACTTTAATAGGAGTGGGTACAATATGGTCATTCGACATGATTTTTGTCTTGTCCATATTCATCTTTAAAACCCACTCTTTGAGAAGCATTACTGAGATCTTCGAGCATTGCGTTCAGGTCTTTCAAGGTCTCAGCCATGAGGATCAAGTCATCGGCGAACCGAAGGTGGGTTAGGTACTTGCCGTTTATGTTGATGCCGAGTCTTCTTCAGTGCAGAAGCTTAAAAATATCCTCCAACGCACCGGTGAACAGTTTCAGAGAAATATCATCACCCTGTCTCACACCTCGCTGCAGTTGGATGGGATTGGAGTTCTGGTTCTAGAGTCGAACTGACATAATAGCGTTTTTGTATAGGTACCTTAGTACCTCAATATACCTGTAGTCCACTTGGCACCTTTGGAGAGACCGCAGCACCGCCTATGTCTCGACCATATCGAAGGCCTTCTTATAGTCCACGAACGCCAAGAAAAGTGGCAAGTTGTACTCTTCTGTCTTTTGTATAACCTGACGTAGGGTATGGATGTGGTCTATGGTACTATAGCCTGTCCGGAAACCGGCTTGTTCGGCAGGTTGGAAGTCGTCAAGCCTACAAGCGAGACGATTCATTATTACTCTCGAGAACAACTTATAGACATGGCTTAGAAGCGATATGAATATATGGTTTTTTAGGAGGGTGTTATCACCCTTTATCCAGAAAACCACCACCTTGCTTCTACTCCATGCCTTCGGCGTTTTTCCCTCGATGATGACGGAGTTAAAGAGCCTTTGGAGGACTTTAAGTATTGGTTTGCCACCCGCTCTCAATAGCTCTGTTGTGATTCCGTCATCAGCCATCGCCTTGTTGTTTTTCTGTTGTTTGAGAGCATTACTAATCTCGTACAGGCTGACGTCCGGGATATCTTCCATGTAATGTCGGATGAGCTTGACTCTGGCTTGGATCTTTAGCCTCGCTTTCAACAGGCGTTTACAGGGAATACAACTTCCCGTAGAAACTCTCAATCTCCCTCAAGATTTCAGTCTTCGTTGAAACGATGCTACCGTTCTGTTTTCAGCTTTGTCATCTGGCTACGCCCAATAGACAGATCTCTTGCGAACACTTTGAAACCTTTGTTCCGCTCAATGGCCTCTTTAGTATGTTCTGCATTAAATCGGCGTAGGTCGTTCTTTAGCATGTTTGAGATCGCCTATTTAGCTGCCGATAGTGACCTGCTTCTGCTGAGTCTTGAAGCCTCATCTCTCGTCTCTGTTCCATGGGTTCGATGGTCTGATCGGAGAGTTTCTTTAATTTTGGACGACGGGTTCCAAAATATTTAGACCCCACCGTGTGGACAGTGTCAACCACCATGTTGTGGAGATCATCCACATCTACGCTATTCTTAAGGGCTTGTAAGCGGTTATGAAGCTCCAGTTGGAAGCTCTCGGAGTCTTGGATTTGGGCAGGTACTGGTCGGAGCGTTGATTTCATCAGTCGAGACCTTTCAAGCTTGACGTCGATATTCAATGTGCCTCGCACCAATCGGTGATCGCTTCCGATCTTGACAGCGTTGACCACTGAGACATCATTGAATATGTGCTTTTTCGTCGACATGAGGAAATCTATCTCATTTCTGATTGTACCATTGGGAATCATCCTGGTCCATTTCCGCTTTTCCGACTTCTTAAAGGAGTTCATCATAAAGAGATCCTCCTTCTCCGTGAAGTTGATCAGCATCTGGCCTCTAGCGTTCTATTGCTCTACTCCAAATTTGCCCACTCTTAACTCATCACCGCAACGTTTCCCCAACTTCGCGTTGAAATCCCCCATTACAACTGTGTAGTGTGTTTTGTAGGTATGTATGGCTTTAGAAATCTCCTCATACATAGCCTCCACTTCGTGATCAGGGTGTGCCGAGATCAGAGCATAAATTTGAATGATTTTAAGTGAATATCGAGTCGATATTTTCAATATCAAGTAAGCTACCCTGGTCGATATACTTCCGATGGTGATCACGTTGTTGACGAGGGACTTAGTAGGACCGGTAGTAAAGTAAGTTACCGGAATTTAGGATTAATATTAGAATAAATAGATAACGTTTACACACTTACACTCACGCACTAGGACTCCTTGTGTTGCGGGTGGCATAAAAGTACTTTTGGCATAAAAGTAGCATAAATGACCGGAGAACAAACATATATCTATCACATAAACATCTGCCCCGGTCGGGAATCGAACCCGAGAACCCTCGCTCGGCAGGCAGGATCACTACCAACTGGCCTATGAGGTCATCGATGCACATAAGTTACAATAAATCGATATTTAAATAAAATAGACACAATTCACTTTAAAAATTTTACAAAACTTTCAAAATTTAATTCAATAATGGGCTATATTAGCTAACAAATAATTTTGTTGAGACCAATGAAGACTAATGAAGAACTCTGTATAATTATGTTTTCATTACTGTATAATTAACTCAATTATATACATATTCGCCCGCAAATGAAATAGGTATCTTCCAAATTAAGCAGGCATCATCGCACAATGAAATTATCATTAACATAAGACTCATTAAAATGTCAAGTGCTCACGGTTAGTGTGTTGCGTTGCTTCGCCTCGCCTCGCCTCGCCTCGGTCGACTCAATCACTACCAATTAATAAGCACAAAAAAGAAATTAATTTTAAAAAAATCATTAAAGCTGAAGAGCTTTAATATGTACCAATACACCAAATCTGACACGTGATTAGGGTTGCAACATTGAAAAAACAACGAGACAAGCCATTATGGTCGATAATGCTCCGAGTGTTGCCAGATTATCGATAATTATTACAAAAAGGAGAGGCGAGATCATATCGCGATAAGTGTAAAACATCTTAATGCGTTGCTCATAATGTTTTTATTTGTTTTGGTCCGCCGCCGGTAATCTCTTCGGCGATCTTAATGCGATGACCTATCTCCTTCACGCGGCGCCGTACAGCATACGAGTAACGAAGACGACGATATAGGAGCTGGCGTGTTTTGATCGCTCAATCGCCCGTGACAGGGCTGGCACAACTCAGTTTTGTCGCTGTACGATTTCTGATTTCCTAATCGGCTAAGAATGACAGCGGCCGTCGGTTTCGAGATTGAATTAAAATGATGTCTCTATCTTATTTACTGTTAGATAAAAGGATTTGAGATTGAAATGCCTTCATAATCTGGTGCTAAGTTCAATATTACAGACGTAAGAGGTTTGTAAGCATACAACGCTATTGAATAACAGCAATCAATAATGACTACTTACTATTTTGTTTTTAAATACACATCTTCGCTCCGACTCTGCGTTACAGTACGACTTCCCACTTTATTATTATATTAATAGGTATCTATCTACCTGCTCCGATTCATTTCTAATGATTGAACATTGAATTAGACGAATTGGAATACAATCCTTTCACATATTCAGAGTACATAAAAACGTAACTTTTAATTGTCGACATAGGTTAATAATAAGTGAACTAACTTTGTAAAATTACCTTCAATTATGAATTGCTACCTAAATGACCGGAAACAATATGATGAAATAAATAACATTATGTAACCCGATCAGCAGAACGGACAAAACCTTAAAATCTAGACTTGAATATAACAGAGTAGGAGTTCCCCGATGGAGGGTTGCTTCTATTATTTATATAAATGGCTTTGTATAAATAAGTATTTACGACAATATTTCTTGTTTACAGACGATATTGCAGTAATTGAATAATAATAATAATAATAATAATAATTTCATGTTGTATATGATAATAGTACTGATAATTGTAATAAAGTAAGATATTATGATAATTACTATGACATATTGACATTCTAATTTTATTTAATTGTGAGCTGTTTTACATTAATGATATCAACTTATTATTTAATAATGCAAACCTCAAGAATAGTAATTATATACCTAATAGTATTGTAACATAAATAACATTATTACAGCTACATATAAAAAAAAAATACAACGACAATTACTGAGTGGAAACAATCGAGAATTATAATCTTATTAAACTTTATTTATACATAAATTAATATATATATGATGACGCATCGACGCAAATGGCACTAGAGTCGATTAATATCCGGACTCTTGACAAGTCACGTAACACCAAATGCCGGGAAGGCGGCCATTATAGAAATCATGTAGATCTGTCATCGTGGTTGCGCGCGCGCCTCATGTGTTTTGGTGGAACGTCGTAATACGAAAAGAATCCAATCGCATTGGTGTAATTAATTCCTTCATATAATATAAATGTAATCTACTAATGTATACTATAATAATAAGGCAAATGTGAAATACGATTCATGCTCCAACTACATTTGAGCAAATAAAGATATTTCATTTCATTTCATTTTAATAATCCGTCCAGTAAACAAGCCCGCCTGCAACAACATAGATGTCGCTATAATCGCCGCTTTATTACCGTAACTCGATTGCGGCGGACAATCGATTCGCATTCAGCATTCGATTACGCTGCGGCCGCTCCCACTGATAATGGATGAAATGGACGTTTGGTATGTACAGGACTCTCTGTCGGAACTGATGTCATTTCAAAATAAATTAGGAATCATATTTATTATAAAATGAATTTTGTTGGGATGTGTATTACTTCAAACGAGAGAAAAAAAGAGAAAAGAACGAAGTGGCGATGCATTAAGAAGAGAGAGGAAATGTATAGGTACATATAATACAATTTTAACCGATCGCTTTCTGATAAAGGATATATGAGAAAAAGTATTGTTAGGGACGTTTATTAACGCAATATAACCCAAAATAACAGTTGTTAGAATTTTTGTCTGTACGTTTGTGCGCGTTAATGTCAGAAACGATAACCGATTTCTTAAAGGGTTTATTAAAGTAAGGATCAATTAATATTTAAAGTTTGCTTCTTTATAATCCGCCCATAAGTAAAAAAGTTAAAAATAGAAAAATCCAGTCCTATAACAGTGCTGGTGATATGTCTAACCGTAAGGTGTGGTTTTTCTGAAGCGAAGCGAGGGCGGTTTGTTGGTCATATATAAATGTGATAAAATTATAATAATAACAATGTCCGGGCATTGCTTTATCGTACCAGGGTATCACGTATAAGTGATATTATTGCTACTGTTGTGACTCACTGAAATAAATAAACGTAAACAAGAACGAGGATATTAAAATATAAGGAATGTAACCAACTCAACTCCCGTCAACACTGACAGCATGGAGCGCCCTGCCGATTTGTTCAGATGCTTTAATCTAAACCCGCTATTCACTGAACCCACCAGGATATCTGAAACAACAGCTATATGTATAGATAATGTTTTTTGTAACTGTGAAATATTAAATAAGGAAGTTATTAACAACTTGAGGTCTGACCACTGTGCACAACATATATCAGTAAGTAGAGACTTTTATAAAAATAAACAGTCAAATATAGGCCTATAACTAAAGATAAGATACTGCGCTTTAAAGCTGGAGTCTGTGCTACAATCCGCGGAACCCTACCCTTGGAACAGAGTGAAGCCGATGGTCTATATACCCCATTATTTAATACCATAGATTCAGAGTATAATAAAATATTTAAATATAAATATATGGATGTGAGTAAAAAATATAAATTCAGTGATTGGGCAACAGCAGGTATTTTTAAAAGCAGAAGTAAGTTGTATGAATTGTATGGTGAAAAACAATGCAATAGGGCACCGTCTTATCTCAAACATGTCAAGACTTATTCTAAAATGTTTAAATCGGTTTGCATTCAAGCTAAAGCAATATATATTAGGGAAAAAATCAAAATTCAAATAATAAAAGTAAAACTACGTGGAATGTTATTAGTAATGAGACCGGAATGAATAAATTACGCGACCTAAAATATGAATTGGTAGTAAATAACATTAAAATCAAATCTGATAATGAGGTAGCAACCCTTTTTGAAAATTACTTCAAAATATACCTGTTACGTTGACTAACTCACTAACTTCATCGCCGGATGAAGCTTTTAATGTATTAAGAAAATATGATACTGAATGTAGTATTTTATTTGAATTTAAACATACTACAGCATTAGAATTAGTTAAAACTTTTCGGTCACTAAATGTTAAAAATACTGGTGACCTGTGGGGAATATCAGTTAACATTATAAATAATGTAATAGATGTCATAGCCCCCCACCTAACACTAATATTTAATAAGTGTGTTGACTTAGGTACTTTTCCGGATCTAATGAAACACGGCAAAGTCATTCCGCTTTTTAAATCCGGTGATAAATCAGGTTGTAATAATTACAGACCGATTTCTATTTTACCTACACTTAGTAAAGTTTTTAATAGATTTTACTAAATCAAATGCTTGAACATTTCAACAGAAATGACATACTTCACCATGATCAATACGGCTTCACTAAAGGTCGTAGTACAACTGATGCAGGTGCTAGACTTCTTAAATACATATTCGAGGCCTGGGAGGCATCACAGAATGCTATAGGTGTTTTTTGCGATTTGTCCAAAGCATTTGATTGTGTTGAGCACGAATCGTTACTTCTTAAGCTTAGCCTCGATGGCGTCAAGTACAATGCTCTCAATTTGATTGCCTCCTATTTGAAGGGTAGGGTTCAATGTGTTAGTGTAAATGATGCCAAATCATCGGGATCGTCTATTGTAATGGGTGTTCCACAGGGTTCTATTCTAGGTACATTCGTTTTTCTGGTTTATATTAACGATTTGCCGTATTTTATTAGCAAACATGTGGACATTGTACTCTTTGCTGATGACACATCTTTAATATTTAAGACTGAAAGAAATAAATTAAATTCTGACGATGTAAACAGTGCTTTGTCCCATGTATCGCATTGGTTTACAACAAACAACTTAGTTCTAAATGCCAATAAAACGAAGTGTATATAGTTTGCACTACCAAATGTGCAGAAGGTAGGCAAAATTCTTAAATTAAATAACGAAACACTGCCTATGGAACAATCCACAGTTTTTTTAGGTATCACCTTAGATAGTAAAGCTTCAGTGGGGCGCCCATATATCGGTTCTCGCAAGTAAACTTAGTAGGTCTCTCTACGCTATTAGGAAGATAAGACTGATTACTGATGTAGAGACAGCTAGACTTGTTTATTTTGCCTATTTTCATAGTCTTATGTCTTACGGTATCCTAATGTGGGGTAAATCAGCGGACGTTGATTCAATATTTATATTACAGAAAAGAGCAATCAGAGCTATATACAGATTAAAGTCGCGTGAATCATTAAGAGAAAAATTTAAAGAAGTAGGTGTACTCACCATAGCCAGTCAGTATATATATGTGGTGTAGTTTGAGCTATTACGAATAGTTTATTTTTAATTTTGTATTTATTCATTATTTATCCCTTCCGTAGAAATTAGTTTTGTGAAAATAGCAACACTGAGGAGAGGCCGTCATCGACTAATACGATGTTAGACGTGTATTTGTTTGCTCCCGATAATAAAAGAAATATCACTTATTTAGAAGCATTTCACTAGCCACAAATCCCACACCTTTGGGGGCTCGTCCGGGATGTGAATGTGTTTTGTTCTAAAAGTGATCAACAAGAAGATTACGAAGTTATATTGAACAATTTGCAGGTAAATCTACCCTATACCTGACGTACAAAATAATAGCGAGTGTACCGATTTCCGTAAACAACTAAAGCTTCGGGACGCGAAACTGACGGATTCCAGCCAAGCCGAATGCTTCTGGACGCTGATTGTGACGTCGTCGTAATATTTTTATATTATGATTTTAAACTATGAAGAACGACTATGGTGATAATTTCTCAAGATTTTACTGCACTTTGAAGATTAATTGAAGCTGTAATAAATGGTTTAAGAATTAAGAAGTAATTAAGACGAAAGACTAATAAGAAGAAGAAGTAAAAATTTTGATATTTATTACTAGCTCACTAAGAAAATGCCGCCAAAAAAAGATAGAGAAGAAGATGAAAGTGCTAAAACCCCTTCTGGGCCAAAAATATCTTTTAGTGATTTAGAGAAATCTATGATAACGTTTACCGGTGATGACACATATCCCATTTCAACCTGGATTCAAGACTTTGAGGATACTGCAGAAATTATGGCATGGTCTAAGATTGAGAAGCTTGTTTATGGAAAAAGATTACTGAGTGGAACCGCAAAGCTATTCCTTCGATCTCTAGGCGGTGTTAAAGAATGGGAATCCCTAAAAAAGTCCCTTCTAGAAGAATTTGGTCCCAAATCGAATAGCGCTATTGTTCATAAATAGCTTGCCGCACGCAGAATGAAAAATGACGAAACGTTCCAGCAGTATTTTTTTTACATGAAAGAAATTGCTTTACACGCCAGTGTCGAAGATGAAGCTTTAATGGAGTATGTCATAGATGGGATCCGTGACTCGGAAACAAATAAAGCTATATTATATGGTGCTAAAAATATTAAAGAATTTCGTCAGAAGTTAGACGCTTACAGCAACTTAAGGAAAAGGATCGATAAGAAAAATAGTGTTCGACAGATTAACCCTCCGACTGCGAACTCTACAGCTGCCCCTACATCATCAGGACGAAAACCTATTAATAAAAGATGTTACAACTGCGGTGAGACAAATCATCCAGCACCAGCTTGTACAAAAGGAATTAAGTGTTTTCGATGCAACGAATTCGGACACAAAGGCAACGAATGCCTGAGTCAGCCTAAGAAAACTCTGAACATCCAGAACCAAAAAGTGGAAAAGAAGGCTCCCTATAAGATGGTAAAGATTAATGGAGTTGAGATGACAGCAATAATAGATACCGGAAGCGACGTAAACTTAATCAAGATTAACAAATTGAAAGACTTTGAACCTGATGAACCGAAATACGAGAACAATCCTAAAATATGTTTGACTGGTATTGGTGAAAGAGAAATAAACACAGAAGGACACTTTGCAGCTAAATTGCAAATAGACGATTGCTTTATTGACACCGTTTTCCATGTTGTGAAGGATGAAACTATACCCTTAAATTTGATACTGGGCAATCCAATACTGCACGATTTAAACATAAACTTTACATCAGATGGAATAACTGTAGAAAAAATATCACATCTCACGCTGTTAATCGAAGAGAAGAATCCACTCGAAGACTTGAATATAGGAAACACGATGTATTCTGAAAATATTAAGAATGAAGTAAAACAATATAAAGTTGGTGAAGCTGAAAAAGAAAGTAATGTTGAAATGAAGATACTACTTACCGATGAAACCCCAATTTATCAAAACCCACGCCGATTGGCCCCCCTAGAAAAAGAAATTGTCAACAAACAGATAGAAGAATGGACAGAACAGAAAATTATCGAACCTAGTAAATCAGATTTCGCAAGCCCCGTTGTCTTAGCTAAAAAGAAGAATGGTCAATATAGATTATGTATTGACTATAGGAAGCTCAATAAAAAGATAATAAAAGAAAGATTTCCGTTGCCTTTAATAGAAGACCAACTGGACCAATTGAAAGAAGCAAAGCTATTTACATCACTAGATCTTAAAAACGGATTTTTGCACGTGAATGTTCACAAAGATAGCCAGAAGTACACCTCATTCGTAACTCCTCAAGGGCAATACCACTTCACAAAAATGCCGTTTGGACTTTGTACGGCACCGTCAGTATTTCAACGATTTATAAACAATATCTTCCAAGATTTAATATTCCAGGGTATTGTACTTGCTTATCTCGACGATTTAATAATACCCTCGAAGACTGAAGAAGAAGGATTGTCGAAATTGAAAGAAGTACTAAAGAGAGCAGAAGAATTTGCATTGGAGTTTAATTGGAAAAAATGCCATTTTATGAAGAAGGAAATAGAATATTTGGGTTACATCATCAATAATAAGAAAATTCAACCATCTCGTGAGAACATCAACGCCGTTTCGAAATTCAAAATACCTAACGATGTTAAATCATTGCAATCATTTCTTGGCCTTACTGGATACTTTAGGAAATTTATAAAGAATTACTCTTTGATTGCCAGACCACTTACAGATTTACTCAAGAAGAATGTAGATTTTTACTTCGATGAAAACTGTGAAAAAGCATTTTTAGAGCTTAAAAACAAATTATGTAGCTCACCAGTACTCAGTATCTATAACCCGAATTTTGAGACAGAGTTACACACGGACGCTAGTGCAAAAGGTTTTGGAGCTGTACTCCTACAGAAAGATCCTGAAGATAACCAGATGCACCCCGTGCACTACATGAGCAAAAAGACTTCACCAACAGAAGAAAAGTATCACAGTTACTATTTAGAGATTTTGGCAATAGTGGAAGCAATAAAGAAGTTCCGTGTTTACCTACTCGGTATTCACTTCAAGATCGTGACAGATTGTACAGCATTGACTATGACTTTACAAAAAAAAGACTTACCTCCACGAGTAGCTCGTTGGGCCTTGCTGCTTGAAGAATACGACTATGAGATCGAACACAGACCAGGTTTGAGAATGAAACATGCAGATGCGTTAAGTAGACAACCTGTTTGTCTCATACTTACTGAAACAACTGCTCGTATGAAGAAGGCACAAGAAGAAGACACGCAGATTGACGTAATTAAAATAATCCTGGAAAAAGAACCTTATAAAGATTATGTTATTGAAAATGGAATACTTACCAAACAGAAAGAAGGAAGAAAACTGATTGTAGTACCGAAGAAGATGCAATATGACGTAATAAAGAAAAATCACGAGAAAGGTCATTTTTCAATAAGTAAAACCGAAGAATTGATTAACCGAGAATATTTCATTGAAGATCCGAAAAAGAAAATTAAAAAAGTAATTGATAACTGTATAGAATGCATATTGATATCACACAAAAGAGGAAAGAAAGAAGGTTACTTACATCCGTTGGATAAAGGAGATGTGCCATTGTCAACATATCATATTGATCATCTTGGTCCGCTTATATCAACAAATAAGAATTACAAGTACATTTTGACGATTATTGATGGTTTTACTAAATTTACATGGATCTACCCAGTTAAAACATTGACGACTGATGAGACTTTGAGCAAACTGATCACACAACAACAAACATTTGGAACGCCGCAAAGAATCATATCCGATAGAAACGCTGCCTTTACATCAAACGAATTTAAAAATTACTGCAGAGAAGAAAATATAGATCATTATACTATTACAACTGGTCAACCCCGTGGAAATGGCCAAGTAGAACGTATCCATCAGATTATTATTGAAGTGTTAAGCAAACTCAGTATAGCCGAACCCACCAAATGGTATCGTAATGTCGCTGCTGTTCAACGTGCCCTAAGTAGTACTTTTCAAAGAAGTATTGGAATGACACCATTTGAATTGCTCCTTGGAGTACAGATGAGAAACAAGGATGACGAGATATTTAAGCTGATTGAAGAGGAAAATATTGCACGTTATAACGAGAATAGATCTGAACTGAGACAAAAAGCAAAAGAATCGATACAGAAAATACAAGAAGAAAATAGAAGAAGTTACAATAAAAACAGAAAAGAAGCTAACCAGTATGAAATTGGCGACTTAGTTGCCATTAAGAGAACCCAATTCACGCAGGGTAGCAAGTTATATCCAAAGTTTTTGGGGCCTTATGAAATTGTTAAGAAGAAACGAAATGATAGATACGCAGTGAAGAAAGTTGGTGATGGTGAAGGTCCGATTAATACCACCAGTTCTGCTGATCTTATGAAGCCTTGGATAGGCCAAGATTTTTATTCATCTGGGTCAGATGAAGAAGCAGGATGACCGTGTGGTGTAGTTTGAGCTATTACGAATAGTTTATTTTTAATTTTGTATTTATTCATTATTTATCCCTTCCGTAGAAATTAGTTTTGTTAAAATAGCAACACTGAGGAGAGGCCGTCATCGACTAATACGATGTTAGACGTGTATTTGTTTGCTCTCGATAATAAAAGAAATATCACTTATTTAGAAGCATTTCACTAGCCACAAATCCCACATATATAGTAATTTAGTATTTATTAAAAAAAATACGTTTAAGCAGAAAAGCGATACACACAATCATCAAACAAGAAATAGGCATAATTTGGTTACATCTGCATTTCGTCTTCAAAACGTTCAGCGTTTCTTTATGGGGCTTGGAGATCGTTTTTACAATAAGATTCCTAAGACGTTACGCGAGTTGCCCATAGGGACTTTTAAGCGTCGCATTAAAACACAACTTATAGGCAAAGGATATTATAGTATAGATGAGTATATGAATGACAAGGATGCCTGGACAAAATTAGTGTCGAAACCAGTTCCGCACAGGTTTAAACTTTTGTAATTACCATATGTTGTTTAAAAGATGTGCTGAGGAGTTTCTTTCGCCGTTTCTTCTCCTCATTGTTAAAGCACCTTTTCGAAACGGTGGTAGAAGCAAAAAATGACGTTCGTAAGTGTATTTACTGAATACCTATATGATTAAATGATTTTGTATTGAATTTGAATTGAATGTGTGGTGTCGGCCACAAGACAATACCAGATTTGTTTCAGCAGAGGCGAACCCCTTGGGTGGTGAGTAATCGCCGCCGTCCATGCACGTGTGTAACACCAGATGGTATTCCACCATGGTCCATGACGCATCAGTAAAACAGCTCATCAAGAAATTTTTTCTTGAAGGTTTTCACTCACCATGCTATTAATGCACGAATGGCTTCAACCTACAATTGGCCACTGAGCGGCGCGGGTTTCGTCTAGAAAATAACAAGATCTAGAGCATACTCCAACTCCGTGGACCTCTGATGAATATATGTCGAGAGCGATTTTACTCGATTGGTTTTATAATCCTCCGTGACAAATTGCATTGTGTTTTTGTTTTGTTTTCTGATTTTCTTAACTACTGATCTAATTCTTTAAATATAAATAAAAAGTTTCGTACACAGAAGTATTTCCTGAGTAATATAGGGTTTTATGTTGATAAAGAAACACGGTTTTATTCTAAACATGAGAATTTTAAATCAGCTGTAATAGTTCCACTGTCCACTGACCGAACCATTGGATATGCTTGGAAATAATGTAAATAAATATTAACCTCCAATACCTACTATATGAAGACGTCCACATATTATTATAGTAAAAAAAATATAAATTTGACATAAAAAAATAACACAAATTGAGAACGTTACCTCATTACATAGGCCTGATTATAAAGTATCAAGCGAATTCGTAGTGTTCGTCCACCGGGAGCACCTCCTCGGTCCTAATGATACTAAGCCACTGAACAAACTGTATTATGTTAAGTCGTGGCTGTCAAATCTGTTAGTTTCAACGAGTGTTGTGTATTCGAAGTAACCTTATGTTGTGGTATACATTTGAAGTAAGTAGATCCAACGGTTTCATCGCATTTTCTGAAGAAAAACCGGGAGGAAGCGGAGATAGTTTCAATAAATCGTTGAATTTACTCTTCTCATAAATGATTTACTAGCTAGTACGCTTCGAAGGACGCGAAGTAAAGATCGGTGCCTGCTAACGAAACATTGAAACAATCATAATTATAATACGATCTAGCTACCTAGCGATTACTTCACAAAAACAACGCAAACACACTATTTCCTTTAATAAAATTGGTAATATCGTAAGCATGCCCGCCGTAAGCTGTTCCCTGATTATTTTAATGGGCGTTATAAATCGCGAACAAATGTGAAATATAAACGAACGGTAATTAATACAAATTCGGCCGGAGCCGGCAATTAATGAGGCACGCGACGCGCTGACGTCGGCGTGTTGGGCGCTCGGTGGGGGCCAGCGTCGTGATGCCGTAGCCTACGTCTCCCGAGGCTCGAGAATAGCCGAATCCATGGAAACTACCGTGGTACCCCCTATCTACCATTCGACGGCAACGCAAATATACATTATTCCTTCGATTTATGTATCAATAGGGTCTTGCTAAGTTAAGTACGCATTATTATGACTACATTACTGATAAGAACTAACTTATTAGTGGTACAAATAAGCCCACTAACAACAAGTAATCCATCCACAATAGGTCAGCAGTTAGTTAAGTGATACGTCGCGTGGTCGGGTGTCAGATAACTTAATTAACATTTGTTTTGAACGGCTCCACGCTTCGGAGAGGTATTTTAGCAGCGGTGGTGGCGAGGAACGGACGTTGCAAGAATTGTAGCAGGATGCTATCGTCGAATAACTTTTGTAAAACTTTATCAGAGGACTTCGTATCACAAGAAAATTAAAAATATCCCGATCAGTTACCACCCTAGCCCGCCCTGCAGCACCTACATTAATAAAAGGTCCACATTATTAAAAATTCTAGCAAATGGCTTTAATGTGCGTATCTCGTACTTTAATATTCATATTAAAATTGCGGTAGGCTCTTGTCCTATATTTTCATAATGTTACCACTTAACACAACATGAAAAGTTATTTGAGCAGCTACACCGAGTGTTTGTCGAGCGGCCACGCGACCAGCCGGTGATGGAAGATAACATTAGACTAATTAATAATTTCACACAAATTACGAGCACCTCCGTCAACTGAACTGGCTACTTACAGAACGTACACGGCGTGAACCAGTACAGCGCACGCTTCGTACTTTTTATAACGACAAACAGATTAAAATGCAGACGAACCTGAACGTATAGTGAAAGAATATATGTATGAAGCTAACAGATTTGACAGCCACAACTTAATATAATACAGTTTCTTCAGTGGCTTTGTATCATCAGGACCGAGGAGGTGACTTCCGGTAGACATCACTACGAATGAGCTCGATACTATTATTTAATTAATTGATACTATTATGTATTTCTCTAACCTGAGAGATGCTCGTTTATGGTATGAAATTGACACAAGTTCAACTGGCAAATTTATTTTTAAAATGTTCTTAAGAATAATTTTAAAATGAAATATTTATTTTTCATTATTTATTCTTCTCTCTTTAATCTTTATCAAATCAAAATCATTATTGACTAGACATTGCAAAGACATCGGTATGTATTCTACACCGTTAACTGAGTAATTTGTTATTTTCGATGGGCCACAAAAACAACTAGGTCGCTTAAGCAACTTGTCACGTGGCATAATAACTTAACTGGCGTGTTACATACAAAGGTTATCGGACCACTTTGAACGAAGCTTTAACAGCATTTTCAGCTCGTTAATCATTGAAAACGACAATTGATCGAGTCACACAGACACAGTCAGCTGCGCCACTCACGGCTCCAGCGGCTCGCTCACGTCACCTGCGGTCTTCGTCGTCACGATACGGCGTCAGATCCGTAATGGCAGTGTCATAAAAAATAACTATAATAATAATAATAATATGTAGCTAATAAGTAGGTAACGTTATGGCTACCGTGAGCTGTTGCTTGGATGTTTCGACGGTAATGTTCTTATTATAGAAAAGTGAAGGGATCAAACGGAAGGGATCTAGGTATGCGAACTAGAGGTTGCCAGCTGCCTTGTCAGTCTGCGTCAGTTTGGATACAAAGTAACGAAATAGGTACGTAGGTATAAATTACTTTTATTGCAGCATTTTTTTTTTCAAGTTTGATAAAATGTCTGTTCACAATCCAATGCCCTATTTCGATCTTAAAGGAGGGAAACTTTTCCGATATCCTGAAAAAACTGTTTGTCCATAGGCCAAATACTTACCCTCATGAATTTAATTGCAGAAAATCCGGAGTGTACAACCAAAATGACATTGTTTATTTTACACTTTACTAGTTAAATTTCTACATTATATAAATATATAAATTGAAGCTAGTAGCTTCTATCCGTCTGTAACCTTTCTATTTTTTTACGGTTCTTGTGAGATTGTATCCGCTTTTGTCGGCCATTTATATGTGAATCAATAAGACATTAATTCTATTTTATTGTGAATATTTCACAAAATAACTTTCATATTATGACTACGATACTAACAACAATACTGTAACGGGTCGAATGCTGTCCATAAAATATTTTTGAAAATTGTAGAGTCAAATTCAAACGTCTCTAGTGTGACGGGGTCCCAAGCACAGATGGTGATAGTTGGCATGTTTGCAATGTATATGGTGGGTCGTCGCGGGTGGGATACTACGTTTCAGGACGTGGAGCTTTTCCCGTGGAGGTCTATAGAGAGGTAAGTAAATAAAATGTCAAGCCATTAGCGCCCTGCAAGGCCCGGGGTTACCTTCGTCGTTGATGATACCCAGAGATTGCAAAGTATCAGAAGTTCGTTCGAAGGTCTCCCACATAGCCCCGACACCGACGGCCGAACGTGACCTTCAGAGTACGAAAGCGCGGAATAAATTTTACACCAGCGCTCATCCTTTTCACTGCCGACCACACCCGCAGCTGCTTAACTCGGTCGGTCACCTAAGATTCTAATTACATTGCACTGTTGGAAAATATCGGTTTCGCCTCAGTAGCTTTGTACGTAATAGTTATTATATAACTGTACTGTACTCATTATCTAGACGGTATATCCACAGGCACCGACACCGCAAGTACGACGGCAGTGTTAATGCGGTCCGACAGCGATCGTATGTCGTTCACGACGGCTGAACGACGGGTCGGGCGCCGGCCTACTCACAGTCTGACCTTTCGTTGGAGGTAAACGGAGAGTTTTTAATTGAGCATCCCCACTCGACACACAATAACTGCTTTTCACTGGCCGCAGGGTCCGTTGGTGAGCACGATGCGTGATAAACATCGACTGCCTGCACTAAGTTTGTCCCCAGACCCGCAGAAGTAAATAAGTAAGTAACTCATAATCATAATAAGTAACTGAAGCTGTCGAATGGACTTCGTATATCGAGAACCTCAAGGTAATGGTTTTTCTATAAGTAGGTATATACTTATTTAATGAAACAATTATTTATGAACACGATTTATTATTACATTTTATATGTAATATATATTAAAACTGAATGCCTAGTGATTTTATGTCGTAAGTACTTTTAAATAATAAAATTTATTGATGTGAAACCTATTATTATTTAGCAACGATTATATAGTGCAGTAATGTAGAGCGGTGTGAAGTTCATGTTGACGCTTGATATAAGGTCCGAAGGCCGCCGCTCGGTGGCCCCAGTACAGGTATCCCCCAGAGGGTCCAGGGCCAGTCGGAGTTGCTCTTATTAGGAAATGCTCACATCCAGCACAAAACTTCTATAGGGTGAATGTATGAAAGATTGAATGGACGATCATATCTGGACTTATAAATTGTCTTCAAATTTATTTAACAATTTAACACCATTTTATAAATCGAGTTAGTTTTAACCTGCACGGAATCGGGAGCGGCATTATTATTTTCAGGCATCTTTGTCTATTATACATAGATCACATTAAAAGTTTTTGTTTTCACAGTGTGACGTCATTTTAAAAATTGTGTGATTACAATAAAATGGATTTAACTCGGGAAAATTTTCGTCGCATGATTTTTTACGATTTTAAGTGTAATTTGACAGCTCAGCAGACCCTCTTTCGGCTTTAGTCTATTTTTGGTGAAGAAGCACCATGCAAGACAACAAAATTGGTTCAATCGTATGAAAAAGTGCATTGACGCAAAGGGAGAATATTTTGAGAAACAATAAATTAATTTTTGACCATTCATAGTATTTCTTTATCATTGATCCGGAAACTTCTAGTGCGCCCGACGTACATTCATCTGCGCCATAATATCTTTTTAAATACATTTACTCAAAAATTAAACATTTCCATGTGTGTTCAGTGTGCAGAAAGTAATTCTTTTCCGCACTGGCACTCTGTGTTTTTTTCCTGCATGTAACCTCCAAATGAAGGAGGTTTGTAATCAAAATCAATTTTGAATGAAATGACTATTTTACAGCGTAATTACTTTTAATACATATATGAAATTTAAAATATATGTATTTTTTTAGTAGACACGTATCATGTCGATCCCATAGCCCGGTTGGTAGTGACGTTGCTTGCTGAGCGAGGGGTCCCGGGTTAAATTCCCGGGCAGGGTATGCTCTTATGTGACAGATAAATGTTTGTTCTCAGGTCACGGGTGTTTATAATGACATATTTGTGTAAGTCCATGCCACCTGCAATACAGGGAATCCTAGTGTGGACGTTTATTTTTATTTAATAATATAAATAAATAAATAGCCCATATAAAATTATTATTAATTTAGATAAATTGCTTGAATGCATAGAAACCGATGCCCTGCCATGAATTTTAAAAAAAGAAACAAACTCCCGCGAAACAACATTTCTGCATTATATACATTTAACACTAAGGTTCTTTTTTCATTCCCGTTGTTCCTCACTGCCTGTTTTCATATTTGACGTTTCCTTTTTTATTTGAAGTTAAAGTTACAAAAGAAATCTACAGTCGAAATTTCAAGTTTCTAAGTGTAGCAGATTCGACTTTGTATGCGTTTCTTAGAAAACTTTCATCCCCTCTTTTACACGCTCTGGGGATGAATATCAAAAAATGGAAAAAACGCGTAAATTTTTGTTTTATTTTAACAGTATTTACGCAAATTGAATATTAACCAATTCGCATACAAACTTTCGTCCCCTTTTTCGACTACTAAGGGTAAAAAAAATTAAAATCCTCTAATACATGTTAATTAGTATTTAACCAAAAAGTTTACCACCAATTCACATGACTTTAACTTCAAAACTGACGAACTTCCATACAAACTTTCATCCCCTTTTGTTCGCAATAAAAATGTCCTTTCTCAAGGTCTAGTTAATATATGTACCAAATTTCGTTAAAATCGGTTCAGTGGTTTAGGCGTGATTGACCAACAGACAGACAAATGTACTTTCGCATTTATAATATTAGTAAGGATTAAAAAAAATGTTTTATTTCGTTTTTTCAACTCTGGAACCTTATTGTAAAATGAACACCGAGCCCATTCAATAACGTTGAACCTTCGGCGCACGATATCAAGCCGTAGGTAATCAAACTATGTCTATTGCTTGTTTCGCAACTGTGCGGACAACTTTTCTTGTTGTACATATTATTATTTCTTGTGAAAATACATACAAGTAAATATTATAAATCTTAATGATATCAAATGTTTCAGGTTTAGTTTTTAATGTGGAAATTAAAAAACAATGTTTCGTCTGTATGGAAACGTCGTCAACAGAGTTCAGAAGCCAATATTATTATTAAAAAACAATGGATGTTTATACACAAGTAACAAACGCACACACCCACCCAGATATATAAACAGCCACTAAATTGTACAATCGTACAATGCATGCGGTCTTCAATAATTGTGATTGTAGTTATCATTTCTATAATTAGAATTAGTTATTTTACTTTCCGGTTGTTATTGTACCTAAAGAAATGTAAATAAAAGAGAGAGAGAGTAATTAAACTTAGGAATGATATTTAAAAAAGGTAATTGAAACACTTAATCATAAATCTCATTCCCTACGCCTTTTTAAAACTGTGTGAAATTCGTAAGAAATAAAAAGACTCTAAACTTCTTTTTTATACGAACAGCTGCAAACACGAGCCGAGCCCCTCACGGCGGACAGAGCCGGTGGTCGTCGCCACCGAGCCCTAGCAGGCCGCTCCGGTACTCCCAGTACCGACTCGAACGGTACACATCGGTCGCTGATGCCGTTTATATGAAGTTTTCTCGTAGGTGTTTCTCAATTCTCTATATATCTTAATTTTATCATTAACTTTTTGTTGTATATAAGCCTATGAACTAATGAATCGAGATAAAAATGGAAGTGTCGGTATGTGTGTATAAACTCATTATGTAGTTATATCATTCTCCAAGGGATAGTTTAAATATATAATCGGTTTAATTGGCCACAACGGACGCGACGGGACATTAAGCGGCCACCCGCGACTCCGCGACCGACTGGGAACGACGGCAATGTTACCAAGTGGGCGTGTATCATGGACAGCACGGCACGTATCTTTATCTTATTTGTCATGTCTCCAGCAATCGGTGGATCCTTAGTGGCCACTAAAGCGGTTTGCAGGAATACACCTCCTGGTTAGTGCGGGAATGCAAGTGGCCGCTAACACTTATTTAAAGCGTGTTTTAGGTAACACTTATTTATACTTATATGATATTATTTATAGTTTTTAATGACAAGCTTACAAAACACGAGATCACTTGTATGTAACAACAAGTAACATACTTATTATCAGCGTTGAGCGTCACCGTCGAACTGTCACATTGTGTATCATAAATAATATTTTATGCGGTATCATGGAAACGCATTGACCGTATTTTGAGAGACAACGGCTCGAGACGCCATGAAAATATTGGCTGCTTAAATAAATAAAAAATAATGTTAATTTACGTGTAAACACTAGCGAGTGCTACTACACATCTCCTTACTCGATTATTTTGAACAACTGATTGAATAAATCAGTATAATCGAAACGCCCAAAGCGTTTTGAAGCAGAGCATCCATCGTCCGTTTAAGAAGGTAAGTATATATTTTGTTAGTCCTCCAAAACCATTTCTTTTGCGAACGATATGAAGAACCGACCTGGCAGTTACGGTAAATGTTTAAACGTTCATACCTATACCTATATGTATTCAAAGTTTGTCAAAAAGCTTTTACCAGCACTCTCGACGGCACCGGGCGACACGGGCACGGGATCGCACTCCCTCTCCCGCTCGTCTCTTCTCTGCTCGAACTCCTGCACTCTGCCCGCCTGCCGGCCGCCGTTCAGTCCCAGGATAGCGTCTATCGTGTGCCGCGGGCCCTGGCTCACGCCCGCCACCTGCGTCAGTCCCAGCCGCGACTTGACGGCGTCGAAGCTCTGATTGAGGTGCATCTGTTGCGCGTGAAAGAACATTCCCATCCGGTTGAGCGTCTCCAAGTTCTGCTGGTGCTGGGACAGCGACACCGAGTGGTCCGTGACGTTTATCGACGAGGTGGAGTTGGGGCTGCTCATCTGCGACCGAGGGCTGTTCGTCTCGGAGCGGTCCGGCGTCTGGGAGCCGTAGTACCGGTCCTCGGGGACGTCCATTTCAATAGAGCGCGCGAGGCCGACTGCCGCCTAACCGTCTCGCGGCCGACGGGCCGGGGCTGCGAATGGGGCGGGGCTTGCGAGGGGGACGAAATTGCCCATTGAAAGTGCGAATTTGGGGTCGCGAAGTGATTTTGTTTGGCGAGGCGCAAGAAGCGGCATATTAGCATTTTCCCCTTCGAGCTCCTTACGGTATTGAGGCGCTCAATAGTGTTTTTTACCTCTGATTGGGCCGATTGTGCGAGGTGTTGGAGTTGATCGCACTGAGACTTCGCCGCTTGTTAGCGTTTAGTTGGGTACGCTTCGAGAGGTTTTATCGAGGCGTTAAACTTACAATACCAATGTGGTTTGTAATTTTGTGTCTTGTTGTGTGCCGTTTGTCATATATCTATAGGTAAATACACTTTCATAGTTCTATGTGGTCGTAAAAACTTTTTCTTCGATTCGTTCCATCAATACAAAACCTGTTATAAAGTTAAAAACTAACTATTATCAACTACTAAATAAGTGGCATTCAGAAAACATTAAATAGAACGATCCAGGTAAGCAGCTCTACATGTCAAAAGCATTAATTTCTCCAAGGATTCAATTCAAATTGCATTTCAATTAATCAGTACGCAGTCAATTACGTATATTTATGGGAGCGCGAGCGAGTCCATCCTGCAAATATTGGTTGTCTGATTGTTAACACACGAATTTAACCAAATCGGTTAACCGGCGTCCAAACAATAACAGCTTTTCGGACCGAACTTTTAATAGTAATAACTTACCCGTGCTTATCAAAACAGAACCGTAACCTGCGGGGCTACAATCGTGTTTCGGTCGACGAATAACAGACTCTTGCGGCGTATCACCTTCGATGATCTTTTGTCAATAGTGTTCGCGTCTCGTTTCTGCGTTCACCCGTTTCGGTCGCCCTCATCTCGGTGTAGCGACGGTTGCTAGGGGGCGGAGCGGGTGACGTCACGCATCGATCGACCAATGGCGGGACGCGTTGTTTTTTTTCTTTTGGCGCGAACTCTTTTGTGGACGGGTTTCTTTGTGAAGCGGAGGGCTAGCGCGCCGACGGCGCGGTGGGCCGGCGGCCGGCGGGCCACGGCGCCGGTGCACTGGGTTTCGTCTAACCACATAAACGACTTCGCACCTTTAAGTCGCTGAAGTTGAGCCAATTATTAGTCTTTTAGTGATTAACAGCTAAAACATTTATTCGAATCTCCTACTCAGTCGTTGTTTATGAACATTATGAAGTAAGTACGTTAGTCTAGTTATGATTAAATAGCAATTGTAATCAAGTATATTTAATTAATTTGTTAAAACGCTATTCAATTTGCTATGTACCTAGGTACCTACTTGACGTCTGCCAGTGACAATTGAGTAAATACGTACCTAACACTAGCAAACCGCCCTCGCTCCGCTGCAGCAAAACTACATTTGTATACATACAAAAATACATTTGTACCACTTGTGCATGTCAGTCCTGTTGTATAACACTAAGTGTTCTACCATCTCATACACTGCACAATTTAAATAGTCCATGACTAGAAGTAAACCAAACAGTCACCTGTGCCTATAGGTTTATGCACTTGCACAGCAGCTTCGTTGGCTCAGCGTTTTGATTTACCAGATTATCAACCATCAGTTACCTCTACCAGCAGAGACCGTGGAATTGAAATGCCAACCCTAAAACTTTTTTTTTTAATTTTCAGCTTCATATTTCGGACAACTCCATTAAATGTCTAATAACTCCTTCTTACAATGTGGGAGTCTTCAAGAGGATAGTGAATAGGCTTCGTAAGTTAATGCGTTTTACATCTCAGACTTCATCACCACTTACCATCAGGTGCGATTGTTGACAAGCATTAACTTATTCTATGTAAAAAAATAATACCAAAACCCCGTGACACACGGAGAGACGGACACGACGAAAAAACGGGTGTCGTTCCCTCGTTGATCCAGTAGGTACTAAGTAGTGAGTAAACTGCTGCATTATTAAAGTAGTTTTCAAAATCCTTGGTTATTTAATTCAAGACCAAACAAGAAGCCTAGTTCGACTCACAACTACTAACGCCCTCAGCTTATTTTTTTTGTGTATTATGTATTGTGTGACCCACGAACATGGCTTCAGGACTCAATGCGGGTGCTAATCGTGGGCCTTTTGCCAGTCGACGACCTTCCTCGTGCCCACGTCGGGAACGGAGCTGTTTGAACTCGAACAGACATATTATTTACATCAACACGTTGACAGACAGTTTCCGAGTCTCTATACAAATATTAAAATTGAATCTGATCGCTTTCTGTACATGATACAGTAATTGTTACAATTCATGTCTGTTTGTCTGTGCGTTTGTTCACGCTAATCTCATAAACGGCTTAACCAATTTCGTTACGGTCCCCACTAACGTACTGCAGGAAGCGTCACTTAATATTTGAAGTACATTATATCGTAATCCGGCCACAAATAAAAAATATAAAAACTAACTAATTTATAATTCATAGAACAAGTATAACCGACTCCAAAAACAATGCAGGTGCCATTTCTAAGCGTAAAGCGTAGCTTCGCTGCAGCGGAGCGAGCGCGGTTTGCTATTCAGTATATTAGAATCTCATGTAACCGCGGCCTCCGTGCAGCTGAGCCACGGAGCTCGAACGTGGCTTCTACACCAGCGCGGCCGCAGTGTGCACCGACCGCGCTGCCCCATCAGCGCGATTGCGCCTTCAATATTTAACGCGAACGATTGCACGACTCCTTCTCCGATTGGACGCACGCGAAACCTCTGCCGAATGTGTTCCCGTTGCACGGCCGTCACCGTCGTGCCTACGTAGGAACCTGATACGAATTGGTGTCATCGTCCATTCTCGACATTACGCACACACTCACAGATCTGGGCAGTACACAGTAACGATAGACACTTATGAGGAAAATATTACTGTCGTCATATCAACATATTATTTATTTCGAAATCAGGCAACAACCTTTCATAATTAAATTTACGCCTCTGTTCTGATTTTTATGTGAGAAACACTGAAATTAATCATTATTTTAATCAGATATTTTAAATTGATTCATATGCAGTGAACGGTGACACGGCGTTGGGAGTGTTCAATAATTGATCACGATCCTCGAACACAGCAGACATACAAAACACTGTTAATTAAGAGATTTGTTTACAGTACGACCTAAGTTGTTTATTAATTATCTATATATAAATAGAGTGTATAGTTACGGTTATAGCTGTCAATAGACAGGATCGACCGGTTGACGCAGCACAATGGACATGTCGCCAATGGAACCAAACCAAACGCGCTTAACGCGGCGGCGTGCGGTTGTTTTTAAAGCGATTGAATTCAGTGGCGGCCCGCGGGAAGTTAAAGTTACAATTAATATTTTTATCACTTACCGTGCGATGGCGGAGCGATGGCGAGCGATAACCCGTTACATACAACTGGACGACCCGTTCCATTAAAATTTTAATATTCCTTCCAACGATTTCAAACCCATTAAGAGTTGTTGCATTAGTGAATTAACTAATCTATCAATGTTAAATGACCTTCATTTCAAGTTCTGTTAAATTAAATTGAAAATATAAATAGCTTATACTCGGTATGGAGGTTTATTTGGTATTTAAATCTCCATAGGTATCATCACACATATTTTTTTTTTAATAATTGCATGGAATTTATATGCAATGTAAAATATATTAATATTAGTAATAGAGACAAAAATTATACTAAGATTTTCAGCTCATAAGTGAACTCGTGGTTCCTTGTCCTCGTCCTTGTAATTGAACCCGCTCTCGATTTGCTTTGGAAAATTCCTCAGACACAGATAGAAACTGTCCTTGATTTTGATCCATAATTTACATTCCCAGTACGCCAAAATCATCTAAATCTGTTCTATCATAACAAAGTAGGTATACGTACATACATTCAAATATTGAAATAATATTTAATTTAGAGATTCAGCTGCTTTACAGTTTTATTATCAGGTAGTTACGAAGAGCGCCGAAGCCCGGTCTTCTATGCTGTATGGATTGGCAATCACATTATATTTTATTCGCTGTACGTATTAATTTTATCAACAACTCGGCAGACCGCCGCGTCTCACAAGGTCGTCAATGTTTATTTTCAAATTCGGCCGCAGCACTGTTCGAACACCGAACACTGAACGAATCTACTAATAAGTCTGTCGAAGGCTCTTCGGATATAATGGCGGCCGTAATTGTGATTGGACGCGCATCGATGACTCGTTGGTGAGTGATTGGAGCGGGGTGCGGGGAGGTCCGGGGTAGTCGGGAGAGACGGCACGGAGAGGGCGCGGGGCGCGCTAATCTAACGGCATAAAACAATTTGACTGGAGGGATGTGTCGGTAGTTGTCGACAGTGTGGTTACGAAATGTGCACAGACGAGCCGCTTGTGATTTAGGACAATAGACTGTACGTAATCAACATCAACAACACACGTACACCAACGGCGACGTCGACGGCGGCCGGAAGCAACACGTGTCGACTGCGGACCTGCCACGGTCAAAATGCAACACGATTCCAAACGTCGTTCCACGTCCGGCATCGTATCGCGTTGTGGCGTCGGACGCGGAGCCGACCTGCGCCGCGGTGCCAACTGGCCGCAGTCGGAACGAACGAGGAGACGATCGTAGGTACATGACGTCGGAGGCGAATCGCTATTGGCGAGAATCGAGATGCAAAGCCTCAACGAGCCGGCTAAGTCGTTCGACGTACTGATAATGTAATCGATGACGAAAAAAGACATCGAACGATGTCCTCACCTCGATATAAGTACCACAGATTACTTCATAATGAAGTGGACTTTGAGCTAAAAATGCAGAGCCCTTGGGTTCACGGTAACCGAGATCGTTCCCATCGGCGCAAAGAAGAGCGGAGGTGCAACCGGCGATACACCTCGAGAGGCTGATAGTTGAATGCTTTACAGTAGATGTATCAATAATTTCGACCGTATAGGGGCGGCCTAGAATACTCCCTCAATCCCACGCTGGCAGAACAGGCAGTCGGAAGAGGCGACAGTGGCCAGCCCGCTTGGTGGTAGGGCTTTGCGTAAGGATAATATTATTAGTATTATTATTAAGTCATTAATGTTATCACTGGTATTATTATCTATCCCTAAAGCCTGTCTGCTAGCTACCACCCTCCTGCTTGAGTCATCCGCCAAGTGACTCGTCGTGTGCTGGCTTTAGACTTGAGAGACAGTAGGTACTATATTTCTTACCTTCTTCTCATATCCTGGCCGACAACGCATCGGAGATAACGTTGGTCTTGCTGATGTCCATGGGTGACGGTGACCATTTACCATCGAGTGGCTTGTCTACTTGGTCGTCGGCTATTAACATAAAAAAAGAGAATAATAATTATATTTATATGGCAAGTATCGACATATCGAACATAGCGGTAGGCGCCGTCACGTCCCGACGCGCCGCGGTGCGGCCAACGCGCGGCGGTCGCCGGCGAGCCTGTAATTGTTGAATAAGGCACATTAAAGCGCCAATTAACCAGCATTGATTGGTTTCATCCCCCTCCCCCACACCGCCCGTCCACGACACGCTGCGAGGGAAATTGTGTGCAGGTTAACGAGGCATGTTGTGTGTGACCCCAGTCGGCCGTATCGACTGTTGGTTGGTTATCAATTATATACGCGAGGACTAACATATAACTAACTGTTCGTGGCATTATCCCGGTTTTAAACATTCAACGTATTTTCGGTTACTTAGCTTTTATTATACTCATATGTATTTAAAGTGTTTATTCATAGACTACTGATGTATTTCAAACATAAAGGATATTTTCAAATTTAAATCTTTAGATATTAATAGAGTATAATCGCATAACATAAAGTTTTCTTTCAAACGACTCCGCATTTCTTATTCTTTTATCTGATAAGAACAATCATTAAAATGTAAAACTAATTTTATAAAAATGATATTAAATAATTAATGGCGGCGGTGCGTCTGTGTAAGTATCGACCTACATGATAATTAACACATATTGTTACGTGTGATAAGTTTTAAAAGAATTTGTGTTTTCAATTTAAATTTCAAACCAGAACAGTGTTAACACACGCAAACGTACGTCAGACGCGTGCCGCACGATAGGTACTGACCACAGGATACCACTGTATCTTTGGATCTAAATCTCACATGACAATACAAAACTCAATTTACTATTGTAAATTTTATAATTCAATCATTATTTGCAACGTTCACTACATAAGCGAAGTATTATTAAAGCTTTTCCAACTAAAATTTCGTATCTAATAAATAATAATTAGTTATGCAAAACTATACTGCAATTCGTCTTTAAAACAAGTTCAATATATCGTTCAATATCGTATCGTCCTCACAGTTCCGACAGAGACATACGAGACGGGACACTATTTTCAACACATGTAAGGTCTGGAAGTCTCAAAAGTGTCGCGGCGTCCGAGCGCGTGCTAGCCGGCTCGGCGCCGAGACAACCGGCAGTTAATGAACAACGCAGGGCTGCGTCCGATGTCGGACGCCGCGGGCGGCGTGCGGACACCATATTCACTGGCGTTCAGTGTACATTGCGAGACATTCTTTACCAGTTCAAGTTCCTGTTGAAACCCACCAGAACATGTCACAGAAAGATAACACTATAGAAAGAACTGAGCGATCAATCAAAATTAATGTGGTTTTTACAGTTCCAGTTGTGGTTGTAAATAGGAGGCGTAAAGTGTTATTGGAGGCCTTCAGTTTATTTAAGAGCTTTATAAACTCAAACTGGCTACTCACCTTTCCGATGATATACATTGAAAAATCTTAGGGGATTACTACTGATGACCTTTGCTTTCGAATGGGTCGCTAAAAAGTAAGTAAATGAAAGTAACCAGGATACGCTGTGGGGCATATCCTGTAATATCGAGAGTCATGGCCCCCGCACCGTACCTGTCGTTGTCAGCCTTTGATCTCTGCTATCCTTTCGAGATGAGTCCTGATTGTTGGGCCCATTACTCCATTACTGCCGTAATTACTTGCTAAGCTTGTACATTTCTATATCATTTTAACAATGAAATATTTATTTTAGCTTTGTCTGTCTGTAAAAAATTACGAGTATCGGTTTATAGGGCAGTAGGGTATGGTACGATGGTAAAAGAGCTTCCATCCTTACTCGAATCCAAGCCGACTTCCACTCCCCACGTGTACCTTAACTGCTACTGAGCAACGGACCAGGCGACGTCGACTCCGGTCCAGGTTGTTGGGAACTGTTCAACCTCTTCTAATTTCAGATATAAAATTAACGCATCTATGGCATTTGGAGATTAGGAAATCCACGAGGCGGAGCGACCTGTTTGTGGTCAACGTTCTCGTATGTTGGCTATTATCATAGTAACAAAGCGATGATAAACTCAGTTTAAGAACTGCTTATGCCTGGAAGTGTGTCGCAGGGATGCGCCACAATCTATGCAATCAGAATCTTGATGGGAACACTTTTCTTCAAATGGAAAGAGAAAAAAATTTGGTAATATCAGGGGCCATTGCATTTTTGCGTCATGCGGACAGAAATGGTGCTCATTACGTAATTGCACGTACACTTGCTGACGTCCAGCTGCCTGAACAAGCTGAAAATATATTAATTCCAATCTTGAACTACAAGCATATATGTACATATATCACGGCAAATTATAAATACAGACAACGAATGACTGACTTAACCGCGGGTTGCCTTCGGGTAACTATAATAATAGTAAACAAAATTCTGCCTCGTATTTTAAAAGAGGTGAGCTGTAAACTACCGTCAAAGTATTCTGACTATCTTTGCCCTTTACTGTCAACCACTGAATATACGTTGGAAATATGTTCTTTGTTTTTTTTTGATCACAAAATATCAATGTAGAAAAAGAAAGAATTAGTAGGCACTGGACACCGGTACTGGCATCATCTAGTAAGTGTCTATGTGACAACGGGCAGGCCGGGTTGGTTGATGGTGATAACCGATCCGTCGTTGAAGAAATGTTCTCGAGTAGGTACTTAGCGTCGGTAAAAGGTAACGTTTTTGAACCAGGTGATGACGGGTATGCGTTTGTTTGGGATGCTTTATCCATTGACTAATAGGGGTAGTGCCCACAGGTAAACCGGGCAACCTTCTGGGCAAATTTCGAACCATTTGCTAAATAAACTACTTACAACCATCAGTCGACAAAAAATTGTCAGAATTCGTTCACAAGACTGCGAGTATTCCCGATCGATTTATTCGGCGCGAATTATACGTCCTATGTTCCAACAGTGAAAATTCACTATTCTCGTAGACTATTTACTTCACGTCGATGCGAGCAAAGTAGCGGCCGGCAGCTAGTGTGCTAAGCTCAGCAGGAATTGTTTGGATGCTAAGCGAGTCGCAGACTCCTTTCAATTTTATCCTCCGCCAGTTAATTACGTAAGTAATTGATTGCTTTTCCGATCGCTTTCTCCAGCGCTGATTATGTACAGACGGGAATTGATGACTAAGTAATTTTGCTAATAATTATTACTGTATTTTTTAAATAAGGGACCAGTTGCTTAGTGGAATTATGAAAATGTGGTAGTTCAAATGGAACCCTTGTATTTTTGTTGTTTTGTTCAACAACTGTGTTTGGTAAGCCAGACTTATCAGACACCTATCTTAATCTATCTGTTTCGAATGCGAAAGTCAAATACCCATGAAATAAATTACACCCACATTTAAATATGTACCTAGGTACTATACATAAAATTTGGTTACATCAAAGCCATACGAACGCTTATACTGAATGTTATTGTGATAACGATGTTTCACAAATGTATGCAGCCTGGGCGTCGCCATTTACAGACTTAAGAAAGTAGATCATATTAATCGAAAGCATTTATTATTATAAAAATTCAAAAATTTCAGCTTCGTTTCGTGTCAATAATTTAATTTGTAAATAACATATAATATTATAACACTGAAACATGATGGCGGACGGCGGATACTCACACGGATGCATATGACAGTTATTGATATAATACGTCATGAATGTCAAACGTCAATATAATGTGTAGATATATGGGATTAATAACTAAATAAATGTTACTTACTTATCTTATTGAAAATCTAACCTAATAAAAGATGCCAATTCATAAATAAAAATGTACCACAAGTAAAAATCGAATTATTGTGTAGCGTAAATATACATTTTCATACTCCACAGATAATTAATCACAGGCATGACATTTGACAGATCCGATTGCAACCATATTGTTGTCATATGTAAAAACTTAAAAATAATTTATTGAAATTACTTTCTCAGAGGAGAACAGCTCATTGAATATTTTTTTCAATATTTTTCTGTGATCAGTTTATTCTTGCTTCGCTTATTTTTGGAAAATAATATTAGGTAATATCAATTCAAATAATAAGTTTCATAACGGTTAACGAAGAGAAGGGTCACCCCATGATAAGTGGCCTCCCCCGGCCAGGGATGGTCGTAACACCTAAGGCATCAGCGACACGTTGCGGCCCAGTGTAGGACTCGATCACTCACTATCGGGTGGTCCGGGACCTCGTTGGAGTGCCTACGGTACACACTTAATACCACTGTATGCCCATACGAATATCATATCATCAATTAATGGCAATTCCATGCCTACGATCCATTTAAAGTTTGCAGGTGTTGAGGTGCAGGAAATTGCAATTACTGGCGTAGTGTCTATCAACGCAAAGTCAAGAACAATATCTCAATTACCAGGCGTGGGGCAAGTTGGGGCGAGTTGGGGCAAGATGGGGCACTGGTCATCTCGTAGCGGAATCGAATTACCGACTTGCGGACATCCCCACAGTACACCCGCAAAACACAGAAGCTCCACATATGTTTATGTCTTAGAGAGCCCGTCACAATGTAAACCTTGAAGGTCGTGAACTTAACGTACACCATAGCTTATTTTTCATCTAAATATATGTCGACGCCGGAGAGCAATCTTGTTAATGTTGTTAATGTTAATGTTGTTGTTGCAATAAGTTATGTACATCGTTTGAATTCGAAAAAAATACTGCATCGGATGGTCTGCGTTTAATTCTTTTTGAATTATTTTTACTTTAAATATGCCGTTAAATTTGTTTATATTTTAAATTGATACAACAAAATTGCTACCTGTTCCTACTTTAAAAACATTACAGATACCTCGGCTGAGTTTCGCCACTTGCAATGACCTACATGAAACTACACACCGCAACAAACTATAGTTTTAGTTAGATATACAGCAAAATCGCTGCTTGGGATTTGTACGTCGTCATAAAATATTACCAAATTCGCCTCTTAAAATTCATGTTATAAATTTTGTTTGTTCACAGGCTTGAAATTTGTTTTAGTTTTTTTTTCTAATAAATATATTTCCAAACACACAGCATTTTATTTTAATTCACCATTGACTAATACAAATTACAGCAAACGGCAAATAGCACGATAAAAAATATTAATTTAAAACTATCTAGTGGTCATCAGTGTATATTTATAGATGAAACAAATTTTCTGCTGGTGAATTAAAACAAGTTAGTGATAGTCCACACATTTATCTTGTAAGATACAGCGTATTCGCTGTTAAAAAATTAAAACGTACGCACGATTAAAGCCGGGACTGGTTTAGAAATCTCTATACTCACCTGATATAATAATAATAATAATTATTATTATTATTATTTTGTATTATTTATTCAGTCGTAAGTCGGACCCGGGTTGTGGTCTGTGTTAGAAAATTCGGACGCGTAGTGTATGCGTGTTTAAAAATTCAGTCAAATTGGATTGATGAAGATTACTATTTCCTAACAAGTGTGATTAATTATTTAATAACCACACACTATTGTATTATAATAAATTTAACAATACGTAATGAATCGTGTAAACAGTAATGATATAGTTAATTAAATCCAATGTATAATCAATGCTGCGTAATTATCAGTCCACGGGGTAGGTACAACACGTAATGAATTGCTACATGTTAGCTGGTAGTCCAATTGATATGATGACGATAAAACCTACAGCATCGCATCCCGTGACTTGCGGGGCAGGTGGAAGGTTGCTGACTTTCATATATTGTAACATCCTGCAAATATATCGATACAGTCAGCAATAAACTTGGTTTTGCTTTTATAGATAGTTTCAACTAGCCGTGCGTGTACACGAATAGTAAGTAAGTAACAAATGCTTCTACGTGGAGACGTCTGCTTTATACAAATATGATTTTTAAATTCTTCTCAGTCCATTTGCTGTTTTAAAAAATTTTGATAAGATTTTCACCGTCATAAAGTCAAAAACTTTTTGTCGCATTAGCGTTGCATCGCTCATATTGGATGATAGACACTCTGGAAGGAAATTTACTAAACTCTAACTCTTCCAAATAAAAGGATTACCGATCGTGAATCGTATCTGTGAATTTCCCGTGGTCCTTGCTCGGCGCCGCAGCGAGCAATCACGGCACCAGAACAACCGGCTAACTGGCCGCTCCGCTGGCGGCGCGCTCACGGCGTTCGTCGGATTGTATTGGTGTCAATCATATCTACGTGTTACTAAATAATAATTGTTAATTGGATTAACCGCTAAATTACATAAGTACCGGTAGATTTGACTTTATGAAATATCATTTATCATAAGAACATAGATTCCTTTTAATTAGCATAAAACCGAGGATCTTTCTCGGTTATTTCGATCGCCCCCTGAAACGACGACCTATAAATTACTTATGTTTGCAATTATACGTGACCATTACCTACGATAAAATTGACATTGGATTCCACGGAGAGAAGTGACGGCGTTCGTTAAACACATTATTGTGACCACTTGTAATCTTCTTAGGAGTTCAAAGAGTGCTTTATCCAATTCGAGGTCGACCGCGAATGTGGTCAAGCACAGATGCATCAGTAGATACCTAATATTTAGAATAACAATGATACTTGCAAATTGCAATAGTCGATCGCGACACACGACGTAGTAGATACCAAGTACAGATATTAGACGTGGTGCATTTTTAGTTAAATATAAAAAGGTTCTATCAAATCAGATCAATATTCAGTCACTACTCACTGGAAGAGACTGTACAATTAAGATACCAATCGTGCTAATAATCGACTAAAAGCATCATCATCAGCAAAACAGATAACATCCTATAGTCCCTGCAAACACGCCGCTAAATCATTTCAACCTTTCAAATCGGCCCTAATTTGGACGGTCACGTCAGAGAACCGTTTAGTTCCCTGTGTTCTTGGATATTGATAAAAATATTGGCACGAGCTCCGTTGTGTTCTACTGCAGTGAGTGGTTGGGGTTCATTCTTTAAATCGTGTAATACGATCCGTATGTTTTGATCTCCCGTTCTCTTGAAAGTTTTATATATGAATGTATTATTAAACAATATGAGTTAAACTCCGAAAATAACTGTAACATATACAATTCACGAAGATATATATTCAAGGGACGCAATGTCCATTCACCGCGGTGGCGGGCAGATTCTTCTGTTATTGATATTTAGATAAAACTAAGTCGGCAATTCTCTAGTATGAATTTTATAATGCTAATGCAAGTACTTGGAGTACTGCAGGATGGTGACAAGTTACAAGTTTACATCTGGAGGCTCTCATAAAACAAAATGTAATTTGCATTAACAATGACACGAGCAACCAACACCGGAGCCACCATTTGCTCCAATTATCGGCACAAAATCTCAAAACAAATATTCGCTTACTCATCTCATCCATCACGGGGATCATAATAACACGCACTCAAATTAATACCGGCCTGCTCCGAAATAGATTTGTGAAACGACGACAAATTTGTCTTGAACCCTTCTTTACCGACAAATGTCTGTTAAATATTGCTTCCTTTTATTTATCTTCGTAAAATAAAAGTCTTAATGCATGTTACTAAGTAGTAACACGCCTATAGATATTTAATAAGTATAAGAAAGCATATTAACTACTTTATAGGTATTACTTTTGTTTTAAAATCATCAGTTACTAACCAAAGTTAAAATAAATGGTATATTTTTTATTCAAACCTTAATATTTGTGATTATACCCTTCAGTGACCTATCAATATGATCCATAGAGTGATAAATTTTATTTAAGTATTTAACACAAAATAATATAATAAAAATATTAGATCGAGCTCTATTCAACCAATATCGCAATGCATTCGATCCGTATACGGCGGCTAAGAGATCTTTTAAAATTGGTTACCTTATAATAAAGGCTTATTAGTAATGTTAATTTTTGGGATATTTCGAGTGAAAAAGCTCCGAATGGCATTTAGAGTGCTTTTAGAATTGCTACCGATATATTTTTGATAAACCGACGCGATGTTCGAAGTGCCCTCGTAAACTCGTAGACACATCGCTTTTTATAAATAGGTATATTTTGTTGTTCGCCGGCTTTTGTGTTTAATTTACATCAGCAAAGCGGTAATTATTTGTAGATATAAGTATTTAACCGATGAAAAGTAATTCATCACACAAAAGTGGTACAGAAAATCTCCTCATACAACGAAGTGCACCCGACGTTCCGTTGGTGTATGAAACTATTGAAACGTTTTATTTTGCCGTTCTCTCGAGCCGCGTGGTAGCTGACCCGGCAAGTAAATTACACCGCAGATCGTACTGGATCAGAACACGGCGAGCTCCGTGTCGCGGTAGACACCCCAGAGAAAAGTACATTTCAATTTCATTTATTTGCTGGATAAAGTTTACAGAAGACGGTCAAAGTTATGTAATCACAGTGTCTTAACCCAAAATGAGTAACCCAAAATAACATGTAACACAAATAACAAAAAATATTAAAATCCTTTCAGATCAATATTTGTATAGTTATGAGAATGTCTTCAAAAAAAAAACATAATGTTTTAATAATTTAGGTATTCTGGAAATACACTTATGCACGTCATTGTTTGCTTCTACTATCGTTTCAAAACGGTGCTTTAACATCAAGGAGAAGAAACGGCGAAAGTCATCAAGTCAGCACATCTTTTAAAACAAAACATGGCAATCACAAAGTAGCTAAGTTTGAACCTGCGAGGAAAGAGTTTCGGCACTGTTATTTCCGAGCATCCTTGTCGTTAAGATATTTATCTATACCATAATATCCTTTACCTATAAGCTCTGCTTAAAAGTTTCAATAGATAACTCACGTATCAACTTTGGAACTTTATTGTAGAAACGAATTCAAAGCCCCGTACAAGAACGCTGAACCTTTTGAAGGCGATATGAAGACTTAAACAAATATAATTTGGTAACGTTGTTATACATGTTGAATGAATAACAAAGTTTGATGAATGTTGCAACACAGATTTCATAAAGTGTAAATTGTACTCGTATCAGACAATCGACAGTGGTCTTGACCGAAGGGATTTGAAGGACAGTGTGTACTCGTATGAATGGACCATACAATACACAACTCAAGTAATCCGTTCTTCGAATTTTAGATTCGTTGCTCTTTTCTAATTGTATTGATGTAATTTTATTTTTTGTTACTACGACATTTCCATTAAATTGTTATATCCACACGGTGCGTCTGCTTAATTAACGGCTGATTCCTTAATCTCCTATAACTATCCAATCCTTACTGCTTCTTGAAGGGACGCTAATTTTTTGTACAAACTTATCCTTACTTATCTTTAGTTAGCGAGAGACCCTCAAAGTGATAGATCGATTTGTATCCGTCTTTGTTTAACGAAACTCTAAAAGGCAGTTAGAGCTATAAGATGATTATTTAACTAAAGTAAGGGATAGATAGAGGTTTATTAATTTATTTGTACACGAACATAAGAAATTGTTGTAATACTATAGAACAATTGCATCGGTATAGCTATATATTTAACTGTTGTTACAATAAAAACAAAAAAGGGTCCAGTGTCTTAATGAAATAACTTTAGGGTTGTCAGTGTTAACGTGAACTTGACGAGACTATCGCAATAGCTGGCCGTCGGCCGTCGTCGACTCTCGCCGTCAACGATCTTCATATGTCGTCGTGCTGCGACTATTACCTCGTAACCTCGTAACCTCTCCTGCCATCGTTACGATTATCTGGATGACCCAATCCATCTCTCCCGGTCGATGCATACGTATACATAACGCGACGTAAGAACATTCACGCAAGACCGATACGTATTAGGCAATTACGAGGCATAACATTCCTTGTATTGCAGTACACTGGCTTCTGAACGTATTGTGTACTAATGAAATTCGAAATTCGCAGCACTAACTTCAAAACGGTAGTCGTAACTGACTGAAAAAATTTGAATCTTGCTGTATGGTTTTAAGCAAAAGGAACCATTTGGAGATAGCGAGATGAAAACTATAATTCCGCGATCGTTGCCAATATAACGCAACTGCAAGAGCCGCTCGTCTGCCAGAGTCAGCGTCCAGCCGCGTGATCGCCGAACTCCCGAGACGGCTGCGGCGAAAAAAATAAGCAGTGCCTCGCGCTAAACTCGCGGGACCGAACGAGGCAGTTTGTCACAAATTTTCCGATAATAACGGCCGTTATAAAGTCCGGATCGTTCTTTCTGCAGCTATTAAAGCGTGATGAAGGGAAACGATAAATTATTTTGTTATTCGTGTTGAGTGCTACTTGATTATCGGCTGACCGACCGAAACAGAAATAAAGTATAGGTCCGCTTCGGGACATATGTGAATAGACAACTTGTGTATCGACGCCTTGACGTTGAATTTAGGCATAAAACATCGTGAGAAACACTTGAAACTTCTCCTTAATATTTTGCAAAGGTATGTGAAGTCTGCCAATCTGTATTTGGTTAACGTGGCGGCCAGTACACGACTCGATGTACACTCAGAGGAACCACGGGATACATATGTATACAGGGTGAATATTTCAAGCGAGCGTGGATGGATGATTTAAAGGCATTACATTCAGGCATTACTTTAAAATATGAAACAATTTATTAAAATCCACCACGTTCCGTAAGTTAGCCGTATATCATTATTTCCCAGAATTCGATCCTTATTAAGGACACTATCCAATGATCTAATAATAGTGTGTATTTTCTTTTTTCAATAACAATGTGTTCGATTCCTAATTAGGAATATTGATTTTTCAAAATTTCGATATTGCAGTTTAGTTGTCAACAAAATCGTGTCTGACACTCCTTTGAGTACTTTTCGATGTTCTTCGTAGTTTATGTTAGGCCATTCATGCCCACCTGAAATATTCACCACGTACATGATATGTCTGCTCGTATTGAAGTCGTTAATCGTTATCAGATCAAACTCTATGAACCTTAGTCTTCAATCATACCTAGTCACACATCACAACACAAGATCATTACAAAATAACCAGAGGAAACATCCGAAGCTCAGAGCGTCGCCGTCTCCCTCGCGCGGTATACGTTCGTCCCGCTCGCTCTGATCGCATTAAGCATCCATTTTTGTAAGCGCTCGGAGCCCGATCCAATTTCAAACTCATTTGTTAGAGCATAAAACAATTATTAAAAAACGCCAGTGATTTGGCGAGCAATTTTTGTCATTTTACATCATTTAGCGGTGGCCAGCGGCGCCCGTGGAGACGACGCCGGGGCGACGGACGACGTGGCACACTGGCATCGATTCATTAACACTACTGATTTGTGATTAAAAAAAATAAAGGTTTATAATGTTACTGGCTGTAATTTTCCAAATTTATTTTTGTTTTTGAGTATAATAATTTCTGATTTCTAATGAAATAAAATGTCTGCCGTTTCATACGACTCTGAAACCTCGAAAGTATTTAAAATCAACAGAATTTAATCGTGTACACGTATCATCGAGTGGCGCAACAGCAAACGAACAGCAAGTTTACAATTCTGTATTCTTGATTCCCAGTCACGGATGGAAGTAATTTAACAACCCGTACCGCTAAGTTAGTATCGTTAAACGAAACTTTATTCAAATTTCAAATGAAGCTTTCTAGTATATCAGTTCTGAAAATAAACTATAATTTAAAACAATCGTGTTCAATTTAGTAGCTTTAGATTGATTTATATTAAACGTGTTGAGCGCTACTCCACGTGTTTTGTCCGTTGTTAAATCGAATATAAACGGCCTGAAGCGACTCCGAGGGACAACACCGACACACACACACACGCCGGTCCTCGACGAGTACGACGCGGCGCGCCTGCACTGGTCAGTGTACACGAACTTTATAAAAACATTCCTATAAGTGTGAATTAACGGAATCAATTGAGAATTCCATCTACTTCAAACCAAAGTTCGTGTAATTTTATTTGTATGAACAAATAAACAGCCGTATTTGTCCCGTATAGGGGCGGCCTAGAATACTGTCCCCAATCCCACGTTGGTAGAACGGGGCGTCGTCAGAGGCGACAGAAGCCAGCCATTAATATTATTAACCGTCCTGCTAGAGTGAGTCGCCGAACGACTCGTCGTGTTCCGGCTGGGGCTTGGGAGCCGGTACTTGCGTACTTCTTTCTCGACCGACTACTCGTGATAGTGACCACTTACCATCGGGTGGCTCGTCTGCTCGTTTGTCGGCTATTAGCATAAAAAAATAACAATCATGTAGTGGTAGCAGTGAGGTCAGAGTTTTCTAAAAACCAGAAAACTTTTGAATAAATATTTAAACATTTGTAGACTGTTGTGACTGTTAACTGTCAGGGTAATTGTAAAAACAGCAGCAAACACGGAATATTTTTCGAGACTTAATTCAGGCATCCAGTTCTCACAAAGCAACATTTTCGGAGTAACCTCCCTGTTAAAAGGTACAATATTAGTAAAAGTACAAGATCACCTCGTGAGAGCAAATAAATAAATTTAATATTATAATTATTATAAAGGCTTCCTAACAGCGAACTTATCGATTACCCGATCAATGCAGAACTTTTCTGAAATAATCTTCCCAAAAAAAATCGCATTCAATACCGAAAAGCAATTACAAATGTAATCCAATACAAAGAAAAACACAATTACAGTATCGGGATATAAAAAGTGTTGTGTATGAATGGATCGATTGCTGTTTCGTCGGAGATGTGGCTTTAATTGCACCAGTGCTTCCCGGGGCCGGTGCCCGGGGGCGCGATCACAATAACAGTATTAGCGGAGCCCTGCGGAGCCCCGCGGAGCACCGCCGGTAGCCACGCCTAGCAGAATGTTACAGTTTCTAAACTTGCAATATCTAAATTTGAATGCATCCTATCACATTTATATCTGTTCACTAATAATAATTCTACTTTATCGAGTGGTTATCGAAAGGAACCAGTTATAAAATCGCACGCTAGTCTCTACACACCAATCATCATCATAATTTAAAAATTAAAGTCAATACTATATTATCCAGTATTGCAAGTGAGCTGTTTAAGTACGCGACACGACACTGATGTCCGTGACCAACACGGGACATGCACGGGTTGTTGATATATCAATAACCAGCAAAGGAACAAATAACTCCATGCCAGTAACTGGTCACAGCGGTCCACGCGCGTCTGAATCACTGGAGGTGTCACCGACGTGTTGCCGACCGAGAAGGAAACACTTGGTAACAGTAAAGCACGTGATCGCAGGTCAGGGCTCGAGTGATGGGCGCCGGCGGCAGGGTGCAAGCGAGTGCACTTGCACCCTCCTGTCAGGAAAAAAATTTATTTTTATTTTATTTATTTTTATTAAGTTTTATTAGTATTTTTCATTATTTTCTATATTTTATATTATTTAACAGTATATATATTAACATAAGGTACAAATATCTCTACTATATTTTGATTCCAAAATAAATAATCTTAATTATGAGAGAAAGTAAGATACATAAGTAATAAAGATATAAATAGCGTCAGTGCTCTATACCATGTATATCCTTATAAACGCTTTCTTTATTTAACCATGTTTTTTTAAATAAACTATAACAGAGGAACTAGTTTTAGTGGATACATGAACAGAAGTATTACCACATAATTACTTCCAGTGCTAATGTACGTAACATTTTTGTATTGTAAAACAGTTAAGAACTAGTTTAGCGACATGTTCGAGGAACCCCAAAGTATCGTACAAAGGAATAGCAACAATCTGCAGCGCCCCGCCGCGACCCCGCGCGACACTCGCTAATGACATGTTACGTCGCACCGAACACATTTCACATAACAAATATAACATTTAAATTTTACAATCGTTCGCAAATAAAATCGTTCAAAATATCTGAAGCTATGATTTATAATCGGAGCTTGCTTAGAACTGAAATTACCCGACTCGAACTACTGTACTAGTGTACTAGTGACCCACCGTCGACCGTCACTTCACAATAATAACCGCACTTGAATTATAGTTAATCACATGTATAGTACTTTAACCACCGAAACCTGGAGGTAACTACGAGGTGTGTCGATTAGCGAGTGTTACTTGCGAACAACTCAGTAAAACAAGTAGATCTACTGATTTATATTCATACGTTATGTTTGTTATGTTAGGACGCCCGAGGGAAAGATGAAGTTTAACAGCACTCAGACGACGGGCGCTGCACCAACCGGCACTAGTATAAAGTTAAAAACACTGATAAATTTGATTGCGCGTTCCGATTTTTCGAGTACTACCACATCGAATTTCTTGTATTATGCAGTAGTAGTTTAAATTTTTGTCTCATTATATTTTAACATTAGTTTATATTTAATATATTTATATATTACATATTTAATTATATAAGTAACTTTGCACAACGTAGTTAAACTGAACAAATTTTTCGCGTGCAATCGAACAGTTTGACATATTCATAATCGATATATGTCTAATTTTGTTTAATTGTCGCTATCGAGTCCTGCGAGTCTAACGCCATTGCGACATGGGGGTGGCATAGTATACTTAATTTCATGATTAATTCTCTTACAAAAATCACAGTCCACAACCGAGAAAAAGCCAAGGACTATAACTGACATTGGATCTTCTGTAAGTAACGCGATCGCAGTAAATGTGTCCAAGGCAGCTAGGCGGTCATCCAAACGTTATCACGCCGATCGACGATCAAATAGTTGCGTTCCGATTAATTAGTTGCGAACAAGGGTCCTTTGTGTTGCTAGTCGCCGGTCGCCAGTCGCGGCAGAGCGGGTCGCGTCGCAGATAACATCTTTTTCCGTGACAATGCAAAGTCCCACGTATTGTGCTTTGCCCCACTGTGAAGGTTTTGTCGTCCTGTACCTAATTTATTGTGAATGTTTGTAACCGGATTGCGGATCGATTTGAATTAAATTATGTATTTGGTTGTGGATATCACGATAATTCGTTGATAAAATGTTTAATAAAATTATATCGAATGATGAAAATTAAAACTTTGTATTATGAATTGTTTTGTAAAATGCAAGCTGTCTATAGTATATAGTAACGTGTAATTCTTTGTAAATAATTCTATTTTGGTACCTGTAATTTTATTGTGTTCAAAATAAGTAAATAAAAAAATAAGTTGTACAATAAGCACCACTAAGCTTATATGAAAAAACATCTTAAAAAAAAATATGTACGTCAAAAAGTTAAATACATAATGAGCCATGAATCTATCAAGGGATCGTCTTACGAACAGTTATGTGTTACAACCCAGTACAATCATCATAATAATAAATGCAAGCATTACAATCGTCATTAAGTATATTACAACTACTTAGTGCCTGAATAGAAAATTATCTAGATCCCAAATATAAATGTGTTGGCTTGGCCACAACGAACGAGAAAAGTCATGACATGTGGCAGCCGGGAGACCGCAACGAAACAAATCACATTACCATCCCCGTCTCGCTCTAGCGCACTGCCGTCTCGCTCTCGCGAGCCCCCGCGGTCTCGTTAGCGATTGATAAACGCTGTAATACAATAAAAAACGAAAATAGTAAAACAAGTATTACTTTGACATTTAGACCACGTTTCATTCTCTACTCCAAAACACGTATCACGATCGGTTTAAGGTTAAAAATCGCGTGGCCGGACGCACTCGGTATCTTGGTAGCGCACTCAAAGAGCATTTGTTTGAGGCGTTCACCCAATATGGCGCTGAACGAAATTGAATTTTTCCATTTTTAATTGGTGCAAGGGGTCGTGTTGTTGAAATAAACGATCAATTCGTTTTTGATGGAGACATTTTGTGTCGTTAATGTTGTTAAGCCTCATAAATGAAATAAACAAGTGGAATGAATAAACAAGTTTTTTTATTTTGCCCGGGGCGCCTCGACCGGTACAACTCTTATACGTTCACGTTAGGCTAGGGTTGTCAGCCACTACTATTGATCACTCTATGACATCCATAGATCGCCAAGCTTAGAGAGGAAGCATAGTCACTTAGAACGAACTGATGTGTTATACGGGAGTCGAGATATTTCCCTTAAAATTCCCTCGAGATAATTTTATTACGTTATACGCGATCACTTCTGCAAAAGAACATAATAAAAAGTAAATTGTTACCAATCGCGCCGTGCAAAATGTATCTTACGGTTTTTAGGTCTCTTATGTTATTTGTTATAAAATTATTTTGTCCTTTTGATGCTTTAATGAACGCCAATAGGTTTGTTTTCTTACGGGCTATAATAATTATATTATTATCATGTAACAATAATAATATAAATTGAGTAAATAACGCATGATAATGTTTTTATAACATACAACATTACATAGTCTGATTTGTTAAAAACTAAATTATATTAAAGTGACAACCCTATGCGTGGCTGGTAAGTCCACATGTGCACGTTTCTGCGTCCACAATTTAACAATAAACATCAACTGAATCCATTTGATATTTGAATGAGTAAATTAGCGCGGGGCGAGCAACGTTCATGTCCCGATGCTGGAACTACACAGACAGCACTTTGATTAAAACATTCAGTGCAAACATTAAATCGTGCGCTATACTAAGTTAACCAGTTAAAATTCACAATATTCGCTATTTAATCAATAGATCGCATTGATCGCCTATTCATGTTATATATTTTCTCTGACTTGTTTTAATGTAGTGGGTGAACTTATCTCTTTTCCCCGCTCCTTATATATACGACAAGGACGCAATATTTCCTTTGTTATGTTGTTGTAATCATATTTACTAGTGTTCAATTAAATAACTGTAACTCACTCTCCTGTAATCCCCTCCACTCTACCTGTCACTCACTTTCCATATCTAAGCTTTTCCACTCTGCTATGTACCCACGCTTCGCGTTACTTCACTTTCCCCTCACTGCTCCACTTCACTTAAATTAATTCGTTTAACCTTACACCAACCTGCGAAGGTAATTTTATGTTGTGCTTTGTTCTAACTAATTCTAAGAAGTAACGTTAGAAAAAGTCGCCAACTAAAGACGCCGGCGCGCGGCGGACCTGCCGCGTGCAAAGTCCCTTCGGACGCACACTTCAGTGCATGGTCTATAATAAGCATTGAAAATCGTCAGCCTGATGATGTCGATGCGATGATGTACGCCATACGTTGATCTGTTTGAAGTTTATTTCCACCAGTAGCAGCTCTGTGTGTGACCTTCGATCGCTGGCTCGGGTTGGAACCTTCGATTTTTCGAAGATATAATCGTATTAAAAATAATAATTACTCCCTCCGGCCAAGGAAAATATCCTGAGGAATCGGTTATACAAGAAAATTAAACAACACCATTACTTTAACATGCCTCTATCATAAGCTGTTATGTATGCCAAGTAATACTTTGCAGGGTAATGATGAATTGCGTATTTTACATTAATCACATATCTACGGTCTACAAACGAGCAGACGAATCACGTAATGGTATGTAATAACGGTCGTCATCGACGTTAGTACCACCAAAAGCATCATTAATGCGTTGTCGGCCAAGAAAAAAGAAAGAAAAAAAAAAGAAAGTACTGGTTCTAAAACATTCAGCCTGAACACGATGAGTCGTTTGGCGGCCGACTCAAGCGGGAGGGTGGTAGCTAGCCAGGTAAGCTTTACGGAAAGATAATAATACCAGACATAATATGAATGATTTAATAATAATATTGATTATATAAACCTTATATTATCTCTGTAGCGGTATTCTGTCGCCACTTACGACACCCTGTTCTGCCAGCATAGGATTGTGGTATTCTATCCTGCCTCAATGCGGTCAACAGCTATGCTGGTAAAAAGAAACGCTACCATCACGTACGAGTTCCTGCCGTCGAGATTACACATAGTGGCACAGAGCCCAGAGAGTGTCCCTCCAATCAAGAACGAATCCATTCACCATGTATTTTTCTGTTGTTTAGTAGAGTGCATCATGACTTGTGAATGTGCTAGTTTAGACCCCAGGAAGTATGAAACTGTGCTATATGAGGCACTAATTGGTTGCGATGTTGGGGCCGGTTGATGTTTTTAGTGGGATCCAATTTCGTCCACATAAGTCACCATCGAATTTATTCAAATCAAAACATTGAGGTGTCGTAAACAGTCAAATAATTTTATAATTTGTAGCTTTGTGTAACAATTCGTCACAACTCGAGGGACGAGCGACCGTCGAGAAGACACGAGTTCGGTGTCTCTTTTGGGACAGCTGATCGGGGCAAAATAGATAAACTTTATTCAAATTCAAAATCATTTGATCATTTAGGTATTCAGAAAATACACTTATGCATATCATTTTTTGCTTCTACTATCAATTCAAACAGGTCGTTCTGTTCCACAACGCATAATTAATTAAATAAAAATAGATCTTTTTACATTGAATAGATATAATAATAGGCACGAAAAAATATGTAGTAGTATGTAAAGGATTTATATTTCAGGTAGAAATAGACGATTCGTTTTGATTTTTTTTTTCAAATAGGAATATAAGGATGGATTCGGTGAAAGATATAAGGAGGATGGATTCGATGGAGGATAGGACGAGAATGGATTCGATTGAGAATATAACGAGAAGGGATTCAATGGAGGATGTAAGGAGGATGGATTCGAGGGAGGATGAATTCGATGGAGGATATAAGGAGGATAGATTCGATGGAGGATATAACGAGAATGGATTTGATGGAGGATATGACGAGAATGGATTCGATGAGGATATAAGAATGGTGGATTCGATGGAGGATATAAAGAAGATGAATTCAATGGAGGATATAAGGAGGATGGATTCGATGGAAGATTCTATTACTTATATATTCACTCCGCGAAAATTTTACCCGTGGATAGACTTAGCATGGTAGATACAAACTAAAAATTTGATATTTACAAAACTTTGTTAGTATGTACACACATTTGTATTTTCACGATAATTTACCAGAAAGAAATCATTTATTCGATTCCGTCCCACTAAACACATCCCAGTGATGACGAACAATGAACCAACAATCACAATATTTCGATGACACCTGTCCACCCGTGGCTTGTGGTTTGGAACAATTTCTTCTGATTTTTGTTGTGTGTTATGTATTGTAGTTATTTTTTTATGGGTTCCTAGTGCTTTTTCTTCTTAGCGTGTTGATGGCAGACACTAAAGCGTCGCAGCCCAAAAAGAAGCAACATTTATAGCATTGCTTGTAGCTGCCATAAAATCTTCCTACCTGCAAGTGTTAGGACACGCAAGGCATGTTATCAAGTGAGCCATTGTCTGCACCGCACCGCATGAACAGCTCACATCAGTACTGTGTAAATACCCTCACCTGGCCATGTTTTCCTTGCTTCGGCCGGTTTAAGTCCGAAGCCTGTTTAGGGAATTCCATATTGGTCATGGTATCTCGCGTCCAGGAGACAGGTTCTCTGAACAAAGAGAGATGGCAACGACACTCTCTGTCTCCAGAGTTTGTATCTCGTTGTTTCGGTGGCATGGAGAACGAATCGGCGCATTTCACTAAATATTTCCGGCTTTTCAGCCTTGTTGCACTGAAAAATAATCATGCATTGGGTGACGAGGATCGTTAACCATCCTAGCTCTTTCAAGGGAGCAAGCAACTTACCTGCGGACACCTGCGGGCGCTATCCTTGCTAGTGGATATAGCATATTTACCGGAGTCGGTTGGAGAGAACCAGTTACAATCCGGCAAGTTTCATTTAGAGCCATATCCACTAATTTGGCATGACAAGAACGACACCATACAGGACTCACGTATTCGCCTGCAGAAAAGGATAACGCTAATGCAGAAGACCGCAGAACATATGGTGAAGCTCCCCATCGAGTGGTAGTAAGACGCCGTAGAAGGTTGTTACAAGTGTACACTTTCTTTTTAACGGCATGGCAGTTCTTACTGAAAGTAAGAGACCTGTCCAGAATTACGCCAAGTTATCTCGGGGTGCTCTTGTGCTCTACTGGTACATCCTGCCACTCAATTCTCAAGGAAAAAATATTACACTAAATTTTACCTACAAGAAAGTTTATGAAGAGCAACATAAAAAAAATATAAGCGGGCGTAAAAACTTCAGCTGGATGTTCATAAAACCCTTCGAACGACATTCGAATAACGCAACAAAACGTGAAAACGTGAATAGAGTCCCACAAGTACGCTTGCGCCGCCACAAGAGTCACAAGGAGTCCGCGAACGCCTCCAAACAAATCCCTTTGTGTACGTCAAGAGCCGACTAATAATGCGAACCAAATCCGTTTACAAACTCGCAACAATCCCATGCCGCTAATAACGTCCTGGAATTTCGTGGAAGTTTTTCTTCGGCTACCGTGTCGGCCACAATTATCGTGTTTTTTCTAAACTTTATTGTGAGTTAACCGCAGTACACTTTATACAGATGGTTTTGTCGAATTTGGAATTTACTGTTGAAATTATACATTTTTAAATCGATTGAAGCATTTACATAATTAATCATTGAAAATTGATGCTTAAAATTGATTCTGAATGATTTTTTAAATCACATTTGTGAGTGTGAACTGAACAATAAATATAAATTAAAAATGTATGATAACAATAAAAAATATTCTAAATAGTATATGGTCTGTATTTTTGTTATCCGCATATTTTTCCATTCATTTTCTTTCACATTCCCCGTACACCAAAACTGCACGGACGAAGTAATTGATATATAGTGCTTATTTTTTTTTTTTAATTTTTAACGTATCCTAATTAAAACGATGTTATTTAAGCAACAAATAAATCATTCTGTAGCTACTGACCCGGCGGTTCGGCATTAAATATCAAAGTTCTCAAGTTACAGTACGCGTGGACAATGGCGCTGTGGTAGCCGGCCGTCAAGTGACCACCGCCGGATTACGAGGCTCGCATCTTCATTGTGGGTAGTTTCTTTGTATCGCAGTTTATTTATAATTTTGTCCAACACACTCGTCGCGATGTATTGTATTGTATTGTATTGTGTCTGTAGAATGAGACGATCAGTGTGCTAGTTATAAACATTATAATTGATTTTAATCTTCAATGGAAGTGTGAAAAATGTATATATTTTTCATTTTACACAAAATTTTAACTTAAGCAATGAAATTGATGAACAGATTACTCACAGCTCATTTCACAGTGTCTGATACTGAGTATCACAATTTACCCTTCATAAATTAATAATCAATGGTATTTATTACGGTAAAGTCAATCATAGTAATTGGATAGAATAGTCATCAGACGAGATCTGCGTGTGTCATGAAAGTCCGTTTATTGTTAGATATGGATATTAATTATCATACATTATTATCATACAACAAATTTAAAATTACACATAAATGAATATAATGAACGACATTATTTTGATTCTAGTAGCTACGGCCTAGTAACAATGCATGATAACGGAGGAGACGAAACGGCGAATAAACACTCCTCCGGACATTTTTCTAACAACAATGCCAACACTAATAGAAAATAATTCAAATGCAACTTGAGTCGAGTTCAGCCGCTGTTGATCTCCTAACATACTTGTCATCGACAAATACCTTCACTTCATAATTAAATTTTTCGCCGAGTTCTGTTTTCACATTTGTTAAACATTTCCATGGGCAAATGAAGAATCTACATTGGTATTTTAATATACAAACTTTGAGAAAAAACCAAATAATAGTAATAGAACTGTTACTAACACACTAACAAATTATGGATGTTTACGTCTGAAATAAATGTTTATTATTAAATCGTGCTTATTACTCGCTAGTCTGTAATAAAACTAAGTGACAAAATAAAACATATTACATCAATAAATCACAAAATAAGAATTCAATAGCGGTGAAGTGTTAATAATTCGTTTAATGTAAATAGCCCACAAAAGTTCAAATGTATGTAATGTTTGATGCGAGTGTTCACCGCCATTCATCGAGGACGTAATACTAAAGGTACCGCGTTGTCCACCAAGATGAAAGCGTGTAAACAATACAGAGTGTTGTTAGAGAGAAATTTTTTTAAGGGTGATTTCAGAAAGAAGACGTCAGCAGCCAGCCGTATAACTAACTGTTACACGGATAATTATATACGGCTTTTTAAAAATACTTATTATTAACACGCTTTATTTTATTTACGAATCACGAGAAATCCTTAGGCAACCGTTCCCGACGAGCTCCGAATGTCGACTGACTGGTTGGTGACGGAGTGAGGCGCCTCGTCTGTCGTTCCGCAGGTCCACCACGAGCGGGGCCGGTTGGCGTGTATTCAACGGTTAATGCCCTTACACCCCGAAAATACAATAGAAGTATAATGATTACAAGACGAGTGCCTTCGAGTCGAATGAATGGGCTTTTATTAAGTTCAGTGCACGTTCCAGTTCCAGACTCCAGAGCAACTTACCAAAAGTGTATAGTGTATTCGATGCAGAAGTACATAATTTTTGATCTCATCTATAATAATAGCAAATAAACATATCAAATCGACGCCGTGGTGCACATCGAATAGAGTTAGCCGTGGGACGTGAATAATAATGTGGGTTATGTAAATTAGCGGCGCCGGCGGAGTCGGGTGTGGCGGTGTGTGTCGGGTGTCGGGCAAGGAAACGATCGAATTGACGATAACGAGAAGATCGCCGATACATCCGCCGGCGGAACACTCGCGCTTAACCGCTAGTGAAGTCAAGGTGCGCGGCGGTCACCGGTCGATGTCTCGACGCAGGACGTTAGGACGTCGCGGTCTCAGACTGCCGATTCGATGATCGGAAGTTTTGGGAGACGATTAATTTAAGAGGATAAAGGTTCAAATGGTAATTAAGCAAGTGTCAACGAACGAAACGGTTGCAGGAAAGAATCCCTTCCATTAAAAATGACTAGAACTTATAATATCGAATGGTGATGGTGTTCCAACATGTCACTGAGGTATTTTATCCTCCCGAATAGCTTTCCCTATCGCGTTAAATTTCGTATCGCTATCGGGTTTCTTGACCGTCCATGACCGACTATTATCAATGTCCACAACGTTGAAAAGCTGTTATTTTAATAAGTTAGATAACAAATAAAAAAAAAACATGTACAGTTAAACGATATAAAAATTTGTGAATAAAATAACTGAATAACTAAACAATTAACCTATAAGCTTTTGTTCTCTGTCGTGATGACAGATTTGTATGAATAGTGAGTTGACATTATACTGCACTCATTTATTGTTTGGCTGAGGTGCTACTATCAGGGTTTTTACCCTATCAACAATGCAACATGATCGGTTTACGACAAAAAGAATTAGCGATACTAGATTTAATATAAATAATATTATCGATGTCGATGTGAGTGTCTGACGCGCTCGCAAGCCTCCGGGGCGGGCCAAGAGCTCGAAATTGGAGGAAAACTTTCGTAAGGGGAAATGAAATGGGATTGATAAAAATTGGAACCAAGCCGCTCGCACAGGGCCGGACTGTGACTCGGTCAAATATAGCAATATTTTATAAAACACAGCAATAAATAAACAATGCATTAACATATATCGTTCTATCGATTATCCTTAAAATATTTACTGCTGAACGTAGTCCTGGTGTAATGGCCACTGCCTCCAGTTATTGATGTTAATGGATGGAAAATAAGGAGACGGACTGCAGTGTTAAATGGTCACCTCCACTGAAGGCGGTATGACAAATCCGATAAATTAAATTATTCATAGGCTCTTCAACTTTACAGAGTGAATAATTAATTATGGTTCGGGCAACATCCTCACGATATGAATCATTATCATCATAGATAAATAATCATAGTTTCATAATAGATAAATAATAAACTAGGGTAAATTAACCAGTAAAATTAATAATCGCTTTCAATTATTTGTTAACTGGAATTGTTACTTGTTACCATAATTTTAAGCAACGTATGTATGTGCGCATGTTGGCAGTGGAATACTGGATCTCAACTATCAGCCGCTTCCAGATATCCAAGATTTCATAGCGACGCCTGACATCGCCGTGAAGTTTAACGATTTTGTAATAAATATAATAAAAGAAAAATGATTTCGTTTTATTAGGTGTCTAAAAATTAAGTGATGTGATGAAACAAGCCCATTGTTCAAATTTCATGTTATTAGCTTCAATGCTCTAGTCTCTGCGATGGTGAAACTGTCAATCAGTCAGGATATGTCTTTTTATATAATTTTATTAACATTTAACAAAATAATTAAATAATGAAAACAAAAGTCCGATTACACATTCATTAAAATTCTTTTATTTCTGATTAATATCGCAGCTATCAAAGCGAGTCTCGTATTCAAACTATTGTTTTAATCCGTAAACGATCCAATGCAGGGCAAGGGTTGTTCTCGTAATTAAGGCTAGAGCCAACTCCATCGAGCTGCTCCAGTGCGGATTAGTGGATCTATCAGTGGCCAGCCCAAGTGTCGGTTGTTCTTATATCACCAGAAGGGTTCCGAAATGTCTTAACGGCTGCTGTTTAATGATGGAAACGACGACGGTGGCTTAGAGTGCCTTCCTTAGCACGGAGCGTGACAGAAATGTTGCCGTCGGCTGTCTATTACCACTACACCGATTAATTACGTTCGCCAAAAGCTGTAAGGCTAGTTCGTTTATTTAACTATAATTTTGTGAGATTGTATCGAACTTGATTGAAACATCCATATAAAAAATTGTACGAATTGTGATTTATTATTGCCAGTTTAAAATGTCCACCAAACTGACAATATATTTTTTAAGGTTAAAGTTAAGTATTGTAATACTAATGATAAAACGAAAAATGCCAAATTCCTTGAAACATCGTTATAAATGCTTCAAAGTCACCAAACATCTAGCAAATCGCAACTAAACGGAAATATAAGAAAGTTACCAAATCCGACCCTGCGTACTCTGAGGGCTCGAAATTCACTTAGCTTCGTTTGTCGAAGCTTTTCGCCTCTTGAAACTTTTCAATAGCCGGGAATCGAATCCACCCCCCACCTGCCGGCGCTACACGTTGGCGTCGGAGACTGGAGACGGAGTGGTGAAGTGAGGTGTTGTTTTAAAATTACCTAATGTTGACACTCATTACGATTTATGTGGAACCTTTAGTTAGTATTAAACAGCCACTGCAATTTAAAGACACATTGGTTTCAGTCCAATCGAGTCCCACAGTCAAGCGCAGGGCCCACTCGTAATAGTTTGTCCAGCCTTAGTAGTTCTTATAGCGTCCAAACATCACCAAACGAGCTCCCGAAGGTAAGTAACAACGGGGCCACACCAGACATCCGTTACATCATACTTATCACCTGCGGGTTCTCATTGGCTTCGCAAAAGTGCAATCCGCTTACAACCTCGGAACCACAAACAGTCCAGTTTGAAGTACATTAGATACCTCGCTAGTTCCGATAGCTCAGTCAGTGTTCCATTTGTAACCGATGCTGAACGTGGTGTCCAGCGTTCAAACTATGGGTACAGAATAGTTCACTGATTGCCACACAGAAGACAGTCCACCTGGCCGACGTCAATAACATTATGAGGAATGTTTCTGGTCCAATATAATAAAAGACCAATTGTGGGGTTTTCTTGTACTGCAACGTACGAGTATATTAATGCAAAAGGCAAAAATGCAAAATTTGGTACGGTGGGTGTTGCTTCGCCATCGTCATTTGTTCTCAACTCGCCCACAAATTCGTAACTTCTTAAAATTACAACCTCCAAAATTACTTCTATCCAAACAAAATTCTTTGAAATTCATTTTTAAATGGCAATCACGAACTCGAGATCCGCTTACAGTGCAAAGTAATTCAAAGTAAACGAGATATTTTCTCCTGGCAGTCAATTTGGGGTAAATTGAATTATTTTTTAAATAATTGCTGTTTAATATTATCTACTTTTTAGCTTAATGGATTCGGCGCTACTGATATTGTTTATTCTTTGATCTCTGTTAGCGACAAAATTCGTTGACAATTCTTAAATAATATTTCAATTAGTTTTTACGGCATATGAATATCGTGGCACGTAATTTTGTAAGTCATTCCTGTCAGCCTCTTGAGTGCAAATCTGGAGTCACCACCGATTACCAACCAACTGATCCTCTGCTGCGTAAAATACTAAATCAATATGAATATTATAGAAAGAGATAGAGTCTCCGGAACCACAGCAAATATATGAAAAAAAAATTTACCATTAAAAGTTACATTATTAGGGATGGACATTGGTTATTTGTCATGTACCTATATAGAGTGGTTCGACTCGAACGAAGTCGTAGGTCGCTAGTCGATACATAAAAATAAACATATTTTTACAGCGAGTGCATGTGTGTGAGTTAGCGAGTTATAACATTATATTTAACTATTAAAAGTAGTCGATGACAAAAAGTTCGATATACACAGAGCGTATTGTGAAGGGCGAGGCTCAGTCGCCGGGACGAGGATAATCTACAAAAAGGTGCTAATGTGTCGCTAATCTCAATCACACGGGGCGACGCGTCCGCGCGGGAGCGCTGCGGGACTCGTCGATACAGGATGCTCCCTATGTCATGCAATAGAAACTACGTTTAAACCCTAACATAAAGTTTATAACCGTATATGTCTCCTGCAGTTAAAACATTAGATAATAGATTGACTAAGAAAGTCTCCAGTCGCTGGTACGTCTTCTCATTTTTGACGATTATGAAGGACGGATATCGATAGATGAAACGTGTTCACATATAGTGTACATAAGACAATTAACAAAATATACATAGTACTTACCGTCCTAGTTAATAAAACGAAACTAAGTCTTTAATCAAACGAGACAACTGCGTCAGAAACCTATTTTGCCCGCAAGTCATGCCAAATCCGAGCAACTCAGACGCCGCTGTTAGTTTAGGACTGTCGTAACTAACTAAATCGACGGCAACTAACTTTTAATTAAGGCAATTAATTAACTCTTTGATATGTGCTCTACTGTAGATTGTAGGACCTTGGCATGGAATTTAACGCTTTGGGTATCTATACTAATAATAAAACGGTAACGGCCGAATCTGTATATTTTATCTATTTATTTTAACATATATAAGTAACAGATCAAAACATTGTTTTTTGTATATTTTTCTTTTTTTATGTTAATAGCCGATAAACGAGCAGACGAGCCACCCGGTAGGAAGTTTTCACCGTCCCCCATGGATATCAGTAAGTCCAAAGATATCATCACTGATGCGTTGTCGCCCAGGAAATGAAAAGAAAGTTAAAGAAAGTTCTGGCTCTCCAGCCCCAGCCGGGACATGCCGAGTCGTTTGGCGGCTGACTCAAGCAAAAGGGTAGTAGCTAGCTAGGCAGGCTTCACGAAAAGTTAAAAATACCAATAATAATATTAATGATTTAATACTGATAATAATAATCCTTACTCGAAGCTCTACCACCAAACAGGCTTGCTTCTGTCGCCTCTTACGTATGTACGTACGGTAGCCCGTACAACGAGATGTATCATATTATTAAAAACAAAGAAGTTAACTTTATATGTTTTTTTTCTATTTATTGTATGTAAATCAGAGAGCTCGTCACGAGAACCTGACACTAACGTCATGTAAACTAACACCACTGGTGTTATACCTTTTCTTATGATTTTAAGCTCTAGCAAAAATACAGACGGGCTACCTGACAATAAGCAGCTACCGTCGCCCATGGACATGTGCAACCGGAGAGAGGTCACCAATGGGTCGTCGGCCCTGAATGAGAGCTCTTTTTACGCCTTACCTATACCTACGTAATGTTGTCTAAGGTAATTATGAAATCATCTGGATATCGTGCGAGTATAGCTACGCGTATACTGCAATATTACAAGAATATAGTAGGCGTAGTGATTTGTCCACTGCAAGTGAATCCTAAATTTACCCACCACCTTTTATAACTTACATAACTTGCGGATATAATAAAAACTGTTTTTATATAAAAAAAGAAGTGTCCATTTTGATTGTAAAAATAGGTAACTAGTCATAAAAACAACACCCTGGATATAGCTATATTAGGAAGCATATTTTCCACGCGCATCAAACTGTGAAACATCGCGCATAATCTATTAATACGGCTCAAGGACATCGCCATTATGTCGCGCATAATGACACGCATAGCGGCATAACGGCATAACCATTATGTTGTTATTAGAGAATATTATGAACATAATCCCCCGTCAATGGGATGTCGGGAGTAGTGAATGTTTGGATGTTTCCTTCAAACACGTTGGAGCAATGGATTTTTTGAATGCAGACATATTTTTACATCAACTTTAAACAGGTTAAATACGAATTTAAAGTCAAATGAAGTTTTTCAACACGTTCCTATTACGGATTAAATCAGTAGGTGTAAGTGTGTGTAATAAGGAAGACGAATACATCTTCCGTAACAATACGAAGTAGGCACTGGACGGCAGCAGAACACGCTACCACCATTGTTAGACCTTATTAGTGTATGTGTTTCAATAACTTTGTGTGCTCAGCAATTTTACAGGTGTATCACGACGACCTGAGAACAAACATGTTATCTGTTACGTTTTTACAATAAGGTTGCAAAGTTGATACGCGAGTTGCCTATTGGAACTTTTAAGCGACGCTTTAAAATATAGCTTATGGGCAAAGGATATTATAGTATAGATGAATATATTATTGACAAGTACGCCTGGAAATAATAGTGTCGAAACCAGCTCAGCGCTGGTTTAAACTTACTTAATAATTGTTGAAAGATGTGCTGAGGAGTTTCTTCCGCCGTTTCTTCTCCGCAATGTTAAAACACCTTTTCGAAACGGTAGTAGAAGCTAAAATTTACGTGCATAAGTGTATTTACAGAATATGATTAAATTATTTTGAATTTCAGTTATTTAATTAGTTAATTATTTATTAATTATCTGTTCTGGCCGAGGGCCGGGTCTCCCGCTCGGCACACTCGGGATCTACGGAGCCTACCATATTACGTTCCGCTCACAATAAAACCTTCGTTTCGGACCCAACTCACACGACCTGCCCGTGCAAGACACGACATTGCGCCTACAAGGTTACAAGCATCAACAATCGCTGAAAATATTCCAAAGAACGCCATGACAATCCTCAGGAATGTAACAACACTGTTCGTGGTGATGGAGGTCGCCGGGCTCTGGAACATTCAGCTCATCACGATAATAACCGGTGCTAAACTTCAACCAACCTACCAACCGTCATATTTCAATTGCAGTACCGCAGAGCCAGCTTACGAGTAGGTATTCACATCCTTCATTAGTCGAGAACGCGTTCATTATGTCTTTTGTGGCCCGAACATTTATGGTGCTAGTTACCACCAGTTCATATATAGGTGCTGTTATGTAGGACAGCACTCCGTGACTTTAGTTGAAATAAAATTGCTTTTTTACTACTCCGTAATCAATGAGAAGAGAAAATACGTGCTCGTGGGTGCTTAAAGGAGGTACTCTCCACAGTGTAATCCGGCTTGCGGTACGAATAAAATGCATTCCACCCCAGGTGAATACCAACATCTTTAACGTGAAGTAGTGTCCCCCTGGACCCAGCCGCATCATATTGTTAATTACATTTTTGAATGTTCATTATTATATATTGAAATTAAAATTCAGATATATAATAGTGAATGAAAAACTAATTATGGTTCTTCTCGCTGGAAATAACTCCAGAGTGCGTTCCCGATGGTGTTGCGCCGGAATCCGAAGAAATGCACCCTGCTTCCCGCCCGCCTGCAGCGTGTCGCGCCGCGGCGGCGCACCGGTCGACACGTTGGTATATGAATGTATATCACGGTTTTATATTAAATTAAACTGAATTTTACAATTTCAGTTTTCTTTTTTCACTTTGTATGGCATACATAAAATAATTTTAAACCGGTTGCCTGAATCAGGATGAAGTTCTAGATATTCTGTACCATAAAAAAAAGATGACTAATATATGTATTGCTACTTCGCTTTGGAAAGTTTCACACGACAAATGCATTTCCCAGGATAAAAAGTATCCTAAATTTTAATTATAAACCGCTATATATTTATAGAAAACAAGTCAAGATTTAACTATTTTTAATTAATTATTTTACTAATCAATTGATACAACAGTCAATTCCTAACAATGTTACATCAATTTCAAATATGCCTAGAAACATCTAGATCTCTTCAATGTTTTCCTGTTATAGGTATTCAAAGACGGACAGACGGACAAAAATTTAACTAAATATAGAGCTCTATTTAGATACCTACCAAAATTTAATTATAATTTCCAAAAATATTCGATCTACTGATTCGGCCCCGTAACAGTTGCATTATTAGTATAAATATATCTTTATGATATTTAAGTAACCTGCGAACATTCCAGACGAAGTGTCAGAAATTCGCTGGTTGTTGACTAAATAATCAGTTATTTGATTTCATAAGTACTTACGCTCCCACTACTGCGTCCGCTCCGTCGCCGCGTCCGCTCCGCCGCCGCGCCCGCTCCTCCGCTGGCTCGCGCCACACGCCAGCGCCGGCACAATGAGTGAACACCATTAATTGCGTTAAGTTTTCCATTTCCAGGCGCCGCCGTCCTCTCTCGATTTCATTTCGACGCACAATTAGCGCCGCTCGCCTCGCGCTTTGTCTGGATGGATACGATATTTGTATCGAACCTGATTTAAATGTGATTAAATGAGCGAAGTGATTCCTTTGCCATACCCGTTTACATAAGAAGATTTAAAAAATCGAATTCAAAAAGAAAAGCTATAAAATTTTACGTCACTCCTATAATAAATTCAATGTACAAACAGCACTCCTCTCTTCCCATTTATTGTACGTATACTAACGGTACCGTACAGGTACTATAAAGCGATAAATAACTGGAGTGGAGTGAAGTTTGAAACAAAACTACTTACATATTTATCATTAATTTACATATATATAAAACTTGTTACTTATTAATTTAAATATAACATTTTTATAAGCAACACCTACTATGAAAGTCGAAGTCGACGACGAGCCAAACAGACAATAGACGATGGGCAATAGGCACACGCGATAGATTCACATTCGCCACATCACGGTATTTTATTAGTATTATTATATTCCATTATTGTTTAGGATGTTTAAATCCCTAGGCATCGATGTACGGCTGGCTTAGAATCCTCAAAATAGGTCTGTAAACAACCTCTACCTTTTTTGAAGTCAGTGAAACAAAAAGTGAAACAACTTGTAAATTTTAAATAATAAAATAATAATTAATTAAAAATGGCCTTTATTCCGCTAAAAAAATTTTGCATAAAAAATATCACTGACTACCTAGTTTGGGAAAGAGTTGCGAATGAAAATAAACATATACCGTATAGCGCTAATTACAATCACGATAAAAGTTTTTAAATAATATATGAGTTCAGAAAGTGTAAATGCTTATGAAAAATAAGCAAGCGGCAATCAGGACAAGCAGTGACAGGACAGCGGTTTGAACAACAATTTAATTATCACTCGATCAGGTGAAGAAAACGTCATCAGGGAACCTGCCCACTTGATAGTTCTGTGTAATGTTAAGCCGCACTCGGCCGGCGTGGCAAACTGCGACCTCCGGACTACTGAGAGGGTGTACGACTCACTCATTGTGAGTGGAGACCCTTGTGTCGCCCGCGCCAGTCCAATATAGCAATTACCAATATTTTCACTGCACCACACGTCTGTACCGACGCCGCGCAGTAGATTCATTATTAATGTTCATCATGGTTAAAAATTTTGGGCGAGCACTTAACGAGGTGAAAAATTCGAGCCCACTCAGCATCCGATGGCAGGGTTGCCGTGTAAGGACAGATGTTGTGAAGATGAGTGAAACGAGTGAGATCGGTACACAGACTGACTTTATTGAGAGAATACATGGTGTATATAGCAAGAATATATTAGTATTACAAATACATTTCACATTTTCTTCGAATTTTCATTTTTATAACTACACAATTTGCATACAACCGCTAGACGTACGCCACAAGACGACACCGCTATAACAAGCGCATAAATGTCGTCAATATAAAAATATTAGCAATAGCAACCCTAATACTACTATCTAATATTTTGCACTTTTTTTAGCCTACTGACGTAAATTTCTGACTAGGAACAATTGTGCCCCTGTACAAACTTTTAATTTTAATTCTGTTTGCTGTAATTTTATTGTGTGTAGTTATTAATAAATAAATAAAAATATTCAAACGCCTTCAACAAATACCTCATATTTTAAGTGCACACCCCAACAGTATTCGCCGCAGTGGGAGGGGCCTTCACCCGCCTGACTGACTTCCTTCTGAGATCGCTCGTCAAATATTTTACCGCGCTTTGGTTATTGGTTTTTTCATAATTTCCGACGGTAACCACTTACCATAATGCGGCCACTATTGTTTTGTCACCTTTGTACATAAAAAATTAGAAAAATAAATTGCAACGTGTGCTTGCTCCAGTCGACGGCACTTGATAAAAGTCTAAGAGTTTTAGTAAAAAAAACCTAATATCCTATTTCCTGGTAATAATTTTTAGTAATGTTCAATTCAAATGCTGTTTCTTTACGCGTGCACTATGCCTATCGCTATCCTTGCGTCTTTGTCGCGCGCGCGCTGTATCATCTTACAAACGTAAATTTAAAACCAACGAAATACATTCTGGGTAAATTAAACACTTTTATCTGGTAATATAGTCGCAGTTCCTCTGAAAACTATATTTCCAATGACGAATTAAGACTGTTAATCCGCGTTAAGTACCACGTTTGGTGAGTAACCGCCAAAGTAATCTACATCACTTAGAACATTACAACAATAGAACTGTTCGAAGCGTCGCGTTAACGTATTAAGGTCTACATTGCGTCGTTTTTCATTTTTATAATCGCACAGAGCTTTGGCATGTCAAGTTATTGTTTGGAGGCGTTACATTTCACACGATTTTTTTTATTTGATGTTTGCGCAAAATTTCTTAAATTTTGTATTATGTTACGCAACGCGTTCGACAACACGGAACCTTAAGATGTTCAGAGATTATGAAGTATCTTACACAGTCGGTACTTTAAGTCTATTCACGTGAAGATCTGTATGGAGCCGCTCATGCAAATCTTAAGCTTCTTAATCATCGATACGATCGCTGATATACACCACCTCGGATTGTTAGCTGCGTGTATTAAAAGAGTTTGTTTGTAGTGATGTATTTTTGGTGCTCTTCTTGTCAAGTGTAAGGTCCCTTGTTGGATTTACAATTGGACAAATATATAATAATAATATAAGACTTTAATTTTACCAGTTACAATAAACTTTCATTCTTTCTTACCTTCTTCTCATTTCCTGGCCGACAACGCATCGGTGATACCTTTGGTCTTGCTCATTTGTCAATAAAAAAACACGTTTCTCTAACTCATTACTTGTACATACTTGCACTGTTATATATTTGTTGTAATAATATATGTATTTCGTCTTTTAGCGTAAACGTCGACAAGCAATGGAAGGCCACTATTTTCATTTCTATCCTCCGCCAGCCACTTCACCACCACTTTAAAATTGCCCATTAACCATGTTCCTATAATTTTGACCACTTTCGTTAAGGTTTTTATAATTGTTACACGCGGTAGTTTTGTTTCGTCTCGGATTATGCTTTCCTCAATTTTCTCTGGAATAGAAAAAGAGGTATTTATATTAGAAGACAAGTTTTGTTCCCTAACTTGGCTATTTGTAAAGTCATAACTGTATATATGAATATCCAACGCGGAGAATCGCAATGTGAATTTGTATGTGAGCATCTACTCTTGTTTTTTTTTAGTAATCAGTAAACTAAAACATTTTCTAGTCACACTAATAATGGCTATTTGATTTGGGTTCGAATCTTGGTACTTGCGAAGCTTGGTAAACTTCGTTACAAACCGGTCATAATTTATTACGTACAAGACGAGGCATTTAAGGCGTGCACATGGAGCTCCGGCCGTCGAACGCGTGAAGCGCAAACCCAATCCGAAAACGATTAGCCAACAAACATTCCAATCTCTTCGCAAAACAAAACTAATTCCGAGCGAAACGCCGAGAATCGCTAGCGAATAATCGCTTGCCAATTAAACTTGCTTATTTCCTTAATTCTGAGCAATCCTACGCTTAAAAAGCTTTCAAAAGCACGAGCCGACGTTCTCACGAATATCTACTCTGCTACTCCAATGAACAAGGATCAAAGTTGTTAGCTATTTAGGCATGGATTTTGCTGCCGAAGAAGAGCAAGGAATTTTCAACTTTAAAGTAAGGTATTATAGTTGGCGTTCGCGTCTGGAGTGAATACGGGCAAAGGTAAATGGGAAATTGTGAGCTAACTCGACGACGTTGGAATAAAACAACTCTTTGCGCTAATAATGAGAAAGTATGCACAGGGCAGGTCTAGGACAGAGGTTTCGATTAACACACCATCCAAGAATATAAACATGGCGACATCAATTACTATCTGGAGACAAATTTTTAACCTGTCCTAGACATAGTTGTTGTTAAGGCAACCTTTAGTAACAGAATGTCATATTCATTTATGTTCACACCTCCCTGTCTAGATTGTATTGTTCTCTATAGTTGATCAAAAATGTAACACTTAATTTCTACGTATCGCTAGCCCCGACGTCTTTTTAACTAAAACAGCGTCATATTTTAGAATTAGTTTAGGAACAGCTGTGCATTTTTTTTTATTTACTTCTTTTCGATCTTGAAGATCTTGACATTATTATTTCGAATCGTCCAATGTAAAAAGGCACCTTTCGCAAACTATTAGTAGTTATATAAGAAAAAAAATTGAAATCGAGCTGCATCAATGAATATGATCGCCTCGCTGTATTGTAAATAAACGTGATTTCTCGCCAAAAGTAATTTTTTTGGGAGAAATAAAATTCTAACCATACACTATCGTTAAACCAGTAAAATAGGTTAGTAGTTCGTCAGTTGAGATCCGATTCGTCTGGTCGTTCGTTTCTCTGTGGCAGTCGGTGAACAGAATCAAACGGCAAACGCTAACTAAGTGCTTATTGAGGATGCACTGCACTCGCGCCGCACGGGATTGGCTGGCGGCTGGTGGACGAGTGAGGCTACAGTACATCAAATGCCATACATAATATACAAATTATTATATACATATAACCCACAAAGGCAGCGATCTATGGGAACAATAACGATGCAATCGGTTCCGCGCAGGTTATATAGATAAGTCGATAACACACTAGGCGTGCATAAGAAACTACATTACAATTTAACATTTCGATTAATATTTGACAAATTCAGTGTTTTCAAACGATGTAACATTTAAACGATTTACCAGTTTGGATGACATGATACTTACATACTAGTAAAATGCTTTTTAAGTAAAAAAATTAAATCATAAAATTGTCATAACTTTCCAGATTCACCGAAATCTATACTAATAATAAAATTCTAACTGATCGCTTTCTGTACATGAACGATATATGAGAAAATACATTATTCTGGGTCTTTATTAACGCAATAGAACACAAAACAATAGTTAGAATTTTTGTCTATTTTGCGTTTGTCCGCGCTAATCTCAGAAACGTCTTAACCATTTTCGTTCTAGTTTTCACTAATGTATCGCGGCAGAGAGCGTCACTTAATACTTAAAGTTTGTTTCATTGCAATCCGTCCGTAAATACAATACAATTTTTAATTACATTGTTTTCTTTCGCCTTTTGTGAAAATTTAACGGTGTCTCGGTAAGTGCGTGCCGTGTGTGCACAATAAAAAAATGTTTGTATTTATGGATATTTGTTTCTGGAGACCAATTATTACTTTATCCATTCAATTCGCAGAGCCAACGCAAACACATAGTATGCCGAGGTAGTGGAAGATCTGTCGAGAGGTAACATAAATGGACACTCGTCATGGAAACAACAAAAATCGTAACAGGTTCTAAGGGAACTCGAGATTATTGTTTACATCCAAGTAACTTTGTACCAGGAGCATCCTTCAAATCGTAGTTGAAGTCCATCAATATCAACCATCAATATCAGTAGATAACAAACTCTTAATTATTTAAAATTTTACGCCACTGGCATTTTATGGAGAAATAATACAAAATATTTAACTAAATACAATACAGGCGCAGGAGGACCCGGTCACGACCGTATCACGGATTCCACTAACGCCATGTTTAAAGTTCTATAAAGAGGGAGTGCGTGTTCCGCAAGTCGAATTACCGATCAGTGGTAGCTTAAGGTCCTCGCGACACGGGGGCACTGTCGTGGTCGTGGGGGTGGATGAGAAATATGGTGTCGGGTGACCCGGCCGGCCGCCGGCGAGCGGCCAGTCCTATTCGCGTCGTTTTTATTTATTTAGAAATTAACATCTTCTCACAATAAAATATTCGTATCATGAATTTATACCACAATATAACATTTCATTATTTATTCCAAATAATAAAATATTATAAAAAACCGATATAATTAGAAATGTATTTCTGTCACCACTTCATGACCGCTGCCACCTTATCGGAGGCATTTCTACTTACGGTTTAGCAGCATCAGCGACAGCACCCCGTTTGGACGGACCCCTCGCAGCCACCAGAAACCACCACCGTATGTCTAAGTCCACAGCTTCACATAACCCGTGGAACACAACTGCCGTGTAGATATGTAGGCATACAGGTACACCCTGAAATTAAACGCTCACGTGGAGCGGAAATACAAAAGTTTAACATTCATTTTTATCGAGGTTTTTTTTTTCAGTGTCCATATCAAGTTACTTATAGCATTGCTAAATATCATCTTGATTTGGAAAGAGATTATACGTTCCGATTTCGGTATTTTTATACTAGATACTGGACACACAGTGTGCGTTGACACGTTTTAGTTATCGATCTCGCTAGTAAACATGACAGTCGTTGACCTTCGTCGTCCTCGAGTAGATGTCTCTCGACAACGGTAACGCGTGGTGCCCCGAGCGCGCGTCCCGTCAGCGCCGCGTTCCCGGAAACTCATCAGCGGCCGGAGACACATTAGTCTGTTCGTTTGCTAATTGTAATGTCATCGGATGCGACTGTCGACTGCACATGACATGCTTCATACTGCATGTCGCCCAACGAAGGTATCACTATCTAAATTCATGCGAGATCAAGGAGCCTACCTGACAGTATGCACGAAATTCTACGAGGAAGTTTATTGTGAATAGCAATCACATGTTTCTAGAATCTATTGTGATATGTTTTTAACAAGTTTCGATTGCAATGTGAACGATTTAAAAGCGAGTTTCCCGCCTCCTTCATTTGGAATTCAATTGATTTGTGATCGCGTTCGATCTATAAGAATTCCACTTTGTCATCGAACCTATTATTATTATTTATTGGTTGTTGTTACCACCTTTTTACCACCAGTTACCACCCTCCTGTTCGAGTCAGTCGCCAAACGACTCGTCGTGTTCCGGCTGGGGGCTTGAGAGCCAGTACTCCTTTCTTTCTTGGCATACAATGCATTAGTGATGCCTATAGTGTTACTAATGTCCACGGGCGACGCTCACCACTTACCATTAGCATTACCATTACCACTTATCATTTATCGAAGTTTACATAAAAAGGAACAAAAAAAACGTAAGGTCTCATTTAAGGTAGGTATAGCTATTGGAAAAATCTGTTAACTTACTTCATAACGAAATAAGTAGCTTGAAATAAATTGGAATAATGAATGTAATTAGACTTTTATTGGAATTAAATGTGGAATAAATTATTTATTGGTATTTTATTTTATATTTTTTTAAAAGACCTACATTCCCATTGTACAAGGTCTATTTTAGTTTCATAAGAGTGACATCTATTGTGGAGTAGCAAGAACATAAATGATACATAATATTTTATATCATCTATTTCTACATAAAAAACGATTATTATTATACATCGGATTTTTGTCAAAATAATCACAATAAAGTTTACAAACATACCTTTTAAACTATTATCACACAAATTTCTTAATATTAAAATCTAAGCAAATGAAATTCATTTTGTATTACCTATATTATTTATGATATTAGTTAGAACTATACGATGAAATTAGATGTAATAAATTTCCTATCCTAGTTACGTATTAAAACTGTTTCAGTAATATTTTACTAATATAAATAAAGTTTTTACGCCATCTATTAGCACTTTAATTTAAAATTAATTCTACTATAAACTGCTAGATGCCTCTAGTAAATTTGTCATATCATACACAATCTCAACTACATACTTTTAAATAAAAATATCACACAAAATTTTAATAATTCAACAGTTATAAATGAATCAAAGTAATATTTTAAACAATCTGATAGTAACAGTAAACTCTGAAGCTAATAGTTCTGCCATCTATCCTTCAGTAGCAACTCTTTTTGGTAACTTTTGCGCAAGTTTCTGTTCGTCTTTAATAACGTCCGCTAGATGGCAAACAGCCGGTTCCATGTATTCAATCTTAATTTTGCTGAACGTTAGTCGCACGTATGGACAAGGGTTGGTAGTGTCGTATAGGAAAGCCTGGCCTGGAATTAGCATGAGCCCCCATTGAAATGCTGTGTGAAATACCTGAAATATTTATTGAGTATTACTTCCTTAGGATAGATAAATTAATTTTATTTTCTTAAGCAGCCTTTCAAACGTCACTCACCATGTTGTAAACGTCATCCACGCCTCTTACCCTGAGCCAATAGAAGAGGCCAGCTCTCGGCTCGGCCCATTCGGCAAGCTGGCTCACACCGCGCAGAGCGGCGCTCAGCGCGTCGCGACGCCGCGCGTAGAAATCGCATGCGGTCCGCAGATGTGTTGCCAGGGAACTGCGGTGAGAGAGCAGACGGAACAAGATAGCCTGCGAATGAAAAAAGTGGTTCAAGTAATTTATTACGGCCCAACCTAGGACATGACAATACACTATCGGACCATAATATACTTTTTAATTTTTTATTATTTTGTGTATATATTTTGATTCTGAATGACATTATGCAACTTAACACATACTACATTTACATTCACGAATGTGCAATTAATTGAGGGTAGACAAAAATAAGTATAGGAGTGAGAATCCTATGTACCCACTTGTTCCCTTCCTGATATTCACTCGACCACCGATAGATGCTAAATAATAATATTTTATTTGTCAGATAAAATTATATAATATTATGCTCATGTAATACTCAACCAGCCGTAACTCTTATGCATAGTAATGCAATAGACGTAAACTTGTATACAAAAACATGATATGCCTTATATCGTTGTTTTGCACTCTTGCACATTGTCTCTACAACATCTTATTAATCTAAAGTATATTTCCTGGATTATTAACAGTAGTAGGTTTTTAACTATGATTTGTCGCATTCAGTCACAGATAAAATAGTTACTTTATTAGGAAAATGTCGCGGGCAACAACTTTTGTGACGAAATCAATATCAACGCTCAAGTCTGCACCATAATAAAAACAAATAACTCAGTGTAGTCACTTTTGTCTAAAAAATAACCTCGAATTCGTGACGTCATCTGATAGCGCATCACAAACGGGTTTGGAAGCACAAAGATAAAGAAAGAATTAATAATAATTTCTATTATTAAATAACACCCAATAAACAAGGAAATTTCACAAAGATGGCGCCGGGCTGGATTACCATCACACAATGTATTGGAGATTACCCTTCAAAAGATTACTTATTAATGATTCACTGGGCGTTACACGTTAAGTGGGATTCTTGAAAATTTTCATGTTAACCTTCTGTAATCATCTGGCGCACACGGAGAGTTCCCGAAATCACTTATCATCTAACCTAGCAAGCGGTCCCTTCAATTTGCCTTTTTCGAATTCACGACATCCAATTCGACCATGCTCCCGGGGACGAAAATACACGATGAGTGGCGAGAGGTCCCGACACTGACTCTGACTCCTCGCAACCTCGAGCAAATAAATCGCCCCGGCAGCGCCATACATCCACTTCATAACACGAAATACTTTAAACCATAGAAAACCTAATAAATGTTTTACATAATAAATAAGTTTTAATTTCCATCGACATTTAACTACATATTTACAAAATGATTACTCGATTAGCTGGTGGTCTGACACTCAGGCTGGTCTATAACGGTATTGGATTCGAATCCTAAAGCATCGTAATGACGGAAAACTAAAGTTCTGTATAATGTTCTCAACGATGCGTGTCACCTTGCACCTCGCATTCAGCCAGTGTGGTGGACTATGGGGTAGGGCTCCTTCGTCGTTCTCTAAAGAATTCCTGGGTCAGTTCTGGCTCGCCGGGGCACAAGTTAAGAAGATTTCCGGCGAGAAGGTAAGTTTATGTACTTACATATGTATATCTACTAAACGTTTGTACTCGGATCTTTGTGATCTGTCAATTTTGCTGTGCCTTGAATTATTTTCTCATAAAAGGTTAGGATCAACCAAAGAGTTCTTTGCCGTGATTTCGTCGGTTCTGTCTACTATTTTAAAATAATTTAAAATAATAATAATACCCGACGTCAAATTTGCATTTCATTTCGGTAATGTATTCAAATCATACAATAACATAAAGACCCTAGATATAAGTCAAACTGCCTTTCCCAGATAATAACGGATAAACGTTATTCTTATTTTTTTTCAGATGTAACATAAATCATTTTGACTTACACCATTTCACGGTGCGATGTCGCTTAAAAATTTTGTCCGTCACTCAAATACGATATGGAGTGTCGGTTAAGCTCTTTCAGATGCAACTATTTTCCACTTTGTATGGTATTTCAAGCAAGTAGTCATTTTGTTTGACATAATTTGCTAAAATAATAATAATTACGAAATCGTCGTTAAGACTGATTAATTAAGTACTAATGAACTACTATCACATCGGGACTGATTCAGTCCATAAACAGTTGAGAAAAATAGCTTGCTACTATTAATTTTGGGCTACATCACACCATGCTTTTCAGCTTACTCTGAAAATGTACTGGAGAATTGCTTAAACGTTGTTTCCTGCTGCTACTTGTAGCTTTGAAATCAATTAAATCCTTTTTTCTTACTCCAAAAAACGGGGACTTTAATTTATATTTAATAGAAGCATCAAAAACTCCACGTTTTTAAATGAATTTCAATAATGTTTACCCCATTCAAATAGATTAGGTAGTTTTTTGTTAAGGATATTTTTCGAAAATTTTAAACTTTGAATGGCTGTAAGGTTTAAAAAATGTCGCTCAAAACCAAATAGCTTTTCACCCCGACAATATCTGAAATCGAATAATCAGAGAATGACGGGGGATGTTCCTTTTGTTAACATTTTTATAGATGTGACTAAATCTGATCTGTTGTTATAATAATAAAAATAGTAGTAATTTTTTATTAAGGAAATGTTTTATTTATATTTAATTATCTAAATAGGATATGAAACGCAATAAACGTTCCTTCCTTTATTATATAACTAAGAATAACAGTATGGTTATGGATTGTTTCCTGGATTTCATTCAGGAGGCAGTGACAAGAAGATCACCTGTTCCTATTCTTCGATGGCTCTCCATATTATAAAGGGTAAATATAACTCATGGTGGTTTGTTGCGCGCCTTTTACCATTGTGCAAGAGTAAATATAACCCAATATCTTCTACCAATTGGCCCGCTTCCGTTGTCCAATGTCGCCGACTCTGTCGTATATCACTTAAATTTTGCGTCGTTTTCGGTGGTACCAACAAAAAATGTTTCAATTTGAGAGGTCAATGATCTTGATAATTTTAGTAATTACAGAACTGTAGTGTTTAATCCGTGACCGGGGCCGGGGCCGGGGTCGGGGCCGGGGCGCGGCGAAGCTATCTCGTCCAGTTCTCGCACAGAGTTACTTCTATCGGGAGTGATAACCCTGACGGCCTCTTTGATACTAATCGGTGTTTATTTTGACCAATACAATGACTCCGGGTTCAAAAACATCGGAAATTGAATTTATGTAACTATTATATAATGTAACTATGTATTATAATAATAGTAGTATAATAATAATAATGTAACTATGTATTATAATAATAGTAGTATAATAATAATAATGTAACTATGTATTATAATAATAGTAGTATAATAATAATAATGTAACTATGTATTATAATTTTCAAATCTAATGACATACGTCAAGTCGCATTAGTCCAGCGTCGTCGATGTTCAAATCAAATTAAATCATTTATTTGTTGAGTAAGGCTGACAACGAACGTGGCTAGTAATATACAAACAGTATGGTCTTACTACATCACTGCTGCCGTGACCAAATATTTTGTTAAGTCGTATATTATAACATTACATTATTTATGTCAAGCAATTTTTAAATTGCCATGAATATTCTGTTATACTAACAATAAAAATATTGATATGAACTTATTTACGGAGGGACAAATATTACCGACTAATATTATCTAACAAGTCAAACGGCTCTCGATGAAGCTTAACAGAAATAAATGGTTTAATATCATAGTAGCATTTACCAATCAAGTTAAATTTTCATCTGATCGTATATTTATATTAGTATTTTGTTATTAATTGCTGACGCATTTCCAAAGAGCATGTCGATATTGGTGTGCTTTGCTAGGCACCACGGACAATTTTCCATTGTGATGGTCTCGTCTACTTCTTCGGAATAAATTAGTCCGTTTTTAAAGTAGCACTTTGTAGTTGTCTGATAGGAAAGTTATAATATGTAGCTTTAAAAAGTGAGGTCTGCATGTGTCCTGTTAGCGTAAATATATATGCAATGCAGCTCAAATGCACCTTTCAGATCGAGTTCTAGCGATACAGAGTTCCCCCAAAACATTACATCATACCTCAATATTACCGCAACCTGTGATGAGCTGTTAAAATTGATATTTGACCCACTTGCTCACGTAATTTCCTCAACATATACGAGTAGGAACAGGATCCGTTACATACATATTCAATATAACCCTTCCAACTATTTTTATTTTAAACGTGTAATATAAAAAAATGTTGTTACCAGTATTCGTCAATTTTATGACTTAAGTAATTAATGTCCAGATTGTTATTGTCAATTTTTAAATTTTATTACCTTAGTCTTAAATAAATTTATTGTAAAATTCTTAGGAATTTTTAACAGCGTTTTACTCTCGTTGGTAGATAAAATAGTGCTATCATCTACGAAAACAGGTACGTTATGATTTATTTTATCTGGCAGAGCATACATGTAGATTAGAAATAACAATGGTCCCAGGATATTACCTTACAGTACGCTTTAATAAACTTTTTTACGTATTGATGTATAGTTTATTTTTCATTAATTTTTTTCAAACATATTTTAGTAATTTGCATAAATTATTCTCTATCTGACAAATAAGATTTTATAAGATCACAAGCTTGTCTCCGCGGTATTACCGTAATTATATATTAATTTATTAGAAGAACTTCTCTTTAGAAGAATAAACTCCATCCCAGCAGTAAAACACTTGTGGATGAGCCGACATACAAATATACGTATATTTTTCTGTCTTCTTACCTGTGACAGAGTACAAGAATGCAACAGTTCGGCCTAAGCGTGGAGTTCTGCGCGGTGCATGAGCGCGGCGGGGGCCGTGAGCCAGCACGCGCGGAGGCCTGCACTCAGCACTTTGGAGCCCGAATCCAGGCGCACTACACGCCCACAAGAATCCAACGAAAGGAAAGATGGTGGACGCTCCTAGGTGACAAAGTACATAAAAATAATATTATGAAGATTAAATAAAAAATGAGAACGAACTAATATCCAAATAAAAATATCCAAATACGTACATCCGAAAAATTCAAATACATGTAAGGATCGTCTTCAATGATAAGAAAGTCGTATTGGCACGCCAGTTCATAAATCTTCCTCCTTCTGTCTGCTGGCAGTACGGTTCCCGTGGGATTATTTCCAGCTGGAAATAGATACATGATCTTTGGCATCTTCAACCCTAGGGCGAAGCGATCTTGGAGAACAGACTCCAAGGAAGTCAAAATAATGCCATGTTCGTCTTCTGGGATTCCCAAAATTTCCGGATAGTAAGGTCTGAGCTAAAAGAGATGATAAACGGTGAACTTCTTTCATACGTACATATACTTTAATATTTAATTACATTTTAATGAATAGAAAACTATAGATATTTAGTAGCTGCTAAGCGTAGCAATAGTAAACAATAATTAGGCAGGGCCCAAACTTCCATCGACGCGGTTTTGTAACCTGTTAAAGTCTATAATTATTCTTCTTAAAGACCTTTGTTGTAGTGCTCCAGCATGTGGAAAACATTTTTCGTCAGTTTAATTATTGTATCAGTGTTGGTATGTGTACATGTTACAGCTGTTGTGAGATCATAATTGGGCGCAATGCTCGCTCAAAAAAATAAAACTTTCGAGATCTTTTTATAGCTTCTTGTCCATAACATGCAACATCATCTGCAAGTCTACTCACAGCGCTATGCACTCCGGTATAAGAGTATTCAGTGGTGAGAACGGGATCGCCGGGATCCACCAGCATTTCCACGCACTGATAGATTCCATGCTGCGCGCCATTGGTGATGAGCACGTCACGCGGCAGAGCCGGGGGGTTATGGAGCTCTTGTTGGAATTTGCGCAGCTCCGCCAATAGGGACGGGAGTCTGTGGACATAGACCAACGTTTGTTCAAACTAGTCTTATTTTTATACTGTCAATTAGTTTTAAGGAGTAGTAAAAATGAAGATCGGCATTTATTTTACAAATTAAACTGCAAAAAGCACATCGTGTGATAACTGTCAATATTGCAATGTATTTTGCATAATACCTTAGTTATTATAGCGTTAAAAAACGCATCAATAGTCTAAAATTTTTATTTAAGCATGAGCGTAGACATGAAATTTTGCCATAATTTCTGATCATCTTCTCGATGGTCCAAAAACAGCTTGTGTCAATTATATATATCTGATGTCGTTGTAACTTCTGCACAGTTTGGTAGTTGCTCACCCTTGCGTTGGCACATACTGCAACGCGATGGCCAGCTCCTTGTCTTCGAGGAGTAGCTTGTAGCCGGTCTTGGTGGTGAGCTCTAGCCGGCTGAAGGGGAACATCTCTTCGTTGGGCATCCCCTCCGCTAGCGAGATCATCTTTTTACCAGCTTTGTAGGCGAGACGTGCTAGAATCAACAAACAACCCCTTACTTGCTGTTTAATCTCTCGGCAAGGATATTTTTCACATATAATTCACATTAAATTAGAATGCCTCATTAGGATTCTTTATTCGATTTTTGGCAAACATTATCAACACCTTATAGTATATTAGAGGCGTACATTTAAATTATTTCAAATCAATCCTTAGATGTAAGATATGGTGATGTGATGAATGTGAGATTGTGTTTTTGTATTGTATGTGAATGTGTGTGCGTTGATTACGGTTGTATCTTGAGAACTGTCTAAACAGCAATTTGTAATTACAGCCTGAAAACCAATTCTTAAATGAATGATACACAGCCAAGCGACTTCAAGGAGAAAAGACTTAACTCATTAACGTTAGGCGTAATGTAGGAACATAACACTTTAGGCTGAGAAGCCTGGTACGTTCCAAATAATAAAGTTTCTAATCGGTATAATATGAAATAATTATGTCGTAACATCTTCAATAAAAATCCGTTGTTATTTTAATTATTTTAGCAACCACTCGAGTTCAATTTAGTTTAATGCAAATGATAAAAATTGATAAAATGTCATACAGTTATGTAATAATAACCGAGTAAATAAATATGATACTTTCATCACACGGATGTGGCACCAGTGGGTCTGTCGTGGTCAGTGCGAGTGGTAGCGAGGTCGCCAGGGAGGCGGGCGGTCATTACACTTTCATTAGGAGTTTCATTAGGAGCGTTCATAACAATAACCGCCTCGTCACTTGTGCACTTCTTAGACCTATCCCTGGACTGGAACTCGATAGTAATTGACATGTCAGATCAGATGCTCTTAAAAATGTTAAAGGGAACGTTTTGGAGCTGTGGTGCAAACGGCGGAAAGGTGTACCCCACGCTGCCGGCGTTCACAGTTCACCATGTAGTTATTGTAGATAGGAAAACAAAAATTATATTCTTGATTTAGATTTAGGCTTTAAACTTTATATTAATACGTGAATAAAAACTATGTATCTCGTTGTCTTGTCTGTTTGTCAATATGTTTTTTTTATGTTAGTTTTGTTCGGTAGCTACTGACGTTTCAGTAACATCAATAAAAAAAAGATGTGTCTCTACATTACATTCATTGATAACGTATTTTAAAATTCACCTTAATATCATCGATCGAAGTAGAATGACCACGAATGACCGATAGATAATAATTATAACAATTCTCGTATTCATTGTTAATTTTACAGGATAATATTGTAAATTTAAAACCATTTACTTAAGTATTTTGTCAATACGTTTACATACATCATTTATACTATATTTTCATAAAGGTGCTTTATCACCGAGGAGAACAAACGGCGAAAGAAACTCCTAAGCGGATCTCTTATTTAATCATACAGATTTTTCCGAAGCGACTGTAGCACCATTGTTTCCAAGCCTTCTCGCCATCGACGTGCGCTTCGGGAGGTCATCGTTAATAATTCTGGGTAAAGTATGGCGTTACCGTTGCAGTGGGGGAACACCCTCGACGTTATATTATATTATGTAACTTAAACCGATAATAGATCCTTTAAACTGGGGATATGAAATTTCGGATCCGGCTATGGATGTGAATATACGAATAATATTTTACCGGTTTCACTCACGGTTGCGGATATGAAATTGTTTAAAATTAACCGATTGTTTCGCATAAACTCAATTACGGATACTAGATGATTTACGACTTGGAAAAAAAATGTAATGTATTATATATATACATTATATTTAAACCTAGAAGGTTTCATGTGGTATTTTATACTCACAGAAAAAACAAATTTATTAATAAAAAACGTCTAAAATGAGAACGACGCGGCCAATGTATGGACTGGGTCTACGTACACCAGTAATAACATGCTTTATTTAGACTCTGCCTCTATGCGAAATTATCCGAAACTTTTTTATCGGATTTGGTAACGGTTTCGGATATCCGATAGTTTCGGTTACGATTACGGAGCTCCATAACAGCCCTGCATTAAACATATATCACAAGCGAATAACATTATATGTTAAAGATTGCTAAAAAGCACAAAAAGTTCACACAAAAGCACATTTCTCTATATCCTTTTTAATAGTTTAAGAGCATTTTTGACATCACTGTGAACAACGAGGTCACGCCGTCCTCACCATCATCGCAACCCATAATTCCAATGTCCCACTGGTGGCCTCGGATCTCCCGTCACACAATGGAAGGGATTGGGGCCATAGTCCGCCATGCTGACCAAGTTTAATGGCAAACTTCACAAATATTTAAAACATTACGAACAACAATATTCTAAATTGATACTACAAGATTGGCTTAAAAAATTAAATTATTTCGAAACAGACCAGATTCTTATCGCATCGGTTTGATTTGCACGCAAGCAGATAAAGGACAACTACATTGAACACACACAACCACTCACTCGCGCATATAATCACACCCCCGCACTCACACACATATGCCCACCAATGTACACAGCGAATTACCCACGCACCAGTTATAAACACACGAACGTGATACATATGTATGTCATCATCATCATGCACATGAACAAACACATCTTTTCTGTAATTGTCAAATTATGTGTATTGTAATGCAATGTAAGCAAATGTAACTACTCTTCCTATACTTACTATAGTTACTCGTCTGTTATAATATAAACTAAGTAATGTTGTAAACGAGGGAAGCATTGGTCATTCCACAACACAGGGAATCCTAGTGTGAGACCACTGAGCAACTTATTGTGCATTAATTGCTTGTATTTTATAAAAAAAAATCAGTCAATAAATTAATAAATACATTTCTCATGTATGTAGGTTCCCTCGAGGTATATTCAATGACGATACTCCCCATTTTAAAATTATTAACTATAATTAAGAAAAAAATCTTGAACGATACTATTAATAAAACGCTTACTCATTTCCCTGGTGAGAGACGGTTCCCTCCTCAGCGCTCTCTTGCTTAAAAACCTGGTGTAGTCCTGTTCGTCCAGCGTTCTGTATTTGTTGCCGAAGTCTACTTTCTCGTCACTATAAAACTTAAAAAAGTTCGCTGGAACACTCTCGCAATAACCTGCCTTAAATATTGCAACCGCAGGACGCACTTCGAACAGCCTTTTGATTAGTTCGGAATTTATTTTGTTAATTTTAATCGCCGCCATTTTAGGTCAAATTTTAATTTAAAAATAATAAAATCAATATATTACGATTTGACTATTAAGTTTTTTTTAAAGATTATGTAGGTCATTGAATAAACATAATTTAAATATTTAAGCTACGGCTAAATGTAAAGGTTTATTTTAAAAGTATTCTGGTTATTTATTATATTGAGGTGTCTCAGTACAAGTAATTCTGTTAGCACTTCCTTTCATTCAAACGCTCGTTTTGACTAATGAATAAGTTCCTGCTGTACACTCAATTTGGTCGGTGACGACGTGCCGGCAACAAATGAAAGATAACAGATTTTTTCTACATAAATATAGTTTATTCGTGTATTAGATTCGAGTCCCGGTGTAATGTATAAACAATATTTAGCTAACAATTTAGTAACACCAATAAATTGTAGTTACTGATCTACATTTATTTTACATTTTTTTTAACTTTTGTACTATTTGAGTAAACACATTTTTATGTCATTCTCATAAAAGTTAATCTCGTTCCTTGTTCTAAAACGTGTATTTAACCAGTCGTTGGCTGAAACTAGCCGATTACACTTTTGTTTATAATATGTAATATAAATCGATATTACCTTTACATTATTTAACCTTATTGAACTATTAAAACAAAATGTTAATGGAAAAACAATGTAATAACATCAATTTATCAATCAATTAATGAAAAATACGTACTTCGGGAGGAAGCAATAACAAAAACATATACGAAAATAATTTTTACGCCGAATCTGGTATACAGAGTTTATTATCGTGTTTGAAATTGTAATGGCATACGATATACTAGGCCGCTTGTAACAGACTACCATACAGACAGCCAGTATTAACAAATATAATACACCGAGCGAACTCCGAGCTAGACGGCTCTATGTATGGGACGGAGTGCTCAAACCTCTTCCCTGCTGAAGAAAAGCGGGACCCCAAGTGAACGTTATGTTAATATGTAAGTAAAGTCTTTCCAAGTTTTAAACTTATCGATTCCTATTTGTATCTCTACAAACTGGACCGATCCGGCCCCTACGCGACAACACGCCAAAATATGAACGGTACGTGATACGGACAAAGAATGGTATTGATTTTAGAGCAGATAAAAACGATTTAAAATATTTAATAACAAGGGCAAAAGATGATTTACAAAAAGTAAGGAAATTTTTAACTATTAGTCCTTGCAAAAATAATAATAGTAAGCAAATTGCTATATTCGTTTGAATTAACCAATTTTCAGGTATATTATGTTCTAAGGTTAATTAGACGAGCCACGTAACCATTGTGCAGAGAACTGGCGCCAACTGACAGATAGCAGAAGATAATATATATTTGAACTACTGTACTAGTAGGACAGTTTTGTTATTATTCGTAACTGCATTCATTAATCTTCCAAGTTTCTTGCGGTTTGTCACTAAGAAACAAAATGCTAACAATCAATTATTGTGTATAAAGTACCTGTTTAATGAGCATATCATTTACATCATTTTTAATTATACTGTAACATACGACTGTCGCAATATTTTTTACACCAAAAACATTCATTTTACACCATATCACAATCGGAATGTCTTGCCGCGTCGCGGCGTGGAAGTGTCACTACCCGAGGGAGTCGCGACCACACTCGGTCCAGGGAACAACCTGTGAAGAAAATTGAAGAGTTTATATATATCTCAATACATATAACGTGGCGTTCATCTCAGTGAGCGCAAAAAATTATGAATTTGTTAGATAGTTTCGTGTCTAATATCAATTACGATGAATTATGACATTTTCAAGCCACAGCATTACGATACAGTTGATACATCTGGCTTAAAGACCTCCATGTCGAGCTGCTGGGAGTTGCTTACGCCGTTTCTTCTCCTCAATGGTTCGAAACGGTAGCAGAAGCAAAAAATGACGTGCACAAATGTATTTATAGAATACCTAAATTATTAAATGAATTTGAATTTTAATTTAGCAATAGATCTAGGACGGCTGACGGCAGTGACCATGATGACTCGCGAGGCGACCTGTTTAGGTTGATGAATAACAAAACAATTTAGGATTTAGTTGAAGCAACCGAAACCCAAGATGTAGCTCACTTACCTCATAACTCGAGTGCATTGCTCTGACAGGTGTTCGAGGGATGGTAAGGGATCCGGGTCGTAGCTCTGTAACGCGAGGTAGGGCGCGCCCGCACTCACTGCCGCCCTGGTCTGACCACGTACAGACCGATTAAAACGTTAACACTACAATAAGAAAGAGTTACAAAATTGCAAAAGAAGATAAATGAGAAGAGAAACTAAACACGTTCAGGCGTGCAATAAACTGTGGGTGAGTACAATGTTATTACAAGGCGTTAACCATTGGAAGTAGTTGACAAAGTGTTTGAAAATGGTTGACTATTGTACCAAGTGTTAAAACAGTTTAGTTCAAGCTGTCACGTCGACTCACCGCTTCCATGTTGGTTTCAATTTCGTATATTTTCCTGTTCAAGTCGTGTTTAAGCCCTTGCATCAGGACAAAGTCCTTCTCGAGTATTCCTTGTAAACCTGAAACGATATGAAAGAGGTCCTTCTCGATTGGTTTTAATCTAACAGTTGTCCTTCTACTTAAGAGTAATTACATTTACAACTAAAGATTACTATGAGTGGTAGAGACCACTTACCATCGCGTGATCGTCCCGTGTGTTCCACAATCCAACTAGCATAACACCATGAACAATTCAATATTTTCGTATTTCGACGGCGGCCGTGTTCATTTGATTCTTTTCATGTATGCGTATGTGTTTATCTATGTGTATATATCATAATATTACTATGGTTCTCTGTAAATTATAGGTTAACTTGTCAATAACTTATTTTCCTTTGTTTAAATATTAATAGGTTATGTCATTTTGTATTATAATAGGTTGTCAGTTATTTGTAATATATAAAGGTTAAATGTATGTAATTATCTTATTAATTATTATTTTTGACTGATATGTCATACATACCAAGTATGTAGTGGAATGTTGTTCGAGAGATAACAATAAATTAATAAACATTACAGATAAATATATTTTGCGACGTATCTGACGCAACTACCTATATCAACTGAAATAGTAAATGCGTTTTTATATGTCGATTTGACAGTTTGATGCAATACATGGTGTTTACAACGTCTGACCGCAGAGATCGAGTAAACGAGTGTGGAGCGAGCATCCGTTATGGGGATGCAGGCACCATCGTTCTATTGAACGGTATCTAATAATCGTCACCGAGTTTTTTAACTTACATAATAAACTACTGAGAGAGCTAGCCGTTAAAATAAATTACCGAGGAAGGATGGTACGAAACATACAAACATGTTAATAATTTGTAATCATAGATTTCGCTAATAACTGACATTATCTGTTACTCGACGGCAGATTGAGGTCCATACCTTTGACCACAGTACGAATGTTCTACCGTCTATGAAAGACATTACCAGCACTTTTTATTAGCTCTTCGATATCCCGCGGTCGGCTTTCCGCCGTCTCCGGCGCCAGCAGCTGCTTCGCTACCGGGGAGGTACGTGGAGTGGATAACGGCGGTGGCACTGGTGCTGAGGAGAAAAATTACATTCGGCAGTGCTATAAGTATATATGTAAGGAAGCATTTGTAACATATACAGCTGAACTTGCTCGTAAACACGCTATCGGACTGTAAGAACCCGACGTAGGCTCCAACAGTGATTAACGTAATAATTAACGGTAGAAATTAATACACTTTGAGGACCTCAACACGTAATCAGTACTTACATATTTGAATGCGAAATAGCCACTACTTCTATTGCTTTGTATTTGAAAGATTCATTTTACAGTTTGTCTGTGTGATCTCTTTTCAGTATGTGGACAACTCGCCACTTGAGGAGTTTGCTACTTGTGTACATGCATGCTTTCATACGTATTGTAGTATGTATGTTGAATGTTTTAATTGCAAATTCTAAGTACTAATAAGGGGAGATCTACAACAGACACCGAACCTTTTGATGGTCCTGACCGCTCTCCTCACACCTCTACCCAGAGAGTAAAACTAATTAGTTCGTCACTCAAAACGTAAACGCTCACCAACTCGTCGCCGCACCAGTGTCTCCTGTCTCGCAGCTGACATTGATATGTACAACTAAGACAACACACACAACAAAGATTCAAGACAAATATATATATATATATATTCACAATAGACATTCTTATGAAGAAAGTTTATTACAAACTTCATGATTGCTTTAAGGGTAAGATTACTTGGATTTGAGTTTATTATATAAGTGCTTTCTGTAGCTGTGAGCAAGAAAAAAGAGTTCCTTGGGAGTTTCTTGCCGCTTCTTCTTCCGGGACCAATCACAATAAGGATATGCGATGGCGTAGTTTAACTTTCTATAAGTGTTTGTAAAGACCAAATTCGAATAAATATCATGTCACTCATTCATTTCATTCATTAGTCGGGAGTCGTCTTTAAGGAGAAAATGTCAGACTTTAGGCAGACATAGTTACTACCAGCTTCTTTATAGTGACGTATGTGATGTATATCATTCTTATTCTGGACCCAGGAGATATTTACTACTAGTAAAGATAATGAGTAGATGATATATCGCTCGGCTGATGAAGTCTAAATGGTGCTCGGTGGTCGTGGGAACCACACAATAGGAAGATCCATCTACTCATTTGCTAACTTACTGCATAAGAAGGGTACCGAGCAAGTCTCTTGGGAGCTCCCAGTGCGAAGGCCTCCTAGCACGCAGCGTGTTCCCTGGTGGGGCAAGCACCGTGCCCTCAGGGGCGCGAAGCACCAACGTGAAAACGGTGTCGCAGCACGTGATCAGAAGCTCGGAGTGGTTGAATCGGGTGTATTCCCTAGAAGACAAAAAACATTTACATTTTTCTTAAAATTTAAGCCCCTTCGAGCCATTCTAATTTGCCCATTTCTGTAGAGCGCCAACACTCCCTGGGCTTGTGTCAATCGTAAACGGGCTTACATTGACCGAGTTCAGCAACATTCGACACAGTCGGAAAGCACGATAAGTTGTCACTCTAAATTGTTACCATTAGACAGCAATCATGAAGCCATGTTGAATGCATTCCTAACTGCATGAGAACACATTTGGATTAGTCAACACATTAAAGCAGCGTAGTAGAATACGCTACAGCTTTTCTAAATTACCTACGATGTTAGGATTTTATGATTATGCTCTACAGTGGACCGCAAATTAAATAAATCCAATTCTACAAAGAGTTTTTATATTCTCAAATCAAGCTCCACTCTTTGGTTAGTGACGTCACCACCTCGACCATTCTGTCACGACGTAGAACCTTCAAGATACCTCTTATATAACTAAATCAAATTTTGTTAGAAGTTCAAATAAAATTTTAATTAAATCTTTTATTCGGTGAATTATATGTGCAATTGTAACTTATACTATAATTGTATATTATTGAACTCGTAATGACAGACGTAAGATTGGGTTAAAATGCCTACGATTCCTGTTCCAAACCGCTCTTCCAACAATCCGTAACGGGTTCCGTCTGCAACATGAGGCCGCCCGTTGAGCCACGGCACACGCTGGACCCGCGCCGGGATGCCGCCCGCGTCGGCGAATCTGCGTCTTCATGAATTTCTTCTGCTGCTAATTTACGAGGCGGACCTTCACGGGAAAACTATAATTTTTGAGAATGTTCAATGTCTTGATAGTGTTGCTGAATAAGAGTCATAAAGTGATAGATCGATTAAGCCATATAGAACGAAAGATATTTGTGCACATCTTTTTTGTATAAAATTATTTTTATTTACGACACGATGACGCCCATACGATGATACAGTAAGTAATGAAAAACTGTCACCGAGCGGAATAAAGTTTCTTCGGAGTATAATCAGGGAAATTCATAACTGCGTATGAAAGATTTTGAAGATGGGACTCTAATTTAAAATATATCAATTAGAAGCCGCAGATACTTGACACCAGCTAATCACACGACGTAAGAGCAATGACTTTTAAAAGAACTAAAGTTGAGCAGGCACACATTTGCTTTTAGAGCTATAGAATTGGGGACGGGTAGTGTGGTCGGATGTAATGAGAATAGTAAATAGACTGTTTTACGTAGGTTCAAGGTTAGATGAGTAGTTGACAGCAATGTAGCTCTATCATCCGTTGCGATATTACCATAAATCTGCTTCGCATATTTCAATGCATCTATTGAACTTGAACACCTTAACATGTAATGCGATACAGTAAGCAAAGTAATAATGTCGCCATTTTTTAAACAAATAAATGTAAGAATGCTTTTAACGTATCAGATCATCTACATTTTTATCTCGTTCAGCAAGCGTCGTATTTGTCGACACAAAGCAATGCTAAATTACTATAATATTACACTGTAATTATTTAAAGCTGTAGTAAATTAACAAAACATGATGCAAGTTCGAGATCTCCTTAATATTTGTAAAGGGCAGCAAAGCCCTGCGCGGTCGATTCGTCTACACTACCATCAGCAGACGAACCTCCTCGATGGGTAAATTGTAAAGTTTCGCACTCTACAGTGACTTACCAGGGTGTATGCAGTACGTGCCAAACTCCACACGTTTACCGAGCACTCCCAGAAATGGGAACTTGATCTTTATACTTTGCAGCAAACATTCTTCGTACAGGTCCCAAATGTGTACGGACTGCAAAAGAAATTTGCTAGCAATTATTACTTTATTCTATTTGTCTGGGTAGGTATGCAGATGTAAGGAACCTCGTCCACCGTTGAACCACCATTGCCAGCTCTTGGCACACTTTGTTAAAAAACTCTTTTTGGAGGTAGTTGGATACCTAATTACATTCTTATAATATTAGTACAGAGTAGGAAATTAATCTGCCTTTCTAATTACTTGATAACTTATTTGATTATTTGCCAGCTATTAGAAAAACAAATAAACATAACATTCATGACACGCCGGTGTCGCTTAACTTACGCAGTTGCTACAATACGCAACGATGATCTCCTCAGAGGCGATGACTGCGACATCTAAAACAGCAGGCGAAGTGGGGACGGTGAGGCTCGCGAACGGAGATCCTTGTGTGGTGTCCCACATTCGAACAATGCCGTCAGAACTGCCGCATACCAACAGGTGAAGGGAGGAAACTACGTGAAAACAGGAAACACCCTGGAAATTATAATTGATCAGATACATGGTGAGATCTTCAGATTTTAACTCGTAAACAGAAGTTTCATTACCCGTTGAACTTTAAACACGTAGTCATCCAGCTTGCCCGGTAGATGTCGCGCACACACGCTAACAGAGGCGTCGTGCGAGCAGGACATCACGACTTCGCCATCGCGTGCCAAACATATGCGCCGCACCATGCGTGAGTGAACTCGGCGCCACGTCGATATGGTGCAGTATGACGTATGTGGGGGAGTGGGCAGCTCCTGGCCAAAGACAACTTTTCTTCAACTAAGTAACTTTTCACTAAACAGCACGGTATCTTCTCATAACTGAAGAGGTCTGGAATGGAAAACTCCACTCTCATGCACCACCTAAGCATGCATTACGGTCGAGCGGTTAGGGGCCTATCGGTCTGTTTAGTGCCAGTGTCCACAATTTTCATGCCGTAATTTATGACATGGCTGTCAGACTGACGATACCGAAGTATAAAACTGCTGTTATTTTTGCCACTAACTTTCACCCATCCAACTTCCGTTCCAGCCCGAAATTGCTTAGATCGGTCAATTGATTACTTAAATTAGTACAATGATTACTTAAATTAATACAATGAATTACCGCAAAGTAACGCCTGATACTATCAACTATATCAATTGATTACGTTGGACACAAAGTCGGGCCATGAGCGCTTCACAGCGAAGATGGATTAGATGCTTATCCAATGCTCCTTGGGCCGTATTAAATACATATACTAATAATATTTTATTAATAACACCATAATAATATCACCAGCAGCTGCCATCGACCTTGTTACCACTAGGGTTAATAGATTTGAACCGAACCACTCACCATCCAGAAGTAGTAATTGATATTATCAGGAGTGTTGGTGTGGAAAAGTGACACTCTGGGCCGCAAGAAGCGGACCCTGGTGAGGTCGCCGCGCTCCGTGCCAAAGATCAGCTCCGAGGGCTCACCTAGTTGTCTTGCCGATTGATATGCTAAGCACTGAAACATTACAACAGTTTGCCGTCCACAGGCCATTACTTTAATCGTTTAATAAACATACTGGCCGCAGTCAGACCACCAGAATATTTCCAACGAGATATCTAAATGCTTTCCGACAGCAATAGCAGGTACCAACAGTGCTAATGAAATGTCTTTCTTGTACTTTTCCATTGTTGGTAATATAAATGAACAATGTATATATTTTTTTATAAATGAGCAATACCTATGTATGTTCCTTTTACTGTTTTCTGTATAATTTCATTTCAATTCATGATATTTACTACACATAACACCCATTTTATAAATTAGGATAAAGTATACTTTGAAGGTAAATATACTAAGATAGATCCTAAAATAAAAAATCCACCGAAATTAACAATCAAATCGCAAATGTTGACATTGATACTATTGCTGCCCTACACTAGTCGTAGGGGCATGAGTGCGTATAACTGAGCAGTTCCCCGTAGGGCATGCGTCTCTGCATGCATGCATGTGATATAGTACGGAGTGGTGGATGGTGACTCCTTAAATAAGCCAATAATTTGAAATAGTAGATAATTAAAGGTAACGTACAGTAGGTATGTTTGGCAGGCTTATGATGCAGTAGAGCGGTGTATGTGTGAGCGTCGAGACGTCATACACCGTTAGGCTGCGGTCCGACGCCGACAGCATGAGGCTCTTCACGTCCTGACACCGAAACAAATGAAACCCTTTTCATTACTCGAAAACATGAATTTTCTACCTGAGATATGAGATATACCATCCATCCTTGAGTTTAAGACAATCTTCCCTACTGCGGTAGTTTGGTGTAGTTTACTGTTTTCTCCTCGCAATACAAAAACATATTACATTACATATATTACACATATTACATTATTACATTACATATGAAGTACTTACGTTAAGATATATCGCATCAGTAATCCAACGGTTCTTAACGCGACGATGCAGTCCGGTTCGGTGATAAAACACCTGAAGGTGAAAAAAGACTTATAATAAATCAAAATTTTGACAACAATATAGACTAGCAATTTTACTTTGACTGGCTGGAAATTAAATCTGCTGATGTAGTGGAGAATGGTGATAAGTGGAGAGCTGAAGTAGTCGTTAACACCATACAGAGGTGCGGTTTTGCTGCATTATGGATTTGGATACAATTACATTTACACACGAATCAAATAAACTTTATTCGAATAGATATGAGCACAAGTATGAAAAGTATCAATGATTACTATTTACAGTGTAATGTCTTATGGTCTGTCGCAATGGGCCTTAACTGCTAATATCGACATAATTTTCATACTACAGAAAAGAGCTGTGCGCGACAATTACAGCCTCAGGCCTAGGGGCAAGATCTCTTTAAAATATTATATATTTAACTGTTGTATCACTATACATTTTAGATAATATTATGTACATTAAAAAGAAGTGAATTCACAACATTGATACTAGGAATAAGGCTAACCAGATTGTACCATTCTTATAAAGAAAGGTTGGGTCTTTCCTGTATCTGTGAGTACGGAAAAAACCTCTTGAGAGTTTCTTGCCACTTCTTATTCCGGAATCACGCACAGTAGGGATTTCGAAAAGTATGTAAAAACCAACTTGGAATAAATTGTTATTTCATTTCATTTATCATCTGCCCTCTGGACAAAGTTTACTCCGCGGCGCAATTCAACAGGTCTCGAACGGCTTTGAACACCAAAAATTCCTGCTGCCTTCTATTGTGAGGCTCACCTCATAAGAGTTAAGCAGTTTCAAGTCCCCGCTGTATATACCTATTCTTCCTCCCTTGGAGACGGCGGCGTAACAGAAGGAATCTTCCTGTTCAATACCTACTAATTTGACTATTGTTTCTCTCTGAAAAGAAATTTCATTCATTAGCTACCGTTCGTAGACAAAATACAGTCTTACATATCTACAACTGTTCATCGTTAAATCAAACAAGCCTTGGAATGGGCCAACGTCTTGAATCCCCCATCACTGACGGGTGACCATCTCTCCTTCCTCGAGGTGGTCTTCCTGGCGCCCGCGGCTACCAGCCGGGCCACCACCTGCCGCCACCACACCCGACCGCTGGCGAACGGGTCCATGCTTTTGAAGAGCTGGTGGGCATGAGGCGTGTACTTATGATGACCTGGTTGAAATATGAACATTGAACTTTTAACACAACAAGCTTTGCAAAAAGTACCTTTGCATTTATTAAATTTTATACGAGTAGCAGCGATTTTACCATAATATAAACGATGTGAATAAGACTCATAGAATATTAATGTGAATTACCGTATACCCTTTCAGTACAAGAATGATTTAAACCATAACCGTATTATAGTTGCAAAAGAGAACTCATTCTGCCAAGTTTTTCGAACAAACATGTCATAATAAGTCGGGAATACTTCAGAGGAAATATATCTTGAAAACGGAACTATGGAGAACCATTTCGACTAGCGTCAGAACACTTTTCGTCTACTTTTGAATGTCTCAATGTTACACGGACACAGACCGTTGAGACTTGAGATGTACCGAATATGTTCCCGACGGCGGTAACGAACCCCGGCTCGTCCAGGCACAGTGCTCGCGGTGGTAGGGGGGACACTGCGAATTCGATGCCTTCCTCTGCAGCCGCTAGTCGCATGACTTCTTCTACTCGCCTGAAAATTAAAATAAATATAATTTATTACGTGAAATGCTCGTAGCCCGACGGAAAGTGTCATGTCACGTATCAAATGCGTAGTTACTCCTAAAGACTAATACGATAGCCTCACTTGTAAAATATACTGCTTGTATTATTTTGCTCTGTCAATGTTGCTTCACGGTATAAATTACAGATATGGTAGAAGTACTTTCGTACACGCATGATTCTCCTGCACGAGATTACATAGGTAGGAACATTAGAGGGAATCCTAATGAACAGTGTGAGTTCATGTATCCTATATGGTCTAATTAAGAAATTCCAACATAAATAATAATAAAAATATAATAATAATTCAAAGTGAAATAATTAAGAGTAGTTAGCCCCCACTGAGAATTTTTTCCCAAAACTTCGCTAACGTTACCTGTCGATGTCGTTACGTCGTCCCTTGGGCTTCTTGAAGCATCTCCTCAGCTTGCTCGCTGCAGCAGGAGTCAGTTTGTTGATGAGCTCGCGAGCCAGGCATTCTTCGTCGTCTGAGCTAGTATGTAATGAACTTCATCCAAAAGGATTCCCGATGTAATTGCTATATGTGACTAGTAATACAAATTTTAACTTGGTTCGTAAATTTTCATTAAGACAATTCAATTATCAGGTCTGTGATAGACCGATTAATTCAGCGGTAACAACTAGCTTACGAATGCATAAATAATATTTAAGTTAACTAACTTACCTAGATAAGCTTACGTCCGAAGTACTTTTTACGGAATAACTTTTCTCAACAATTTCAGAACATTCGTCATTTAATGATTTTTGAGATTTTATAGACATTTTTTTTGTTATAATTCACACAAAACAATCTGTTACTAGGACAGATCCTTGTAGATGTTTAGAAAATTGTTAAATCGATATAGATAGTACATAAAATGCATTAAGTTCTGCGCCATCTTACGTCAAATAGCTAAAATATCAACAGATGTGACGAGGAAGTAGCAAAGTGCCAACAGGTATTACTAACAATTTACTAATAGATGGCGTTACTATATCCCATCGTTTTAACTATTTCAATTTTGTTATAGTCAAATTTTATCATATACTTAATATACGCCGTATTGGAGTGCACTAAAATATTCCCATACACTAGCAAATTTGGAACTATTGTTACGGGTCCACAACCTTGGATAGCTTTTATTCGGGTAAATGTGTCTGTTCCCGTGAAAGTTCTCGATGCGAAGCAACGCTATAAGTACGGGTTACTGATTTATAATGAATTTATGACACTTTCTATCTATCTATGCCGCAGAACACTATGCCTGTTTTAAATTTTCCAAAGACTAAAATCATAATATGCCTTTTGGCCGTATTATGGCAGCCTAGAATACTTCCCCCAATCCCATGCTGAGAGACGTAAGAGAGAGTGATGTAGAGGCGGCAGAAGCCGGACTGCTTGGTGGTAGGGCTTCGCGTAAGGATTATATTATCAGTATTATTATGAAGTAATTAATATTATTACTGGTAGGTATTCATATCTTTCCGTGAAGCCTGCCTGGCTAGCTACCACACTCCTGTTCGAGTCAGCCGCCAAACGACTCGTCGTGTTCCGGCTGGGGGCTTGAGAGCTAGTACATTATTTCATACCTTCTTCTCATTTCCTTGCAGACAATATATCAGTGATACCTTTGATCTTGCTGATGTATATATATAAACTTACAACGACATTTTTTTTGTGATGGATTAATGAGAAAATCATACTTTAAATATGAAATTATTGTAGTGCCATCGGTTTTCCATACGTATGCAAAATTTTAAACGATTTGGACATTGTAAAATTGATGAAAATGTAATTCAAAGATTCCGTTACATTCATACATGCATAGATACATACAAGTCAATCTATACTAATATTATAAAGATGAAACCTTTGTATTTTTGTACGTTTGTAACGAATAAACTCAAAAACTACTGAACCGATTTTAAAAATTCCTTCACCATTAGAATGCTACATTATCCCTGAGTAACATAGGCTATATTTATTACTAGAAAAAATAAGGGATCCTTGCTAAAACATCAGTATCGTGAACCAAGGTGTAAAAAAATTTGCTTTAAAATTTCTTACATCGCATACGCTGCGGAAACTATTGATGATAGAACAAAAAATGTTGTACAATATTAGAGAACATATCAATATCTACAAATAACTTCGCGATACTATATGTCCAACTATTGTAGTTATGTCACTATAACCACTTTACATTTTAAAAGTTGACCAAAATCAGACCATGATAACCATACCTTCGTATTAATTCTTATCCAAATAAATCATTTCATATTCAAAACAGTTTCAATACCTATAGATAACTTTTTGAATTAGTCAAATCGGACGTTCTGTTCAGAAGATTTTACGAATTATAAATATATATCAATATGTTTAAAAATAAAAGTACACCCGTGCGAAGTCGGGGCGGGCCGCTTTTCTAATATAAAGCGCGTAAAAATAAAAATAAGAAACACGCTCAAACATTACTACCACCTACTACGGCTACCATTATTTTTACTTTAATTTCTATTACTTTACTTAAAATGGTATTTTATTCCAATTTATTGTTTTCACATGCCGCTCAATAATATAAGCAATTGTTCAACAGCTTTAAATGTACATAATTATATCATACCCCCTTGAGTGCAGGACGTATCATGAAAAATATTTTACGTATTATATAAATCTTTCTAGAATTTATTTGAAGTAACTCTTAACGCCTTCTACTGCCAGTGTTCAGTTTAACCGAGTTTCACCATCCTCCGGGGACAGCGGAGCGTTTCGTTCGCCGACAACGACGGCGCACGCCGGACGACGCGCGACGTGCGACGCTGACATCTGAACACGGAATATTCATTAGGGAACATGTCAACGATACAACTCCAACAAATTATCGGGATTACGTCATTCCGGTACATTTCTAGCTTCAGGACAATGTAGATATGTTTAACTTTCTGTCTCTATATAATATCTTGTCACAAAATGGTTGTTGTATTGCTAAAGACTGTAATAGTATGATGAGAGGTGCATTCAGTCCGACCGACTGAGTGATAATTTCTCGCCGCGTCGAACCATCTTCAAGTAGGTCTTGTTTTCAAATAAGTTAATAATAAAATCATCTCGTTTGATATAAGATGTCTCTCTCTGCATTCTTGTATATAAAACAGAATAGAAAAGAATAAAATAATTGTTAGTGTACACCATAGCAATGACAAGGTATAAATAAAAAAAATCAGCTTATAAAATGTTAATACAACCTGCGCTCTTGTCGCTAGACAGCGATCTCTTCCAGACAATCTTTGGGTAGCAAACAGAAGTGGTGGAGACGGCGAAAATAAAAAATGAAAAATAAGTAAATTTCTAATAATATTGACGGTGAGAGAGAAAAATACAAGACAATTCATACATATAAATGCAAACATAAAATTGAATACATACCCACATACATATTAATATATATATATATATATATATATATAGGTACATATAATCAAGGGCGTGCGCTCCTTGTAGGCAGAAATGCAGTGCTTTACTTGCTATTCACAGATATTTTAATAAAATCTTCGTACGTCTTAGATGACTTTAATTAATAGTAAATAAATGAATAAACAAAATATAACTTAAAAACGCCTAATATTTTATAAATAGCACCTATTTGCAAGCACACAAACATTATGTTTGCCAGTAGTTAGGCGACAAGCAAGCGGCGCTGCAAAATAATGTACCTAGTCAACCAAACTCCTGCCGTCGCGTTCCGCAGGAGATTTGTTCGCATGTGTGCAGTAATTTCGGTGTCCGTGCACAGTTCGCAAACGCACACACCCATGAATATCGAAAGCCGCGACTCCAGCGGCAGGCTNCGGAAGTTCGGCAGTTGTCGGGAGTAATCGGAAATGTTCGTTGTCTATAATCCGAATAAAAATAATAGACAGATATCTAATGTTTTGTGTTTCGCGGGAGGCCATTTTGCTTTTTTCATGTGATAAGCATTGTTTACTATTTTGTTTGCGCCAGTATATTTATAGTTTTCTTAAAAGATTTTAAATTTTAACATTTGAAAGTGTATACGTTTAACAGTTTATTACTGAGTTTCTATAATAATTGTAGTGATTTGCTTTTACTAGTGCGTTTGTTGATTTTTTTTTAATGTTATTTGATTGTGAGGTTTGTGTTAGGTGATAGGTGATAGGTGATAGGTGATTAGGTGATATAGTAATCTCAAGTAACCGGAACCTTGAATATGTGAAAATTGAAGCTGGCTGGGTGAGTAGTTATAATATTTTAGCTTATTATTTTACTTATTAGAATTTCTTCCGCCGCGACGATCGATCGCTGTTTTGTCTGCGTTGCCCTAGAAGATGTACATGAATAGTAGTACATCTAAGACTTGTTCTGTTGGCATGGTTAGAGAGTTACTTAGAGATCCGTCGCGTGGCTGTGACTATGCTAAAAATCTATAAAAGAAAAAGTTTTTGTGACCGAGTACTCCGTCGCATACCCAGTGTCATAATCCTGTGCACGCCGCTGCATATAATGTAGGTTAACAGTGTTACGTGGTTCTTTCAAACTTGAGTCCAGGCAGCCTCCAATATTTATATCATAACAAAAAACTTTTCAACGACCTGAGGCGCCTTCTTCTAACGGTCGGCCGGTCTGTCTGCAGCTCTCTGTAATAAGTGGCTCCTGTCGGCACACATTGTGGTCCCACAGTTACCGCTTCGTTTTTTTATGTGAAGGGAAGAACTCTGACGTCGCAGAGGTGCCCACGCACGTGGCGGTGACCACTTATCATCACTTGATCAAAGAAGCAAGGGACAACCATTGAACACTCTTCGTATAAAATATTCAGAGAAAATGAATAGATTGTGACAGATGGACACGAGTGTTCCCATAAGTGCTCGATTTTTCTATAATATCTAAATTATTTAACTTTTATGCAGAAGCTATAATTAATGTCTGTGGCACTTTTGAAAACACGTTTAAACAACACCACCCAAATTAACATTTAGCGTGTAGTTGGTACATATAACTCAGTCGCTCGACGCTCGAGACGGACGGCGTCGGTCCCGGGAGACGGCGCTACGTTCAGGGAAGAGTCGCCGCCGCGCGTCCGGCGAACATGGAATATTCATTAAATATCACCGCGACCCCGCAGTACAGCACTGATGCACTGAGGGGACCGGCAGCGGGGCAGCGGGGCAGCGGGGCAGCGGGTGGACCGGGTGCCGTCGTCTAGATCGAACGTCATCAGCAGATATATTTATTAAATTTTTGTGCTAATAGCCGACGACCGAGCAGACGAGCCACCCGACGGTGAGTGGTCACCGTCGCCCGTGGACATCAGTAGCATCGATCCACCGCCGACCAAGAAGGAAGCTTCGAATGTGCAACTTGCCAAACAGCACCCAATTCGACTGTATCGTAAACATTAAAACGAAAAAGGAAAATATTTAGAGTGTCGTTCAAAAGAGCTCCACTCGACCTAACATTCACCGAGGAGCACGAGGCAGCTTTAATTGCGCGCGTGATGGATATGTCGAATCGGTGCCATCCATAGACAAATTGTAAAATTGCCGAGCTGAGCCTGGTGATAAATATAATTTGAAACTTATATCACGTGGACACTGTACACTATGAGGGGTACTCAAGATTTAAGTTTTTTCCCCTCACCGTTTCTTTTATCGAGCTTACAGCTGCTGGTATTGTTTCCAAAATATGTTAAATTATTAGAAGACGGTCTCAATTCTGAGTATTTCTTATACAATTTTAAATATTATCTTCAAATAGACGGCGTGGCAGTGAGCGATATACGGTTGGACCACCTTGAGGGGCAGGCCCACGGTGCCGGACCGGGCAGGGTTGAGGTGTGGAGGGGACATGTCTATATTCTCTAAGTCTATATTCTCTAGTAAGTGTATTCTCTAAGGAGATGAAGCTTTCGAAAATCTTAAAACATGTGTTTAGGGATTCTTAATCGAAAAATAAAATATGGAACTTCCTCATTTATATTGAGAAATTGAGCACGTTCATATGAACCGACCTCCCCGGACGGTACCCCGGTTCGTTATCCACATTTGAAAATCGCAGCGTCACGGCGGCCGCGTCCGGTGGGCGTTAAAAAATCAGTTATTAAGTACTTACTATAGTTAAAATATTATATCGTATCACGTGATAAGAACCGAACCGAAACGACACGACGTCTAGGAAACGATGAAGGCTTTTCTATAGCGTCAGAGACTATGGACTACTGTAAAGTTTGATGATACAGTTATACACACCGACTTAAAATCGGGTACCTATAGATATTTCTCTCTTTCGCCGTTTCTTCTCCTCGATGTTAAATCACCTTTTTGAAACGGTGCTAAAAGCAAAAAATGACGTTCATACGTGTATTTGCAGAATACCTATATGATTAAATGATTTTGAATTTGAATTTATTGCTCCTCCTAAGGCCTACGATGGAACGTGAGCTGTCGTCTTCCGAAACCCTTCCCATCGAGATAAGGCCAAAGTAGTACTGCGTCAAGTTTCCGATACCAAAAAGTTTATAACATACTGTCCCTACAACAGCGAGGTTTATTAAAATGCCCACAGTCTAAAGTGTCCACTTAACACCAGCCGGACGCGACCGCTCGCTTCCATATCAGTGACAAACCAAAGTTTCCCAATTAACTTTCCTTTCTCAGAATTACTACAATTGTCACGTGACGTCACGTGGCCGGCGTCGTAGCGCATTCAGCACTGGCCGTTGTCACCGGGCGAATACTTAAACCGAGTGCGTCACGAGGAATAGACCAAATATTATATTAATAGGTTCTTGTTTTATGTAAACAACCGATAAACGCGCAGACGAGCCACCTGAAGGTACGTGGTCACCATCGCCCGTAGACATCAGCAATGCTAAAGTTATCTACGCATTGTCGGCCAGGAAATGAGAAGGAAGGAAAAGGGAATTATTATTAAGGAAATACACGTGATAGAAGTACCCTGCGACTGTCACGCCACCGAGGTATTCGCTGTGTTGTCCGATTGGTATGTCCGATTTCTGTGTTGCCCTGCGACGTTAGTACAATTATCGTGCGGTTGTCATCACACACCACGTATGGTTATTTACATAGCAGCAGTTTCAGATAGCGTGAACTATGGCTATCATGTAGTGGGTAAAGATATTCATATGTACAATTTGGCTACGTCAGTAGTAAGTCAGTCAATTACACACTAGTTGTCTGATCGACGCGCTGTGTGCGTAGAACACAATAGAAATATAACTTAATGTAAAGAATTTAGGTGCATAATTTTGTTATTTTACTGTCCTCACCCTGAGGATGATCCGTTTCAGAGCGAAACACATGTTGGTGACGGTATGTGTGTTGGTATATACTTTTATTTATCATAAATACATGTTTTCCTTTGTGGGAAGGAGGGAGGTTCTATGCATGTATGGAAGTATATACCATCATACATTGTGCTTGCGGATTGTTGCAAAGTAAATTAATACTAATTTAATAACAATGAATTTCCGAAAATTAACGCCTGATACTATCAACTATATTTTATTATATGTATATATCCTATCGTAATTAAATCAGTGATAAATTAAAAACATTGAAAAATAAACAAAATAATCTCAGATAAATATAATAGAGTTTATTTATTTTTTAAACTATTACATTTCATAAAATTCTAAAGATATTGCAAATTAATTATTAATTTATTTGATTAAAGAATAGCCTCCATCAACCTGCTGGAACTTGTTAATTCTTGACTCATCCCGATCGCTCCTGGGAACCTTCTTATAAGTTTAAAGAAGAAACAGGAGAAAATCTGTCATGTATTTGTTCGGAGAGAACCCACACTGATTCCGCCACCCCCTTCCTCCCGTGGAATGACGCGACGCGTGGTGAGTTGCCATCCTTCCGTAGAGAAAGTCCTGCCTCCCACGTACAATGGAATAACATGGCCGATTCGGAATTTGCGCCCGACTGTAATATGTGTGTTTCCAAGTAAATATAGAATACACACACAAGTTTTTACTAAGTTAGCACGCATTACCGCCCACTAGTACATCGTCACCTACCATCAGTTAAGATAGCAGTCAAGCATTAACATGTAACTAAGTATAATTACCCTAAATATCCCTGATACTAACAAATCGGGCCTTGAGTTACCAATAAAGCTATTAAGCGACTTATAATCGGATTCTAGAATGGATATAATGTATAAGGGCTGAGGGCATTCAACGACCCTAATTTGCCGCTCGTAGCTCAGCTGCGATATCAACACGACCCTTATACGAGTGAATTATAAATTTTTCATTCACTCCAGAGTTCTCACCGGTAATAAGAACATAAATGTACCTCCACTACCAGAATAGGACGGCCGGAGTTACACGTGGCAAAGAACTCGGCCGCTCATGTCGTAACCGTATTTAGACAAAATATTCCACACGAGAGCGGCGCACTGCTTTTAGCGGGCGCGGTGAGAACTGACCGTGCAAACAGCGAACTGTTTGTACATGTAAACCGGAGCACCGAGCTGTGCCGGTGGTGAGTGGGTCACACACATGTACACACGGCGCTCGATGGTACTTGTCCTGACTTTTGACATTTAATTCTGTTAAATGACAGCATAGAGTGATAGGAGCAACTGCTGACTGATTGCTAGTTCAAACCTAAACTTAGTAAAGTGGTGACCCCTCTGGCATAAATGTATATGTATTTTTCTGATGATGAGAGGTCATCAAGTGAATATCCAGATCACCAGTGGTGTTAAGTCAAGAAGGAGAACACAGCTTATATTATATATAGAGCTATTTCGTAATAAAAAAGCTGATGATAGTAACTTTGGCAGAAATATCAAAAAAAAAAATTTTTATAAAAATATTCATTTTATATATGACGGCACATTGTTGACCTTGATAAAATGTCTTTCTCCTATTAAATATATTATTGTTCATTAATATATTTACTATAAGCAACTACAGATTTAAAATCACATTCATACATCTTAATTCCCGTACTTTACGTTAGTATTGTTTCACGCTTTTGACAGTTTTAATTAGTAATTAATGGTACAATGATACGCAGGATCAAGTTAAATGCTATAAAACTCCACTTTTAACATTAATTCTTTTAGAGGCAACCCCAACAAAGTGCGGCAAGATATTCAAAAACAAATAACTAAAAATGACAATTTAAAAGGGCGCAATAATGTCACAATAAACAGCTGACGGGACTCCTACAAGACGCGGGGTAAAAATGGCCCGCAAACGCAATTTAGCGCGCACGGCTTATGGGGCCTTATTAGCAATAAACAAAACTGGGGCCACGCCGCCGTCGACTGCGGTCGAGTCACAGGCGGGGGCGGGGCTTCACCGGGGCGAACGGCTCCGGTACACGGGAGTAACGTGGCCAAAATGCATTGTAACAAAATTGCTTACTTCGGAATAATCCGCGATGGTCAGTAGCAAAATCAGCGAAACTAGCAATGGAGCTGATCATTTGTTACAGTCGCTACATAAATCAACTGTTTACTTCATGTGCATTCGAAAAGTACTATACGATAATCACTCGTGTTATATTTCATGCTTAGTAATGCATACCTTAAGCATTCAGAAAGAATAGAAGTCTTATAGCGGCAAATAAAATTGCGACAATAATATATTCTAAAATCGTTCTTTAGGACTGAGACGTCTCTAAACACGTCTCGTTTGTAAATGTCGGCGGTTTATACTTAACACAACTAAGCAAATAGGTATTTATTTAACACTCAAGAATATGACAACTACATATCTCGTCAACTAGGCAGATTAAAAACCCTATCATCGATATGAAAACCGACGAAACCAACAATATGAATACATACGAACCGCCATGCACTGCCGACTGTTCATCAAGGTGGCGTGCATGGGGCCACGTACACCCAAAACAGAAACAGCTCCTTAACATCATAACCAAATACCTAACTTTATTATAATATTCGCCGCCTCCTGTAGCGGAGGGCACGCGACATAAATCACTAAGGTTAAAACATCATTAATATTAAATCACGCGGCTGATTTATAAGGCGGGGGCGACACCCTCGCTCGTACAGCGCCTGGCCGCCGCGGCTGGTGGCTGACGGGCCGCGGACGTCACTAGAAGGATAGCTGTGCAAAATATTTTGTTTTTAAATATTCTTATCTTAGATTAAACATTTTAAACGTTATCTTCACTCAACATGTTTGTACTGTAAGCGATAAGATGATTTGTCTAAATTGCATATCGATATAATAGTCACGGCGAGATTCGTAGAGATACAAATGACAAAAATACTTACGTACGTTATTTAGAAATTAAATTAAAGAGTATTTGTTCAAAGTTGGTTTTTACATACACTTTTCGAACATCAAACTACAGCATCGCTTTAACAAATCCCTACCGTGAGTTATCCCGGAAGAAGAAGCGGCAAGAAACACACGAGGAGATTTTTCCTACTTACACTTCCAGAACGTTCTTATGGCTATATATTAAACTCCTGTTCAAACAGTCTTATCCTTAAAGTAATCAAATGAAAACGAAAAATAGCATTATATATGTAGGTATGTTAACAGAAGGTAAGAGACAACGTTTGCTGGGTCCTCTAGTCTAAATATATATTATTTTAAAGTTAATTGAGGATTACGTAAACACAACGCCAAAAGATTGTAAAAATTTAAGACAGGCCAACTTTCACAATATAGATAAACAGGATCCTCATCCTGATCTATCTGTGTGTCACACGCGTTTCACAGATCAATTCACAATCAATTTCACAGATCAAGATCATGGGCCAAGAAGAAACAGAAAGAAATAAATGAGAATTATACAGTTACTTTAATATCTAGTTCCGAACATGACAGTTGGGTCATCTTGCCGATTCGTATTTGTATTTTATTTATCTTAGAAAAAAAACTCTTCTGGAACTAAAACGCATTAAATAACTAGATACCAAAAACGTAACTGCATTAAAAATTTCTTATTTTCTTCAATAAAAAACGCAAGGTAACTCTGTTCGAATGACAGGATGTGTATCTCATGCAAATGTAGTCGAAACTGCTAGATGCAGGTGATGGGGAGAGGATGCGCGCGACGATGGGACGCCGGTATGAGGTTATAAAACGGAAAGATGCAACAGACGTCCACGAGCGACACGTCGGTCTGCAGTCGGGGTGGAGGCGCGGGAAAGACAGCGAGGTGTAGTCGATGTGAGCGTTCGTACGATGGCAACCTCCCCGTGGACGGGCCCGACGTGTGAACACTCGGCGCGGCGTGCGCCGCTCGTTTGCGCTCACACAGGGTGATCTACAATTTCAGCTGCTCTGCTCTTTGACCTGTAAGGGTTTTAAACTTGTTTAATCGTTGACGGTACACGTTTTACTATAACACGGATTTATATAGTACGCGTACATTATATTTCGTCGTAGCCACGACCCATGCAACTGTCCCGAAATATCAGCTCAGCGTCACCCATATTGGCAATTCACGTAACGTAGTGGAATCTGTGGAATTTAATCAGCAATTCAGAAAGATTAGATTGAGTAAAGAAACTTCACTGCAGTGAAAAGCACAAGAAGTGACACGCGGGATATCCGACTGGAAAGAAATTCCTTTCGCCATATATTATGTATTAAATGACAGTTACATCGAAATTAGCAAAGTTACAGTGTCACTTGACGAAAGTATTTGATTTTTTATTGTGAAAAAAAATAAAAATAAAATTTAAGCTAACAAATAAAAATTGTTTAACCTCATTAACATACCATCGTCTTCTACTGCATCTCTTGTACGGTTCATACTCTACACAATCGGTAAGTAGAGTCGTGTCAATAGATAGATAACCTGTTTTGCATAAATATTACAAAAAAAAAGAGATAAACTAGCTCAATATAAAATATAGCGTTAAGTGTATTTTCTACAAACACTTCAAGCAGTGTATAGACTAGAAATTTAAGTGAAAATACGTAAGTACATAACAGAGTATGCGCTTTGATTGAAGATATTGATATTTTTCATGACTCTACTATATCTATTAAGAAAAAATTAAGGTCTCCTTTACTAAAATTGTAATTGTATCTTGTTTATTGATGTATTTATATTTATACTTTAGTTCTCTTTTCATTATTTAAAATAGTAAACAATAACACGTCACTCTATTGTTAAGTGAATGCTGTACGTACCTATAATTGGCATCTGTATCTGATAAGATTCCAGCGTATAAAATTTTACAGAATGTGTTGTATACTATGCTGTTGGTATGTCTCAAATAAATAAATAAATAAGAGGATAAATTGAACGCAATCCACTTCTTGCATGTATGTTTAAAGAACACATTAACAGATTGACGTCACTAGACATTCAAATGGACGCCTCGTGTTTGTGCAATATACATTAACGGTACATATCGTTTGTACGAGATATACTGAAACATTGACTCACTTAGTTTCAAACAGGGCATCTAGTTGTGTGTCACATCGCTGTTCAAGAATATTACAGGAGCAAATCAAATCACCAACGGAGGCCCACACTCATTGGTCCGTCATCACGTTCATCGCCTGCGCGCCACGGCTGCGGCGCCCGCATGGTAAACTCGAGTTTGATAACTTATTTATGGGTGACTAATTTATTACCTAATAAAATAAGTGCTCGCACTGCGGGTGGTATAGACATACACAATTAAGACATCGAGATCCAAGAGCAAATATTTCTCTGTCACATAAATAAATGTTAGCTCCGAGATTGGAACGAACCTAGGATCCTTCGCTCGGCAGGCAGGATTTATTTATCGTTTCTATAGAGAGCACATCACCCTGTAAGTACCGGGTAGTTCACATGGCATTCTCGCGTTTGTCCGCTAATTGAGGTATCAGCTCCCGGCGACCGCACTCCCGCTCCCGCTCCCGCGTCCGCGCCCGCGCCCGCGCCGCTTCCGGTCGCCATTACGGCTCCACGTTTTTTAACCTTCGACCATCAAGCGTGGGAGGTCGATCTTTGTACAGGTCTACGTGCTTTTAACATGTGCATTTTTTACCATTTATTACCCCCGAAAAAACCGGGAGAAGTCCACCAAATTGAACTTTAATATATCTTCAGAGATACTAGAATGTATGATGATACTGCTTTCCAACTATTGACGGCGGAAAATATACAAATCTTCCTTACTTGCCTTGTATATTAGACTCTGACAAATACCTGTGTGGTAGATAAACATTTGTTTTCGATTCTATGTAATAGCTGCGATATTTTAGTTTCTTACGCACACGTCACCAACTTCACGGTGTCCTAACACAGGTCGACATTGGCTCATGCGACCGGTGGAAGGCTGACGATTGACATACATGCCGCGTTTAACGTTTTGCGAATACTCAACTGACCATGGAGCAGACAGTGTATAGTGATATTTTTATATAAACAGGAAGGTAAAAGACGGCCTATTGTTAAGTGGTCGCCACCGCTCATGAACAACTGCAGCGCCAGAAGGATCACCGACGCGTCGTCGACCGAAGAGGAAAATAGTGCGGCCGTTAGTAAATAATACAATTTATGTTTTTATCGTTACCATATCTCTTGATTGTGGAGCAGAAGGCGGTAACAGAGTGCTCGTGTACCTCATTAACAGCTCCTGGCGAGTTTGGTCTCTGTTTCTGTTCAGGTCGTGACATTGTTAATAAAATACCGATAAATTCTAAGAATACACATATGTGTATGTATAAAGACTTACCTATGAATTACCAAATCACAAATTATAATAGAAAATACTAAACATATGTACTAGGGCTAGGGTAGCCTGGCTTTTGAAAAGTCTGCAGGAATATATCCAATTCCCGGATTGGAAAGTATAAAAGGACTAACTTACGTCGTAAGTCGTCGTTCTATACTCCTCTTACCAAAACAAAGTATACCAGCAACACTTTCCTATTCCGCTCTTGTAACTTTTATAATCATAATTTTTAGAGTGATGACCCGTGCAGTTGTACGATACAAGTCTACGAGAGGAGTATACGACAGATACTAGCAGATTTGCAATAATCTCTGATGTTATGTTTTATTCACTAATTTTGTTACCTAGCATATTTTTATAGTTTTTTTCCTGTATCGTCTCCAGTATTTTTAGTGATCCTCGCTCCAAACAGGTTAATTTAGTAACTGATACAATTATCAATGGAAACTTTCACGATGTGGGTCTTTCTACTCTATACTACCTATGAGCTTAATATGACATTGTTCGTTTCCCAAATACATAATAATAAAAAAATAAATATAAAATAAAATCCAAAATGTGAACGCATAACGCTGGCCATATTCAAATCGATAGGAACGCTTTCCGTTAGCGAGAGTGTTTTATTAGTGTCATCAATAACCTGCGCTGAACGTACTCGATAATACTCATATGTGAAATAGCTGTGTCTGCATTTCGTCAAAATCATTATATGTTCCCAATCGCACCATTAAAACAACTGGGAGCCGCGAGCGGGAGTTCATCCCGGCCTAAGTCGGAGTCAATTTGACCTACTCGTGGTCACACTGCTGAACTACTATTATTTCTGCTGTTGGAAGGACACCAGAGCATAAATTATGTGGAGCATCTTGCTACCCGACGGAATCAAATGTAGCGCTCCTAAGTGAACTGTACGAAGATTGTGCGACCTATTTCATTGATGGTTAAAAGTGACTACAGCAGAACGTCGCGACGCCCGCCGACGTCGGCGCACACGCAGACGACGAGGCGGGCACGAGAACGAGTCAAAAAATAACATTAATTAAATTACTAAAACATATTTCACCCGTCACTGAAATCCATTACCTCGTTTGCTCAACAGTGGCCGACGGTGGAGCGGCGTGGCGGCACGTGCCGGCGCGCGCTAATCGTCTAATGCCCGTTTATTGAAGCTGTTTGCAAGGTCATTAACGCGGCGGGTGAACGCGCCCTTATTTGCCCCGTCCAGTCCCGGCGCTACCCATCGTAGCGGAGTTGGTGTTCGGCAAAATAATGATAACATCAATTGTTTGCTTTTGTTACTATTAACGTTAAATGTTATCTTGTTCGTTTTTTTATACAAGTTGGATAAAACATTATTATAATATTTCCAGATATTCGATACTCGACTCATTTTACACAGCTATTAAAACCTCACAAAAATTCTGTTTATTACTTTTATTTCCTTCAACATTTTTCTTGTGTGGACACTTCATTTCCCCATTTAAAGGGTTATTTCGAAGTTTTGTTGTATGTACAACCATCCAAATCTGTCACCTACAGGTTCGTTATTGAAACTTGCATATTTATTTTCAGTTTCACATTTTTCTTACATCTTTGTATTTTTTTTTTACCTTGTCTTAAGAAAATGTATCTCCTATTCAAACAAAACTTTCTCAGTATAAATTATGCATGAAACTTTAAATTAAGTTAAAGTAATTTTTCCATCAACATTATCATTAAGTCTAGATTGGCATGGTTCTCAGGTTCTTCAGGATATTTTCCTTCACTGAAACTTGTGATATTTTCCATAAAAGTGCCACAATATTGTACGAAGCCGGTGGTAATTCATAGCCTGCAATACCTGAGTGACAATATTAATTCAACGCGGACACTCCCCGCGGAGTGCAGCCTCAGGCGTTCTAACACAACAATAACGAGCTGTTCTGTGTGTGACACGGTGGAGTCTACACTACGGGGAGTCGATCTTTCTTCATTATTAAAAAGGTATGGAGCGCCTCTCACCACACTGCTCCAACGTAGACTCATTGACCAACCTGACTTATCCAAGAAACAACTGCAGTAACTGTCAACCTGCCCTTCTAAGCACGGTTGCGTTCATGAAATAGCAAACTTAAACATTTGTAAAACAATAATTACATTATAGATATTCAACAAACTTGTAAGGTGTTGCCCGGCTCGCGCAAGATGGTTTGTTTTGATGAGAATAATCAATTTGAATTAAAATAGGATAATATTCGTGGAATTAACCACTTCAAATGTAATTTCATATTAGCATTTTTCAGTTTCACGTATTCATACATCGCATGCATTAATCCAAAATATTAGATCAATTTATTTGTTAGTAGCAAACCGCCCTCGCTTCGCTTGGGAATAACTACGCCTTACGCGAAAAAATAGTACCTACATTAATTTAAATTTATTTATAACTATTATTTATGAACGGATTGAAATGAATCAAGCGTTAAGTATTAAGTGATGCTTACTGCAATACATGAGTCAAAACCAGAACACAGACAAAAAGACAAAAATTGTAACCACTATTGTTCTGGGTTCTATTGCATTAATAAAGGCCCCTAATAATATTTTTCCCATATGTCGTTTATGAACAGAAAATGATCAGTTATAATTTTATTATATGTAAAGATAGATGAAGAATATGTGATATATACAGATACATATATGTAGATACGATACTCATCTACATATATGTAGATACGATACTCCGCCAATATCGTGGAAGAACACAACAATAGATTTATCTTACTGAGAGTTTTTTCGTTTTTCTGTTATTGTCCTAAAATATAGAAGGAAGATGAAGATAACTCTTTAAGATGTATTTATTGTAATGTAACAGCGCGCGGAATGAAATCAAGGCATTTGACTTTTATATTGACGAACAAGAAACTACCTCGGGATCAGGCTGGCCACGGTTCACGTTTAGAACAGGATGGTAGCTAGTGGTAAATTCAAATCATTTAATTATATAGGTATTCTATAAATACACTCATGCGCATCATTTTTTGCTTCTACTACTGTTTCTAAAAGGTGCTTTATCATTGCGGAGAACAAACGGCGTAAGAAACTCCTAAGCACATCTTTCAAAACAATTACAAAGTAATTTTAAACCTGCGCGGAGCTGGTTTCGACACTATTGTTTCCAGGCGTCCTTGTCAATAATATATTCATCTATACTATAATATCCTTTGCCAATAAGCTATATTTTAACGCGTCGCTTAAAAGTTCCAATGGGTAACTCGCGTATCAACTTTGGAACCTCATTGTAAAAACGAACTCCAAGCCCCGTAAAGGAACGCTGAACCTTTTGAAGACGATATGAAGACGTAACGTATGTATAGGTAAGAAATCTCACCGGTGAATTTTTATTTGAGCTTCTTCTTATTTCACTTTAATCAAACCGGTTTAGTAGAGACACCTTCCGCCGTGCGCTTCCTTCAAAGTGATTCAATTATCCGCGGCGGCTTTGTTTGCATAGGAGATGAGCCGCCAAAACAAAATGTTCAATTATAATAAACAATGATGAGGGAACGCCCGTCAATTTAATAAATCGAACTACGTTACTTCATAGTATATAACGGCCGGGGGTCGCGCGGGGATCGCACCGAACAGAACACTCGTACCGTAGTGGAATAATTTCAATATCCCGGAACAGGCACGAGGTGAACGGCTCTCACTGTCAGATTTCATTGTCGTTAACTTGCGACTTGCAATAAAGATTAAATACATCGCACAGAGTAATATCGCCGACAACTGCTCCGACGAAATGATTTGATCAAAGCGAACGCAATAAACGAGTTCCCTTCAATCTGCACTAATCACACAAAGGATGCATGGTTTAGCAATAAACCGGCGGTCGTAGCGCAAGCTAGTGACGATTTACGAACGAAGAGCTAAAATGTTACAATATTGAGAAATGTATGACCTGTGTTGCGATAAGAGTTATATTGTCTTTGTAATGTAATGGGTTTAATAGTGTAATAGGTAGTGTGAAACGGGTATTTAATATCTTCCGATAGGTTTATAATTAAGTTTTATTCAAATGTAGAGGAAAAGTAGAGGACACGAGTATCGACTAGTAAAAGTAAAAAATTCACTACCGAGTTAGTCTCTGGTATGTTTTATATAAATAAATCGTTTCCGCTCTCGGTCGTCGACTACGACCGAAGTGCTGGAAGGAAGGAATAGGTACCTTTAATAGGAGAAAGACTTCTAGTAAAACAATTTGAATCACACAAAGTTTGGACGGAATGCAGGATATGGTATTGAGCATTGATTGATGTTTTTAAGATGTATTTGTACAACTGTAATCCAATTGACATAATTATTTTCTCTTAATCTTTTTTTCTGACACCACTTGGCGCTCGGTTGTCGTCATATCGTCATGTCGTAATGCCATCATAAGAATGTGCTGCGTGCCTGTGATCAGTGACAGGACATATTATCTCGCGCACCCCCACGCAGTGTCGCGCCGCTCGCCGGTGATGCAATATCCGAAGGTACCTACCTACGTGTGTCTGGACGTCGGAGCGAATCACGTCAAATTTATTTATATCAAACAATTAGACAATCCATGAGAACAGGGGCACTGACGGTGCGTAAGTCGGATTACACACTGTATTTACATGTAACATTGCATTTTAATAACAACACTAGACCGTGTCCGTTCACGTTAAGGTCGTCGGTTAGAGCTGGTAGTGCGGTGACAGTCGGGACCGATTCGCTCCCTCGTAAACATCAATCACCAGTTATTAAATATACCTTTCGATTTCGTGGTACGGTCCACTTGGGTCTTGTGACTGTGTCAATCGTTCCCGGAACAGACGGAATCTCACGTTTAACACACTCTTGGATGTTAAAACTACTAGTATATGAGTAGTAGAGTATGCTCTCGTTTCATATCTACGCTTCCTGATAAACTAAAGTACAGCCGGTACAGTGGCCGGTACACTGGCCGGTACACTGGCCGGTACAGTGGCCGGTACAGTGGCCCAGGTTCATTCGCAGTGTGTAATAGTTGTAGGAAGTAACGCTTTTGACACATAATATAACTGACAATGAATGGAGAACTGATAAAACGCTAAAACCAAGTTCAGTTCATACTGTTGATGACGACTTTTATTTTTAACTGTTTATTCGGTGTGTTATTTTTATGCAGTCCCAGTATATCGACCTCGTTACCATAGAATAACTTAATCCTCACGATGCGATAGATAGTTTCATTGACGATTTCTGGTGTTCACAAACGTCTTCCAGTTGAGACGGTGGTCTCACCCCTCGGGGCCGTGCGGCGCGCGCCAGGTCGGCCGGCGGGCCGCTCCCGCACGTCACCTGTCCCCGGCACGCGCCGGCTGTATTAAACCGTTCCTCCGGCCGCCGCGCTGTCCGTCGAGCGGCCGGACGCCCGACACGTCACCGTACAACAGAGGTGTAGGAGCGTTCCCGTCGTTACCGCGTGTAACTGTGAACATGTAACTTCGGAGCGACTTCACCGTCCGAGGTTAGGTTAGGTTACTCATCATAGCTAGTAATGAAGAATGTTTTGCTATAATGGTTTGAATATATAGTATAAACCTTTGTAAATAAGTTACTTTTTTTAATTTACGACTTAATAATGTAAACATTAATGTGGATAACAGTAATTGGCTTCATCGAGTAACTAATTGAGTGACCTATCTATTAGATATATAAGCTGTTGTTATCCCGAATAAATAAATAAATACAGTAACTTCAATCTTATAGATGGCGTTACTTATTATTAACTCATTTTCCACCTACACACGCTCCAACCCAGCAGCGCTTAAACCTTACTCCAGTCGGTTTAGAGAGCGCCTGTAGTTGTAAGTTTTGGTTGTATGGTCACTGCCACCGTCGGGTCTCCTTTCACATTACACACAAGTTTCTGCCGAGCCAATTAACGGATCACGCGGTATTTGTGCCGTCGGCAACACTGAACGGTGGAGACTTTCGCTCTCATTTGCATCCATTTTAGGAGTTTTTTTTTTTTACATTAATAGTGATGCAAAGAGCAGTATTGATAGAGTTACTTTAAAGTTACACAAATACAAGATACATATGGCAACACAGTTTCCGCTAGGTAACAGTGCATAATGTTAATATTTGAAGCAAAAACTTAACATACCGAATAAAAAAACATCACATAATGTTAGCTGTAAAGTAACACAATTTATCTTGTTGCAATTTATAAGGGGAAAAAACATTAAATATTTATTCTAAAATGTTTGCTTTTTTATTATTTAAAACCTTAATACCTATTTAGCTTCCGTCAATTAGGTATTATAAACATGACATTATTACATTAATATTATCTGTATACATAGACTATTGTTCTAGATGTGATCACCATCATCATCACAAGACACTCCCACGCGTGGACTCGAGTCTCTCGCGATGTGTGGGGAAGAGGTCACACTCCTACCACGCTGGCCGAGTACGGATTGATAGACTTCACTCTTCACCCTGGTTGGGAGCAATGTAAAGAACATCTGGTACGCAGATTTTCGACGGTTTGCCTTACTGGAAGAAGAACTAGAAGTCCATGAAGGATTCGATCACGGCCCTTTATTGCGAGAGACCCCGGCCCGACGTTGAATGCACTAGGCTACTCGCTCCTTATGACCGATGAAGATAGGTATGTATAAACGGTTACAGTATACAATAAATGTATAGACACCGGATACAGCGGGCTGATTCCGGAATGTTTTCCAACACAAAACTCGGCCGCCCCGCGCCGCGCCGCAGTACAACGAGAACGGTAGGCCGACTCAAATAAATGGAATATGTACCGACTCTACAAAAGATAATAGTCATATTACTCATCTGTAATTGAGCCTCGATTTGATGAATGGTTTGGTCAAATTACTATTTAATTTGGTTACTTAATTTAGCAAGTAACTAAAAATGTATGATAACGTGCCTTCTGTGTCGAGATGTTTGAAGCATATTGGTAAGTTTTTAGTATGCTAGTTAATCGACAATGCTTTTTTCGTGTAACTAGTCGACAAACGAGCACACGATCCACCCGATGGTTAGAGGTCACCGTCGCCCATAGATTTTTGGAACTCAAAAGCATCACCGAAACGTCGCCGACCGATAGGAAGCGCATTGTCACTGGAGCGTCGGAGTGATACTGCGATTGTAACACGTACGAAACATTTCACGGTTTATAACGAGGGTGGCGGCCAGCCAGACGGGCAAAATACCTTACCAGCATGCAGGTATCGTCGGGACTAAACTAGATGGTATGAGCCCGGCGACCTCCAACAGGGGGGACTACGACCGGAGAGAGATATTTCTGATCACTGATTTTTATCGACGTTCATAACGAAAATTATAATAAACCGTTATTATTATTTTTTACTAATTTGATACCTATTTCATTATGATTATTAATATTACTCAAGGTTACATGAACCATACGTCTTTATTAGCCCAAACCATTCAGCCAGCTTCAGACTGGCTATGAATCTCAATTTAATTACCTTTAATTCTGCTGCTATATTCAACATTACATTGCCAGCTGGTACATGAAAGATTGTAATGGCGCACGAGCCGACTAGTTTAATGTCTAGCCTTGGAAATTAGCTTATTCCTCGGTGTCGTCCCACCCAGCTTAATCAGCCGGTGTTAGATAACAGCGAGCCGGTGTCGCCTCAGACGTCAGTGACGTCACGGACGGCAGGGGTCACACACGTCGGTCGTTCCGTTCATCCGTCTGCCGGATAATATGATGCTCGTGTACGACCGAACCCGCCACCGTTGCCACTGCACTGCGGCTAAGCCGTCAGCGCGCCGCTGAATACAAACGGCGGGCAATAAGCGCCGCGCGCACATATTTCACGGCGCATTAGCAATGCTTTACAAAACGGCTTTCCGCTGTGCGCCATTTTGGCTTTTTTGTGCGGTCCAGTGACGCCGCACTAGATCATCGCCGCTTATCTCTTGGACATTTTGCCAAACCAATTTTGGCCCAGTTATTTAACAAAGTTTTCGGTATTTTGTATCGGGATCACGACCCGACTTAATAATGCCTCTTGATGGTTAGTTATCGCCTTAGAAATCGAGTATCAGCCGTATGCGTTTGTACACTGAATCATCATATAATTATCTCGATCGGTATAGTCTGGTTGACTTCATTATTTTTCTTGTAAATTTCAAATATGTCTATTAGGAAGGTATCATCTACACACTGTGATATTTTACTATCTTTATATCAAAATTTGTTATTTCTTATTGTATTTAAAAACTTATAAGTAATCCTAGAAAATATATACATAAAAAAAATTCATTTCATAAAATAAAAATATGGTTTTATTTAGGCATCTATCTAACAGGGGCGTGCACTCTTTGTAGGCAGAAATGCAGTGCTTTACTTTCCATTCACAGATATTTTAATAAAAAGTTCGTACGTTTTAGATGACTTTAATTAATGGTAAATAAATGAATAAACAAAATATAATAACTTAAAAACGCCTAATATTTTATAAATAGCACCTATTTGCAAGCACACAAACATTATGTTTGCCAGGCGTTTGGCGACAAGCAAGCGGCGCTGCAAAATAATGTACCTAATCAACAAACTCCTGCCGTCGCGTCCCGCAGGAGATTTGTTCGCATGCGTGTAGTAATTTTGGTGTCCGTGCACAGTTCGCAAACGCACACACCCAAGAATATCGAAAGCCGCGACTCCAGCGGCAGGCTACGGAAGTTCGGCAGTTGTCGGGAGTAATCGGAAATGTTCGTTGCCTATAATCCGAATAAAAATAATAGACAGATATCTAATGTTTTGGGTTTCGCGGGAGGCCATTTTGCTTTTTTCATGTGATAAGCATTGTTTACTATTTTCTTTGCGCCAGTATATTTATAGTTTTCTTAAAAGATTTTAAATTTTAACATTTGAAAGTGTATACATTTAACAGTTTACTACTGAGTTTCTATAATAATTGTAGTGATTTGCTTTTACTAGTGCGTTTGTTGATTTTTTTTTAATGTTATTTGATTGTGAGGTTTGTGTTAGGTGATAGGTGATAGGTGATTAGGTGATATAGTAATCTCAAGTAACCGGAACCTTGAATATGTGAAAATTGAAGCTGGCTGGGTGAGTAGTTATAATATTTTAGCTTATTATTTTACTTATTAGAATTTCTTCCGCCGCGACGATCGATCGCTGTTTTGTCTGCGTTGCCCTAGAAGATGTACATGAATAGTAGTACATCTAAGACTTGTTCTGTTGGCATAGTTTCCGATTTAGAGATCCGTCGCGTGGCTGAGGTTGTGCTAAAAATCTATAAATGAAAAATTTTTGTGACCGAGTACTCCGCCGCATACCCAGTGTCATAATCCTGTGCACGCCGCTGGCATCTAAACTTATTTAATTACAAGAAATAATTATAACTTCTCCCCAAGATTAATGAGATTACATTATTATTAAAATTATACAAGTAGTGATTACACAAAAGGGCCAAAACTTACATTTACGTGACGTAGTACGGTGCATACATACATATTATATTATAAATATTACATCTACGTGCATACGTGCAGCACTGCGCGACACCGTTAGGAGAATGAGAGAGATTCGTTATTTTATTTTATACTATTCATATGATAATGGCCAGCAAATGTGCAGAGTGGTCATGTGATCGTATGTGGTCACCTTCACCTATGCACGTTAGTGCCACCGGCCACGTCAAAGAAGCGTTGCTAGCGGAGAAAGTGGCGTTCCCGCTTATTATGCTGTTACATCTATACATATAATAAAATTGTAACTGATCGCTTTCTGTACATGAACGATATATGAGAGAAAACGTTATAATGAGCCTTTATTAACGCAATATAACCCAAAACAATAGTTGTTACAATTTTTGACTTTTTGTTTGTGCGTTTGTTCGCGCTAATCTCAGAAACGGCTTAGCCGATTTTGTTCTGGTTTTCACTGATGTACATATTCGAGTAAAGCGTCACTTAATACTTAAATTGTGTTTCATTGCAATCCCTCCATAAATAAAAAAGTTACAAATTAATGTTGTAATTTGTAATTCACAGAACGAGAAAAACCCAGAAAAATGCAGATGCTGTTTTTAAGCGTAAGGTAGTTTTTCTGAAGCGAGGGCATTTGCTAGTATACTAAGAAGATGCGTCTGTCTATTTGAATAAATTACTTACCATTAAGTGTTCTTTTTGTCAATGTCGTCATCTGTCACCCATCGAGGGTGTCCCCGACACCGGAGCCTCGCCGTGACTCTGCTCCACGTATTTCATTGTGTGCAATATAAAACACAAACGTAGTGAGTACTTATAACCGTTATAAAGATTATATTTACAACCTAATTGCCACATGTTATAAAACATACCTCCGTATAAATAAAGCTCTAAAACGGATTGACAGACAACGCGTATCCTCAACCGAAGGATGCAAGAATCATTAAATAGTGTATTTGAAGTGTAACGGATACTCACGATTATCGTATTTTTTACCTATATTTTGAGCCAAGCACATGGATCATGGTCATGTGAAATAGTTGAAAATTACATGAAATCCTAAACGGCATCTCCTCACACGACGTAAGTAATCGCCGACAAATGAATTTTAACAAAACGGACTGCTTCTGTGATATTATCGATGAAAGATCCCAACTGGCAATCTTAGACAACCTGTTTTTACATGTTCTATATCTACTCAATATTATGCCCGTGTTGTGCATTCAATAGTATAATTTTTACAACACCTATTAGCAGCCCACTGTCGGGAAACGAGCATCATTATTGGGAAACTTAAATTTGGCTCCTGTACGCTGCTCCATTGCCAATTGCTGAGTATGAAATACTCAAAATAATAAGACAAACAATGACCTCCGATATCGTAATGACTGCTATTTAACAGTAAACTTTTTATTTCTGTGAGACTGTGCCCGAAGTCGGTTTTGCGGTCGATGATATACCATTGACAAAAGCCTTTGGGCTATGAGCACTTGAACGGACCTGTCTCGACGACCCCATGGCTAAGTTGTTAATGACCCTTCCTGTCGAACGAGGGGTCCCGGGTTCGATCCCGGCCGGGGCACACATTTATGTTTGTTCCCGGGTCGTGGGTGTTTGTGATGTCATATTTGTGTACGTCCATGCCACCCGCAACACAGCGAAGGGAGTGCGGGCGGGTGAGTGTGAAAACGTTTATTTATTTATTTATCTAACAAAACAAATCAGTCCGAAGTAGCATCTAACAGTACGTTATATACACGGTAAAAACAAACAGCGGACTCGCAGGGTGCAGAGGGGGGAGGGTTGGTTCAGGTACAAATAACGATATATTAGCTCCCGGGGGAGAGCGAACAGGGCTTAGCTCTTACGGCGCACTGGGGAGGGGAAAATCTCGAAGCATGTCGATAGGATTAAAAAAAATATCCTATAGGAGATGACTTCTTAATCTACCACACACTCACGCACAATTCAACGGGATGCTGGTATTAGGCATACACAAAAATCATTACAAATACCCACGATCAATATTTGTCAAATAATTTTGTGCCTCGGCGGGATTAGACCTCCTAAACCCTTGTTTGGTAGAAGGAAACACTACCAAGTGGACTACAGGGTCATCCATTGACATCCATGAAATTATACAAAAATGACACAAATTTTCATTGGCGATAGAATTGTATACGGTACGCCTGGATTATTTTTTTATAGTCCCTAATCCCAATCAAAGGTCCCCATCTGACAGTAAGCCACCATCACAAATGGACATTCTTTAGCTAATATGGAAGCAATAAACTGACTCTTTTCTGGTTAATAAGTTAAACTTTAGCATTCAATGTAACTGACTCTCCCAATTTTACAATCGAAACACGTCAAATTAATCCCGTTTTTTTTTTTCGAAGCAGAATAGGAGCTATCCGGACGGGTGAAGACCGTTGACATTCAATAGGGAGGTGCAGAACCCAGCGACCTTCAACAGAAGGGACATATCAGATTACCTCACCCGTTTATCTGCAATGTGAAGGGGAATTTAGACTTAACGGTAGACAGATTCGCCTACATCCTGCAAAGATTAAGAAAATATACGTAAATAAAATCCATAGTTTACTTCTATCGATAAAGTCCCATCACTAGGGAAGCAATTTTATGCCGGGCAGGTATTTAAGCGAAGCGGAAGAATATTCATTTTACAATGAAACTGCCGGCAACTCGAGCGGAGATATTTTTAATTTCGGATTCGTTCTCTCGACTTTATATTAAACTTTGATAAGAAATTATATACTTCGTTTCTTACCTTGTAACTCTGTTTCGGAATGTTGGGAAGATAATTCTGTAAATTTTCAACGCACTTATTGCTGTGTATAAATTGGATTAAACTTTTCAACTTGTAGATGTCCAAGTAGGTAACTAATTTGCTATTGTCGACGCCAATATTATGTATAGGTACAACTCATTTGGCTATAAATAACTTAGCTGCTACACTCTCATCTTAAAACCGTCCTGGTTTTCTGATGACGTAATAAATAATAATTATGAAACACAACATATTTTTATTTTTATTTAAATTAATCCATAAACAGAATTCTACATGTAAGCGACAAAACAGGCTTCACACATCCCTGAGCCCGAGCCAACTTCCTTTGTAGGTTGGAGCGAACGATCCCACAGTTGGAATTCTCAACTACTCATTTTCGTCTCGTGCGTGATGGTCCATTTCTTCTTGGTTGGATCGCTTCAATTCGATCAAGAAGCAAACGTTAAATGTATTTACGTGTTACGGACGTGAATGAATGCAGGTGATCACTTACCATGAAATAAACCGTTCACACGTTTTTCGGACATTGATGTAAAAAATACGCGTCAATACCAAAAAAAGACCTGCTTAATTCTTCAATACATAATGTTTGCAACCGCCATCTCTACCATGATATATTTTATTTTAATCAATAAAGTTAAATGAATAAACAAAAGAGAACCGATCACCGCAACCCCTTAAAATAGGATAACCTGCGTGCCGCTTAACTTTTATAATGATAAAATAATACTTTTCCTCCAGCACAATATACAAATCTGAAAATGATAATGCATTAATAAAGGGTCGTGTAGATCAGGGTGCGTGCTGTGAGCAAACAATCACGGCGGCGGCGGGGCGAGCGGCGGCGGGGGCGAGCGCGAGTTAAAAACCGTGTAAGTTCATTACAATGGCGCGGTTGAACGGGGGCCCGTGGTCGTGCGGGGCCGTACACCGCGGGACACCTGCCGCGCCACCGACGTAGCACTGGTGAACGTGATCACTACTCAGTTACTCCGATCAGTTTTACTGGCATATAATGTAAATAAAACTGATTTAGTAGCACTTAAATTTTACAGTTTGTGCAATATTGGTAATATTTGGGCAGTATAACGATGGATTCCGCTAGTGGGTTGGGCCTGGTAGTATACTTATATATTGATGGCACGCTAATGGTCTTCTACAGTGATAATATAAATATATTTTACAGATTAACAACAAAATAATAATGAATGAGCGAAACATGAGCACTTAAACTCTGTAAGGACCGATAAGTTTTGGATCAGAAGACCCTTGTGGAATAAATTAATGGGAAATTCCTATAGATATTAAATACGATAGAACTACTGTGACAGTTTTGAATGGACGGATGAAATAACTCTGTTCTAAAAACAATCGACTAATAAAAAAATTAAATTTGAAATTACAAAAAAAAAACAGAAAATAGGTTTATATTTATTACAAAGAAATCCGGATACATCAATGTAACAAAATATATTTTTACCTTTCTAATGTGTTTAATATTTCTACTGTGTAATAAATAAGTCGAGAAAATATTTAACGCAAGTTATAGTTTTTTCCCCTCACAGTGTACCGGAGCAAAGCTATCTGCTAAGGCGGGTTCGGTGCGTATTAACTTATAATAAACTACGCGCGGTTTTGCAGCAACGATGCGTTACCGAAAACCTTAGTGCAGATATACCTTTGAGCCGTTCACGTGTACAGTAAAATAAACTTTATTTACATTAAAATAAATACGTAATCAGATGAAAAAGTAACACAACGATGACCTGCCGAAATAAAAACAATAACATCCATTTTAGTCCAATCGGTAGCTGTAGATAAGGTATAAATTCGTTCGCATTTGCTAATACGATAGAGCATTCGGATTCTAAGCAGGGCACGGATACCCCAAGGCATAGAAGATATTAAAACAGGGTGTGTTTTTTATTAAAAATCATCGCTTAGCACCTCGCCGTGTGTTAATGGGGTTACTGTTGTAGTAAGTATGGTCGGTTTGCGTCTCTCACAAATATTGCGCAGTCCAGTGCTAGAGGTTCGAAGGAAAATTACAGCTCTGCCGTTTAGCAGACCGCTTCGAGTGACTTTGGAGTTCGGTTTCAAGTTGCAAGTGACATTTACAACTGTGCGAGCGTTCCGTCTCTGGTTTCAAGAGTGCACTACTCGGGTTCACCCTCACAATGAGAAGAGGCGTAAACGGTAATCTCCGCGGTCGCCAAATTCAGAATGAAAAATCAACACTTTGAGGACACTAATGAGAACTTTCAGGTGTGCGAGATTCATCACTTTGTTTCCCTTCACCGAAACGAGTGATTCAATAAGTAAATTAATTTCTAATGCGATTATGTTTTGAAAAATTTTATACTAACTCGAGCCACCGCGCTTAATAAGACCGATGTTATAATCATCGGTTTATAATTGTTTTAATACATACGTATCGACGCCATTGTTGTTACAGAGGTCCGTGGAGAGGGCAGATGTCCGCCTGAACTACGGCTATTCGCGACTTTTACATAGGTACATAATTTAAAATATAATATAACATTGGCTCAAACTGAACCTTTCAACCATTTTGGGTTGCTACACTTAGCACACTGGACCTACTCACCTTTGCAGTAATTTAGCATTTATACAAATAAATTTAAATTTAAAGGAAAATAGGAAAAAACAAATAAGCAATATTTAGTAACGTCCTCATACCGCCTTCATAAGGTTCTGCAGACTTTTATACTCTAGGAGCTCTCTCAAGGTTTCTCAGAAACCTTCGAGTATCTGTCGCCGAGTATAGTGGAAATTATTCTGTCGTGAGATAGACCGAAAGAATAATAACGTTCGGCATTGAGCTACGAGTATCGACCGGAGGAGGAGGAGGCACTCGGTGCAGTCGAACGAACTGAACTCATTTAAAATATCCTCTACGCCGTTTGTCATGCATGAAGCACGCTTGTTCGGCGGACAAATGCACAGACGTGTCGTCTGATCGTGTAAGGCTAGAGACACATTGCTGGCCGAGCTGCAAGCGATCCACCTGTATCTTACCATAATTATGAGCTGCTCGCGATACGAAAGATCACAGTGGAAGGAGACGAATGTGTGATTGTTGTTATCAAACATATTGGAAGATACATGTAGATAATATAAAAAATATATTCTCGTTTATATATCTGCGGCTCTTTTGATGGCCATGTGAGGACTCCTAGATGAGGCGATGGCAGTTGAGACTACATTATATGAGTTTTCTACAACAGTAATTTGGCGTACTGAAGAAGACCTCGGGATCTCTATCGGAGACCCCCCAACTCATGCCGCACAGGTTTCCAGAATCGAAAACATGATCACGAACAGGTGAGGAGATAAGAGAGCGACCGCTTAAAATTGATCATCCCTTTTAATGGGTTCCGTAACACCCCTGTAAGAAGGTATTAACGCTAAGAGCGCGCGTTAGTTAATAAATTTGGCGTCAGCATCCTTAATTTAATCTGAGGTCGCTCGATGAGAGGGCGATGGGTAATTTATTACGGCATTGAGGTCACATGGAAATATGTGGGTATGCTGAGTGTTAAACAAAACATACAACGATATAAAGGATTATTTTAATGATAGGAATTATATGATGACGATATGTGATGAATGATACAAATTATAATTTAAAAAATGCTGGCAAACTTCCCCTGCCCCATAGTTTTCTGTAGGTACTACTAATGACATCGATACACAAATGAGACTTCACGAATACGCAGCGCGCGTGCACAAACATTTATTTTATTGTTTAATTATTGCCACGACATGACCGAACAAACGAGCAAACTAAAGAACCTTGAGTGCACGTGCGGCAGGAATTATACATACATTCCTACATGTGTATGTAAAATAAATATACAAACATATGAACATGTTCAATGTACGATATCCAATTTTATTATAAACTAGCGAATGCCGTCGCTGCGCTTCGGAAAACTACCCTACGCTTAAGAGTAGCATCTGCATTTTTCTGGGTTTTTGTAGTTTTATGAATTACAAATTACAATATTAATTTGTAACTGTTTTATTTACGGACGGATTGCGATGAAACAAGCTTTAAGTGTTAAGTGACGCTCACTGCAATACATCAGTGAAAACCAGAACGAAACTGGTTAAGCTGTTTCTGAGATTAGCGCGGACAAACGCACAGACAAACAGACAAAAATTCTATCAACTATTGTTTTGTGTTCTATTGCGTTAATAAAGGCCCGCAATAATGTTGTTTCTCATATATCGTTCATGTACGGAAAACGATCAGTTAGAATTTTTTTATTATAGTATAATTTTTTTCTCCTTGCAGTCATAATAGATAAGCCGGCTAGGGCGTGAGCATGTTGCGTGGGCGCAACGCCATTATCGATAAAAACAAATGAGTCATCGAAGGCAGGTGCACGGCGGCGGTGCACTTTTAAAATTGCAGACGCTGAAGCGTTACTGCATGAAGCAATTTCGAACGTTTCGCAAAAGAACTGGGAAGATTGTGTGAAGCGTGCAGAAAAACTCCAAGATGAAGACTTGAAGAAATCTCATCTGGCAGAAGAATTCGTAATTCATCTGGATGACGATGACTCTGATGTAGAATTTTAATGTAAATACTTTTAGATTTAATTTTAGATGTAAGTTATTATCATTATTATGGTTTTTGCTGTTCAATTTAAACTTAGATATAAGTATTTATATTTATTTTAGTATAAATTGTTACATTGTAAACTTTTGTACTTATAGTTTTTTAATACATACATACCCAATTAATAATTTATTTTAAATCATTATTATTCTTATTTTAATACATACGTTGTTTTATCTATTTTTCTTTAATTTTTATCACAATCCCAGATAATGACAAAACAAAATACACTATCGATAACGCTTATCGACAACAATAATGCGCATCACTATGCCCGCCTATAACGTAATTTCGTCTAATTGAACGCGCAAAGTTTTGGTTTTAGTATTCTTTTCGGATAGCTTGGTATTAAAAATAATTATTTGACAGATGGCACTTTCTTTATAAATGTATTTAAATATATGTGCAACACACATCAGTACCGCCGCGACCCGGACGGCCGCCGGCCGGGACGCGCGCCGCGCGGCGACCGTTCTAAATTAAATTCCTCGTCCCCACTCCAGCATTGGACGGACGGACGTCCAACAACGGCGACTCGGTGCACGCAGCTGGAGAGGGTTACGTTTATATAGCTATACATAGGTACCTACATATTGAGAAGGTACTTAAGACACACAAGATGAGACTTCAAGGAGGTGGAACTATAGTCGAGTTCCCCGTGTGACGTCAGACGGCGGCAGCGAACATACTCGACTAGGTACATATAACTTTAACTTAATTTAATAGCTTAGTTTATAAGAAAACCTATCCGAAAACACTAAGTCCCGATATCTCTACAGGAGCCGATAATAACCCTGAATACAAAGGTCGGTGTGTACTTGATCGTTACTCTCATTAGTACAGATACCTAAAGGTGCTGTTCCTTCCTCGGTGACAATTTGATTACCGCACGTGTAATATCGCTCCTGGCGTCACTTCCCAACCCTAGGTAGGACGACGCTCCTTCGACATCTACTGATAGTAAGACTTTGTCCGTTCCAACGACTGGGCGTGGTCGGAGCAACTTACTTCAAGTCGATTGCTGGGTGCTTCGTTAAACGTCCAGGCAGGGACACCGTTCTACTTCAGCTGTTCGTTAGAGAATATATTTAGAATTAGCTTTTCCGGCGGTGATCCAACCCGAAGCGGACCCGACGAAGATTCGTTTTATCGATAAAGGACGTGGTCCCCGTGCGATATCCGCAGCGCGAGGGCATCACGGACGCGTTGTCGATCCGCGACCGACCGAGGAACCGGCTCGACTCTCCTCCTCCGCACTCCTCGACTGCATCAGAAACGCGTGACCACATTGCACCGGTGGTCCTAGAAGGTGATTAAAGTAAATCAAGGAGGTACCTACGGATTAGATTATCCAGGGCAGTGCAGAGCCCGGCGGTCGTGGGTGAGGTTGGGTCGGACAACGGGATGGAGGGAGCGTCTGGTGCTTCAAACCAGCGCACTACACGATCCTTTAATTGTTAACTCGATGGATTTATTCGTGTAGGTAGGTACCACACACGGACTGTACCTACCGTTACATTATATTACAATTATCCACGCAGCCATCTAACCGTCTGTCTGTTTCACGTTTCAGTGGAAACCAGGAATTTAATTTCACAGCCCGCCC
>PDGT01000120.1:222983-429307 GCA_003671415.1 Megathymus violae | reverse complement strand
CGGTCGCCCCGCCGCCCCGCCGCCCCCACGGCGCTCAAAGTGAATGTCGTGTTTATTAATATTTTGAAAAACAAAAGCCTACCGCTCCCTGCTTTCATTTTGGAAAGTATATATAAAATTTAATATAAAATTATCCCAAACCATGGTGGAATTTTTAAACTACCGCGCTTTTTGAAATTGTGCAATCTGTATTTAGTTAGACACGTGTGATGTTGTTGATTTAACGATGGTGAAACCTAAAATTGTGAATTAAATCAAATATCAAGTATTGTACCTACTTTCCTATTTATCAACAGCACCTATCCGTAATATTCCTCGTGTAGGGCTTATTTAGGATGTATATTCAAAAGCGTATTTAACTTTCCTCCATTTTATTCTCGTATCTCTCATCGAATCCATCACACATCATGACACTCTTGACGAACCGTTTTTCTTCTAAGTGGCCGTGTATTAGGTACACTACCTATCTACTGTAGGTAAATGAACATTTTTTTTCATAAAGTTATCAAATAATAATCTGTACCTATTTAATTCTATACCTACCAATTCTAAACGTGAAGATATATCTTTGTACCTACCTCTTTTTCTGTTCTGTTTTTGAAGCGATTTTCTTTTCATTTCATTTGTTCGGTCGAGATGTCTATAGTACTAAAAATAATTATAATATAATAGGTAAGTGTTATCAACAAAAATAGTGTGTCCGGCACCGCGTGGGAGACGCCAGTTGGAAACCTGTACGACACCTACCTGACGGTTCTCCGTGACGTTCTCTACGGCGTGTGACGTCCACACTGGGACATTTCTCATTGTGAGTGGAGACCCGGGCCCGGCGGTGGGACGACATGGGTTGCGATGATGAACAAAAATAATTGGAAACAAAACTTTATTTTTCGCTCGCTGTCTAAGTCGGAACACCAGTAGGTACCTACTGTATAAATACATTATTGATATCGACCAATATAGGTACACGTAGTGACCTCACTGGGAGACATCCTACATACATACATACAATTGGACATTTTAAAAATAAAACATAATAATTTGAGCATATTTATACCTTCTGAGAGATAAAGCAATCGAAACGTTATCCGCTTACGTGAAACGGACCGCGACATAATATATCTATTTACGAACGTAAACGCCGCGCAAACACTCGACGACGGAGTCGGAAAACTGTAACGGTCCCGCCGCATTCCCTATTCAGCGGCGTCCGAAAATTAAAGGCGCTTACAAGAAATCGCACTCAGCCATGCCTGAAATATTTCCAACGACTCGAGTACTCTTATTTACACATCTATAGCCGCCTACAGCGGACGCAGGCCGTATTTGTTTTTTCCATTACGAAGGAACGGAACGCCCTGTCCTACCTATAGACGTAATATTTCAATATCTCAGGCCGGGACTGCCCTGCGACGCGCCGAAGTGATTCCACCGCGCCACCATTGGTCCGCTCTGCCCGCGGAGATTCTAACCCGCGGAGGACAGAGACGGAGCCAGTCGACGGCCGCCGAATCGCGGTCGTCAGAGAGGGACGGGCGGATGTGTCGGCCGGTGAATATTGCATGAACGCTCGCGTATCAATAATACGCGAGCGAATGAAATAATAGATTATTCGTTTGTTCAAATCGACCTTAAACAAAATGTAAGCATCCATTACTGATGCACGTGTGCGACGCGACAGCGAGCGGAGTCGGCGTGCGAGCGAGCGGGACGGACGGAGGTGTGTGCGTGCGTCCGCCGCCGACGGCGCCGGCCGCGATGCGAGCGCTATCTGTTCTTGTACCAGTCGGCGACGGGTTTCCACATTAAACGATCATTTTAAGGGTGAACCAATCAAACGGCAAATTTATACAAATTGATACTAAACGGGTTATATTAATTTTATAACAAAAATTAAGTGTGTAAATAAGTTTGAACGGAGTCGTAATTAAAACTAATTGGGTTTAATATAGCGCTAATTATTTGTATTAAGGCGCCGTTTTGCTGGAATTTTGCCCTTTTCACTGACGCGTCTGTCGTCTGGATTTTTGGACTGCGTACGGCGTTCGTGAAAAGTTTATTTTTAAAATGGTTTTCGGTGGTCCGCGACCGCAGTCCCGCCAATAGCCGGTGCAGGCGCGCGGTCGGTGGTGGAGCGGCGTGTGTACGTTGTACAAGTTTTGTGGTGAAGTGTGGGACACGATGGCGATATAGGGGGAGGCCAGGGTTGGCCTTTTGAGGCCATGCTCAATAATCTCACTGCGACAGCTTTGGCAGGTAAGCCGCACTGATCGATCGTTTTAGTGAAAAAACTCCAATCGAAACTCGAAACGAAACCTCGACCATGATCTTAGTTTTGTAAATTTAATAGCGATAAAATACAATTATGCGCTAATAATAATGATGAAATAATAGTAAAAATTACAAAAAATATAATACTACTTATAATATTTAAAATAGAGTAAAACCTTTCCTTAATTTATCTTTCACGTTATATAGCAGAAGTTTAAAAAAATATTCACATAAACTAGACAGGTAGGTACAATTGGTACCAGACAATTTTACTAACTGGTACTTTGTAAGACATCGACCTCCCGTGCAGTACATTAAGGTACATTAAGACCTTACTTCCAAGGTCCAAACCATTAGTTTACAGGACAACGAATTGATTCAACTTTTTATCACTCATTATATATAAATATTTTATTTTACAATATATTTATGTCAAAACTATGATCATAAAACCTACTTGCATATTTGAAAATTTCAGGAGCTCTCGACGGGTATATATTAAGGTTTAGAACCGGGAATTCCCACAACCTAGAGTACCGGAATTTCTCAGTACTGGGAATTTTTTTCAGAACCGGGACTGAGGTTTCTAGTCGCTTGTTTCGAGTATTTTTAGTTATGAAGCCACTGTTAATTGATTAAATAACATGAATACTGTCAAAGTATTTATTCAACAGTATTATCATGCAGTTAAGGTGCTCAAAATTGCGTATGACATCGTTCGAGTCCGGCGCGAGCTCGCCCGCCTCGCGCCGCGACGTACCTATCGCTCGCTCGGACCTTACCTTTTTTCATTCGTTTACATTAATCTGCGTTGTCTTGTGATATAGCGTCGCTAGCTAGTCACTTTTATAATTGCGTAATATATGATTTTTAATAAGTGATTTATGTTTTTTTCTACGTCCTCAACTATATTAACTATTTCACCGCGATACGTTCACCTCTGACTACAACTCGTTCGAACTCGCTACATCAGACAAACAACCACAACAACATACAAACAACGACAGGACAAAGAAACAGAATTACACACATCCGTTTTTGAAAAAAGTTATTTAAAAGCACAGCTTTCTCACTTATCACGTTTTATCACGTTTCTGATCAGCGTAGGGCGATTATTTATAAGAAAATGATATCTGGTGCAACGTTACAAGACATAAATGATGAAGTTTCAATGGAGTTAAATAGAATAGATACTATATGCACAATCTCAATGCACAATCTCTACAAATAGAAGATTCCAATATTTCATCAGTGGATACAATATATTCACAATTTAATATAATACCAACACATAACACGAATAAATTTAACTTAATCGATAAATATGTTAATCAAATTGGAGATACTTTTACTAAAGCTATATATTGTTTAAAGCTATTAAACCGACAGTCAGACCTCACATATCAAAACAAAAAACGTTAAACAAATTAGCTTTTATAACGGATTTCATCAATATATCATCACTACCAAAATATTTTACAAAGGAAAGCAACTTAGCAGCTATTGAATCAATTTTATACTGTGCAACTTTAACAGCAGCTTCATCCAACGGTACTACAATATCTACAACAACAGAATATATCCTGAACGTATTCAAAATATACCTAGTTGGTAAAAAAATGTACGAGCAAAAATAGGAAGGTTAACTGAATTTAACAGAGGAAAACCTAGTAACAAACTTAAGTCGAACGTAGAAGCAATAATAAAAAATAAAAAATAAAACAATATAAAATACACGCACAGCACGAAAATGAAAAATAAAAAATGAGATATTACACAATGCCTAGACACATTAAAATAACAAAAAATAAATCTCTCGTCAAATCGATTGGCCGATACAAAGAGACCACACAAGAAAGAAAACAAAATGCGCAGTTTGTCAATGATGAAAAATAATTTTATAGAGGCTTTCAAATCAGCAATGTGAAACAATAATAAATTCAGATATCCCTGCTAATACATATGTAAGTCATTAAGAGATAATTTTAAAGAAACAGGTGTACTCACCGTAGCCAGTCAGTATATATATAGTAATTTAGTATTTATTAAAAAAAATTAAAACGTTTAAGTAGACAAGTGATACACAAAATAATGAAACAAGAAATGGGCATAATTTGGTTACATCTTCATATGGTCTTCAAAGGGTTCAGCGTTCCTTTATGGGGCTTGGAGTTCATTTTTACAATAAGATTTCTAAGTTGATATGCGAGTTTCCCATTGGAACTTTTAAGCGACGCATTAAAACACAACTTATAGGTAAGGGATATTATAGTATAGATAAATACATTAATGACGAGGATGCCTCGAAATAATAGTGTGGAAACCAGTTCTTTACACTTTACAGCTTTAAACTTTTGTAATTACCATGTGTTGTTTAAAAGATGTGCTGAGGAGTTTTTTCCGCCGTTTCTTCTCCTCATTGATAAAGAAGCTTTTCGAAACGGTGGTAGAAGCAAAAAATGACGTTCAGAAGGATGATGATATGAGCATAGAAAACAATTTGTAAGAGAAATCCGCAAATAAAATTCAATAAAATTAACCTTGATCTTTTAAAAACGGAAATATCAAGAACCCATAACTGAAAAGTGACAGAAACGGATAAAAGACATAATTATAGGTACAAGAAATTAAGTACTATACATTCACATCCGCTCAGAAACACAAACTTATTTATTCAAACACCAAATTTACTGCCACAATACATAACAAAAGGAATCACTGACATGATACCTAAATATAAAACCACGAATGATCCAGTAAAATATAGGCCGAGAACATGTCCCCTAATTTTCTTTAAAATAATAACAGCCTGCCTTAGTGAATTAATATACATACATACTGAGTCAAACAGCTTATAAAGCACTACTAAAAGCTTATAAAGCAAATAACTTATAAAGAATCAAAAAGGGTGCCGAAAAAAAGGCAGCGTTGTAAAGAACAGCTAATTATAGACGCTGTAGCATCAGAACAGGCATTGATGAAGAAACGAAATTTCTATACCGTGTTTATAGACTATAAAAAGGCTTTTGATTTTGTACACAAAGATTAACACTGCCGAACTAGAAAGAGGCTGCGGATTAATAGACATACAAAACGTACACAGCTCACAAATCACATCGCTCAGGTCATTCTTCAATTTTAAAGCTCAGCGGTCACATTTTCACAACGCGGTATGTCAGGTAGCATACTGGTCAAAACATACTGCTCTGAAAAAGTAATAAATATTATACAATTGAAAAGAAATTAGACAAATGGCTAAAATAGTCACCCCATGGCAGACATCTTCGAGATCTAATCAATCCCCACGTCGACAAAAATGCGTCGAACGAATGCTTGTTGGCAATTGAAGACCAAATTATTAAATCTGCTAATAATGGGAGACATTGCTGCCAGACCATTGTAGACATCGCCCCAGCAGCCCGGGAACCATTCAACACATAACCGGAGCCTGCAAATCTATAACACAAATACATTGTAAGGAACGACACGACCAAATCCCGTTAGTTATTGATCAACATTCAGCAATCAAACATCAGTTACTTAAGGAAAGATCACCTTATTATAAGTATAAACCTCGACCAGTAATAGACACGTCAATATAAGAGATAGAGGCCAGATATTTCATGACGAAACAAATATAACACTTTACCTTATCGACATTGCAGATCCTAACATACAAAAATTACAAAATATACAGATCTCTCAATTAAATAAAGTCACAATGGAAAGTGCACAAAGTAAAAACTGTCCCAATCATCATGTTGATCCACCTACAGGAGACATACCAAAAACACTGCAAGCTAGTCTTCACACTCTCGACAATCATCCGTTAACTTACACCCATTTACAAAAAGCAGCCATTTTTAAATACATGTAGAATCATAAGAATTTCTTTATCTATTAGACAATAATAATAAACTACGCATGAATAAAATAAATTACGCACGCATTCTTATTAATACTTAAAATTCTGTATAAATTCCATTACCATCGTTTTAATTATACGCAATAGTTATTATTACCGTTTAACCAATAACCTAACGTGGTGATTATTACCTCAGAAATGGGAGAAGAAAATATTCCGCATAAAAAATATTTTTATTAGAATTATAATAATAATATTTTAGATTATTTTAGACAAAAAGTCCATATTATGTTAATTAGAACTTAATGCTATGTTAGAATAAACATAATGTACCTACCTACGTAGCTAGCTATGAGAAAAAAATAAAAGTCAAAATTAAAGGAGAAAAATTAAAACAATCCTATATTGCGTAGGTTAATGTTGATAGGTGACGGTAAGGTACGTTATTTGACATTGAATTAAGATTGCCCTTCTTGTACAGTTACAGTGTATTTGAACGCGTTCATTTTTCAGGTATTATTTCAAATTTTAAACTAAGGTAGTACATATGGAGTGGTGCAGTCGATGCCTTTTTACCATCTCAACAGTAGGTATAAATCGTCGTGTATTTACATCCCAGTCGCCACTGGGCATCTCCACGTGTTACATGGTTGTGTTAAGCAGTATTAGTAGGTGCATCTTCTACTTGTGACGAGTCGTGATACCATCGATCTTCTTATATGTTTTGTTTGAACAAATAGGGCTATTTGTAATATTCCACTGTTGTTTCCATGATTTCATTTCTATGACGACGACCCTATAGCCCAGTTGATTGGTGGTGACCGTCACTGCCGAGCGAGAGGTCGATTCCCCGCCGGGGCAGACATTTATGTGACAGATAAATGTTTGTTCTCCGGTCATGGGTGTGTGTGATGTCATATTTGTCTATGTCCATGCCACCTGCAACACAGGGTATCCTAGGGTTGTGAGTTTGTAAATATTTAATTTAATCGACATATTCAGATATTTTTTCAGTGCGTTTTTTACTGTTATTTATTTATTTTCTTCAGTTATAAATTATTGTAATAACATTATATGAATGCAGGCACTTTCGCGTTTGTGAATGTACATACGGAAAGTAGGTATTTTTTGAATCTCATGTTAGTATTAACTATTTTAATAGAATGATTAAATTATTGCGTTGCTTTGACTTTGGCTATAACGGTCGCTTAATACATGAAGTTGTTCGGAATGATAGTTTTCTCCGCAAAACCGGTGGCAATTCTATCACTCATTAGGTCGTGTATAGCTCCATAGAAACAATCTACATTTTTTCGCTCTCGTTTAAAGTCGGCGCGTAGTATATTAAATAATTTAAATCTGTCAGTCCGCACTCGACCATCGTAACAGACTACGACCTTCCCCCCTGTCAGTATGACACGCGACGTGATCCCGGCGCTGGAGTTATTGTGGGTTGTACCGATGAAACAGTTTAAGATACTCGTTCATGACGTGAACTGTAGTAATATAGAACAACAGACTTTTTGTTCAGGTGGTAAGATACATTTATAGCCAGTCCAGCCAGTGAACTGGGTCGACGTAGCGCTTGGAACTGTTGGGTATACTTGTACCTACTGTGTACCTACCCATATTCTCGATATCTAGTACAACTCAGATCCTAATCCGATTGTTTGAACAATATCGTTTGGACAGGCTGAACCGCTGTGTTAAGATCAGTTGAACTCGGTTAGTAACTGTTCAAAATCTTAATATTTAAGATAAATGGTATGTCATCATATTCTTTGAAAATCCTCAAGAAGTTCCATCTCCTTCCGATCGAAATTAAAGAGAGAGATTATGTATTCGTATAGCATTAATTTCTTTAATTTTACCTGGATATTACAGAGTTACGTTTAATGTAGGTACTTAATTTTACTTATAGATATGTGTGTGTTATATGTTACTTATTATTTTTAACAGCAACCTCTCTCATTTAATTTATGGTCAAAATTAAAAACATTCGCCTATACATCGCTCCAGGTCACCAGCCTCTCCTCATGTTAGAAAGAGCCTGAGAAAAGTCGCATCTTATTTCATATTTCAACGATATTTATGCTTATACTGAGTGGCTCTTAAAGTAATGACCCTATTTGATGAGCCACGACTTATTTTCTAAATTAGAAAACTATGATTAATTTTATCTAAATTGGGCTTTGAAATTTCATCTCATCAGGATTAGGCGATTGTAAAATTAAATTGTGATCATTCGCCGTCATTCAAAAACACCCACTAAAAGTTCCTTGGGTGGTATGGCCTGCGCTGAAACAGTGATGGGACCTTATATTACTTAGAAAACGGTGCAGGCAATGCGATACCTGTCCCTGGCGACCGCTACATAACCATGGACGTGAACTCTTGACGCCCAGTTTGCAGAAATCGGAATACACAGGACCTCACAACCGCCAAATAAAACGTACCTACAACGAGAAATAAGAATCGTGTGCATACTCTGGAGGTCACTTTGCAACAGACTAGCGGCCCGCCCCGCCCCGGCTGCGCACGGGTGTACTTTATCAACAGTTTCCGCAGCGGATGCGATGGAAGAAATTTTTAAGCAAATGTTTTTACAACTTGAGTCACGTCACTGAAGTTTTATCAAGGATCCCTTATTTTTTCCAGTAATAAATATTGCCTATGTTACTCAGGAATAATGCAACATCGTAATGGTGAAGAAATTTTTAAAATTGGTTCAGTAGTTTTTGAGTTTATTCTTTACGAACATACAAAGCTTTCCACTTTATAATATCAGTATAGATTTATTTTAAAATGCAAATATATAAATCATTTAGTGTTCCGTGTATTGGTTGTGAGAAACATTAAAATCACTATACCTACTCACTGGGTGCATGTCGAGACGTGCACAGCTGCCTGCGGCCGTGGTAACTGTCGTCAGTGGTGTAGATGATGACGGTGGCCGTTTATGCTACAAATAATTTTTGTCATGTCAAAAATTTATAAGGGACTCTCGCAAATATCACCATTACTCGACGGGTCATCGTTTCTCATCGACCTTTTAAGTACAGACGCTAATTATTAAAAATAATCCAACAACTAAAAGAGCTAGAGCCGCCGAAGTGGAAAAACTTTAAAAATAAATTTATCATTTTGTAGCGTTTTATTTAACTGAAATGCTTTCAAGTAAACTCCTCATTACAAATTTGTGTTCGACTGACATTTAAATACAATGACAAATACCGCGTCGTTACAATTGTAAGATTGACATTTTATCAAAACAACATTGGTTTTATTACTACTAACAGCATAAAGTATGCAAATTTAATTTTTTTGTCGTACATTGCGTACCACCTACTTGAATATAGCTTGTCTTCGAGGGTTGCAATGTAAACTATTTTACTGCAACGACTTCTTACGCCAATAATAACGTGGTAATTATTTTCAACCCAATAACATGATCTCCGCATGACCTAATAAAAAACAATATATAATGTCCACGTTGACATAATTTTAAAATGACAAGGTAATCGTGTTCACTATAGAAGTAAGTTCTAATTCAACATTTAAAAACAAATATACGATCGTGAACGCGGGACCGCTCACCATAACGGGGAACGCCGGCGGTTCTGTTTACGGGAGCCGATTCCATTAAACCGAGTTTATGAGGTGCCGTAATCCCGTCGAGCGAGGGGTGAACGGAGCTTGGATAAATCTTTATGTGGCCGTGTTGGTGGCGCTTACGGGTTATGCGCGTCGATATCAAATTATAAGTTGGAGCGCGATGACGCCCCGTTCGGGGACAACGCGGCGGAGCGACGCCACGGTCCAGCAGAATTTTATTCAGAGGAAAATGTTCATTAATTATTTTATTATTGCATTTTCGAATTTTACCTGTGTACTTTTTTTTCTTGGAAGTATAGGTGATAGTTTTAATGTTTTAAAATACATTTTTTACTTCCAAAACATATTTGCAATTACACAAACCGGTAAACACGTAATAAACTGAAGTAAATCATAGTTAACTTGTTTTTATTAAGCTACGCACAACGTAGTTGTAACATAAAGTAACTTCGTTCGACGGGAATATATATGAAAAATAGGGAAAATATACCGAAATTTCACTGTAAACATAGTTTTACGTATTTCCGTTTTAACATCTAAAAGACCGGCGGTATTGACATTAACGTATTTAATATACCAGCAGAAAATATCCGCACTGAACGGCTGCAGCGGTCACTAAATATATTAAGATATGGTTGCTGTTACGTCGGTTACAGAAAAATATGGGATGGTAGAAAGTCTATGATAGTTTTTAAGTTATTTGTGAACAGAGAAAGTTTTGTTAGCCAACACAGTCATCCTATTGAAAAGTCAATTTTGAACGTTGTGTGTTTTGCCTGATACAAATATAGCAGGGCGCTCCTGCTCCAGGTAAAGATATTATGGTTTCGAATAGTTTAAGACTTATATCGATTTGACCTGCTCGACTAGGGCAGCGTGGGTCGCGCTGGCGACCGGAGATTGTAAATAAGTCAACGTTGACATTCTACGCGTACTATGTATAGTTGACCTGGTTTATGATGGTCAAATTTAATAGTCTCGACGCATGGAATGCCATGCTTTAAAAAAATAAACTTATTCACCAATGCTTAGGAATCCTTAGGTATTGGCTTTATTGTTTGATTGCGCAAAGTTTACAATATCACTTACTAACATTAGTAGCTATTGATTCGTGTATTGAGCAATCGGCCACAAATATCGTTAGTAAATAAATTCCTCTACTTTTAAGCGTGTGCTATGGATTGTTGATAATAAGTGATTGCAATAGATATCATACGATACTTACAAAACGAGTTTTAAGTATTGAAATCACGCCCTGCTCATGAGCCTAGGCTTCCATGCCAGGAATATTATATATTATCATTTCTACCTTAAAAACAAATCAAGAGTGACAATAGTTTTGACGTTATTTCGGTTTCTCTTGAACAACTCTTTGTTAATACCACTTTATTCGGTCAGTGCGTCGAGGTATTTCTATGCCATTTCGTAAGACTAGTATCAGAATCTGTATATTACTTTTTTTGTAGATCTGAAATTATTCTTATTTTGAAGAGCTATTTTGGTTCAGACTATTAGTTTTGGTCTGATAAATGGGCCGAATTGCAAAACACACATGCATTACGAGTCTCAATAAGCTAGGGCCGGCAAACATCGATGACCAATTATAAATTGCGGTCTTATTTTTATGTTTGCAACATCAATAATAAAGCAGAGCGTAATAGTTAGCTGCAGCTACAGCGGCAGTCGATCCAGCTAAGCTGTGTTTATGAGCCGCCGGTAATCCCGTGAGCCGGCGGAGAGGGCGGCGGAGAGGGCGGCGGAGGGGGCGCGCGGGGAGGAATTGATTTGTAGCTGCTGACTTTGCATATTTGAATGAAGATTTCATAAACAACTTCACTGAATACTAATTAGTTATTAACTCAGTACTTAGGTATTTTGTTCGACGACCCTATAATTCAGTCGGTTGTGGTTCCGCCACCGAATGAAGGTTCCCGTTCAGATCGAGCCTGGACCAAATATTTACACTGCAGATAAAAGTTTGTTTTCGGGCCGTTTGTGAAATATTTTGTTTGTTACCTACGATCGTGTATGGATCGATTGTTAATGACATCGTTTGGCGTCGATTTTGATTGACACGAATTTATCTCATATTTAATATTATTTCTATTTTATGATTGCATTTAATTGTATTTACTTTGACATAGTATTTCATGAATTCATTTTAAGTTGTTTTTTGTAATCGTGTTTCTTTCGTAAATTGTTCATATATGTATTTTTTTTAATTAGTGTAATCGGTTGGTCCATCAATCTGTATTGATTCAAATAAATAAATAAATAAATGGAACAATTTTGTGACTATGATAACGTGGACCAAGATAACGTACAATTTTGACTGACAACTTTTCGAAAACAGTTTTATTCTAGTTATTTTGATATCAGATCACATAAGACTCATCTTAATTGGCTGACCATCATAAGAGCTTTACGTCCGCAGGGCCGCGAAACTAAAGCTTGCGTGTGGACGAGGCTAGAATGTTAAATTGTTAGGATACAATGTATAAAACAGACATCCTACATATAATTTGAAATCCTACATATAACAAAGACATTAAGAAAAGTTTTCCTTTCATTTTTTGTACGTTTGTGTGTATTTTTTATCATTTTTAATGACACTGATTATAAGATACTTTGCTTCTGTTGGAATTTCCCGACTTAAGTCTGCGCTAAAAATCAGCGTTACAGACGTGTGAGACGCCGTTGAGTAGAGATTTATTTGTGAGGTCATACTACGGTATACAGTAGTTTATATATAGTTATTAAGTTTAGCACGTATGCATAAATAACTGTAGTAAGCACTTATAAATATATTTATAAATACCGCTTGTATGAACTATTCGGACGCTCGGGTCGCACTGAAATATCAGGCAGGTGTGGCTCCCTCACGCCGACGCTTGAGTGCGAACCTTTTCTGTCTTTATTGTATCTTGATATATATTATGTCCAATACTGTTTGTTACACAAGACAGAATAAATATGTTTTTCTTTCTTTTCTTTTTTTCTTTTCTATTACATTTTATGTAAAGACGCATGTTTTGTATTATTTTTCCCTGATAAATTATTAATTCAATAATTTATCCATTCAAATCTGTAACTTTCATACTCGCACCTCCATAAAGAGTCTATATACAAATTAAAACCAGTAGGATACCTCCTGAAGTCGTAAGCTGAAATTTGGTATGCGGGCTAGGATTTTCATACAAATAACAAAAAAATAAGTAATCCGTAACTTTGCCAGTCGAACTTCAATAAAGGGAGGTGTGTGTTTCTTACGGATAATAGGTATGCTACAAAAGGAAATGAAATCCCACTGAAAACATTTCATGTAAAATAGGTTACGAAGACCCACAATATATAACGCTTTCACTGTTAAAAAATTATGAGATCTTACAAAGCGCTGCTCCCAAAACCGCAAATCCTACATTTTGCTCAAACTGAATGGCTTAAGCGTTTCCCGGCTACCGCACGGACACTCCCAATAGCTAATGGCAATAAATGGAGCCTTATATGTCATGCAATAGCTGTATCCTATATTATACAATAGGCATTTATAGAACACCTTAAATCGTTCCACGAACCTCGTATTACCCCGGGAAGCCGAGCAAGAGCGCGTCGTTCACAAAAATCAATATCCGACCAAAATTTCAAATTAGAATACAATTGAATATACTTACCGCTCGGTCGTTCAGTGAGTAAATGGAAAACTGGAAGCGTCGTAACCGGGATTGTCGAGATCGTCGGCGGCTCGAGCGACAAACTTCGGCAATTTCACTGAACCTTCTTCGTTGTCGGCTCGCGAACGTCTCCCCCTCCACCTCCGCACGGCGCCGCGCGGCTGAACGCAGATCTCATTCAATTGTTGTTCGCCGAGGACTTGGATGTTGTTACGAAAGTTTAATTGAATGAACGATATTAATGAAAGTGAAAATTATTCGCGATGGACGAATAAAGTGGATGTAGCTGATGATAGCTACTTAATTTTACATAGGGTGTTCCGACGTACAGACTGATTGTGATTAATTTGATGAAGAAAAATAGCGAGGACCACCTGCATACATTTGTGCCGTATTGGGGCGGCCTAGAATACTCCCCCCGATCCCATGCTGACAAATCAGGGTGTCGTAAAAGGCGACAGGAGTCAGCCTGCTTGGTGGTAGGGCTTCGCGCATGAATTATATTATCAGTATTATTATTAAGTCATTAATATTATTAATGGTATTATTATATTTCCGTGAAGCCTGCCTGGCTGGCTACCACCCTCATGCTCGGGTCAGCCGCCAAACGACTCGTCGTGTTCCGGCTGGGGGCTTGAGAACCCGTACATTCTTTCTTACCTTCTCATTTCCTGGCCGACAACGCATCGGTGATACCATTGGTTTTGTTGATATCCATGGGCGACGGTGACTACTTACCATGGGTGGTTCGACTGCTCGTTTGTCGGTTATTAAAATAAAAAAATAAATAAAAATTAAAGTTATTTGACATTAAATATAACTTCAATGTTAATGACGCAAAAATTACAGATAACAAAAAATATTTTTATTGGTTCCCACATACGGAATTTCTGTAAAGAATTAGCCTCTACCGATTTGACTGATTTTACTTATGTTAATTTCGTAATTGTCAAAATAAAGTTTGTATTAAAAAAACATTTTGAAAAAAACCATCAAAAAAGTTAGAAATTTCGATAGTATTTTTATAAGAAATGCTCAATGCAAAGCTTCTCACTTCTCGACAAACTAACAGTCTGGCAACAGAGATATGTTACAAAATAAACATACATAATAAACTTGTTGCTAAGTGCACTTCCAATTTATTTCATTAGTAAATTGCACCCGTGCGAAGTGGAGGCGGAACGCTAGTTTTTATAATTTTTATTAATAGCACATCAACTTATCCTGCGACTTCATTGGCGTAACATGTCGATTAACGTTGATATTACGGACGCCTATGGCCGTCTGTGACCACTCACTATCAGGCTGGGCGTCCACTGGCTAGTTCGTTTACACGTCCTCACGTTAAAAATTGAGTATAAAATTGGCCACAACTTGATTATTATTATTATTGTATACCAACGGGTTAAAATTCGCGTTTTGTTGTACATATACAGACCTAGATCCACGTAGCCTTTTCCAATAGAACTTTACGAAAATAAAATAATGTTATTGTTGAATTTTTCTCCCACGCATGGTTTATATTGTTTAATAACGTACTACAAGCACCGGCGCCGGTCGTATGGTTACTTTTATTATAAATAGAGAAAAAATTAAAAAAACTGTTAATTTATACTTTACCTTAGCCTCTCGTCAATAGAAATGACGTAGATATGTATTTATTTAAACCAATTTACCATAATTTTCACATCAATCTCTCCTGTACTATTGCCGCGGCTCTCTAATTATCGTTTGCGATAAACAACATTAAAGAGAAAGTTAATTTACGTTAAAATTTATCGTGTATTAAGACCTCTAAATACAACATTGGATGTGTTCGTTACAGCTACAATACTCGTGCAATTTGACAGTTATATTGGTAGTGTCAAGTACCGTGCTACGATGTAATAGCACCTACATACCTACTCGTGAGTGCGAATGCTTCGTTTTGAGATGTTGTTGATAAAATTGCTTGATAATCAAGAAAACCTTCTTTTAAACCAGAAGGTACTAATTACTTATACATATAATAAAATTCTAACTGATCGCTTTCTGTACATGAACGATATATGAGAAAAAATATTATTGCCTACGTTCATAGGCGATGGTGACCACTTACCATCAGGTGGCCCGTCCGCCCGTTAGTCGACTAGTTACATAAAAAAAGCTCACTAAATACTACAATTACTGAAGTTACAAAAATGTACAGCATACGACGTAGACTACTAGTTATTAACTTTGTATGTGTGCCCCGCAGGTCACAAGGAGCCGTGCTCGGAGAGCAAGCTCGAGCTCAAGCCGAGTGTGGATCGGCCACACCATGCGAGACTCCTCGCACACTCCATACGGGCGGATCATCTGCAAGGTGAGTGTGGCGAAACCTCGACGATCATTTACTACACTCGTTCGCGATGAGAGTTCGATCATCTGCACTTTTTCACTCTGCTACTTGATTATGAACAAGAAGCAGACGATGTAATCCACGCATAACACTAACTAAGGACAACCTAGGTGACCCTATAGCCCTAGTGAGATGTCTCAGATTCGGTGTATGACCGGAGCGTCACTTATGAGACAAAAAATTTATGTTTTTGATTAGTGTACGTTCTTGCCACCTGCTTCATATCAAATTATTTTGCGGGTCTATAACTATTGAACCTATCTCGCGAAGGTTTACCCGATCGATATTTAAACTAAGAAACCCTCCCCTGGCACCTGCCGTAGTGAGACTACCTAGTCTCACTAACAAATGGACTATAGGGTCCTCGAATAATAATTATATTTTCATGCCTGTTTGGTGCACCGTAGGATAAGGAAATGTGCAACATTCGTTCCCGCGTGAGGCGTTAGGTTTTCAGTTGAGGATTCTCTACGCTACTGATGCCAAGGAGAAAACACACTCGTGCCTAACAATAACATGTTTTAAATATGTATCTCCGTTAGGAATTCAACCAGATATATTTCACTCAGTAGGTTCACTACTAAGTTCAACTACGTCAAGGGGATGTCCAATAATTAAAATAATATGTCGCTGATACAGCGATCAAAAATGTTTACACAGTAAAGAAGCAGTGAATCGAAACTACGAAGCAGCCAGTGTAGTTTAAAGATTACCACAAAGAGTGCCTTTGTCTCACTAAGCTAACTTTGTAATATAAGCATCTAAATAAATAAAAAGAGTCATGTAACAAATAGTGTTGGACTTAATCTTACTATGGGAAAACAAACAAATTTTTCAAAACCCTTACACAATTCGCCGACAAGAATCGAAATTGAAACCAAAAACACGTACTTTATGCACTCATCAGTGTTCTATATCAGTAATCAGATTCTCTCTCTTGGATTCAGTTTCGTCCTCAGAACCCCTAACTATACCTCTGCTGCGATCGAATCTTGTGTCTGAACGAGACGCATTAAACCTGTAATCACCATGGTGACGTAAAGTGGCTCTGTAGATTGCGCACTGCTTAAATAGATAACTTGGAAGTACACAGGTTTCCTCACGATGTTCTTTACTGAAGCAAGTTTTAACAAATTAATCATTAAATCTAAACCATTATACTATCACTGCTATCGTATGTGCAGGTGGCATTCATCAGCAGCACGGTGGGGGACACATGTCTACGGTGCCGGTCAGCATGTCTTCCTCCGCCTCCGACAGCGACAAGCCAGCCAAGCAGAAGAGACACAGAACGAGGTACACCTGATCTTATCTAAAATTACATGACACACCTGGATTATCCGACGGTTACTGTTTTCTAAAGAAATAAAATTGAGAGATGCAAGAGCTCATGACAGTTCACTTAACAATCGTTACCGCTCGCTTACCTTAACCAATATTGTTGACAATCTCAGAGATAACTATAGAGCTAGTAGTTCCGGAAGTAAATCTAGGAATCCTAAAAAATATTCGACGCATGTGCTCACTTTTCAGGCAGAATTACTATAACTGGGCATCGAATATATTTTTTATCCTTCGTGTGACTAGAAGAATAATGATTTTTTGTCACTCAGTTTAAAGCCATGAAGAATCCACTAAACGATCCAATTATCGAACAACAACAACACTACCTATCAAAAGTTCGTTAAAAAGACGTTCTTTGCAACAGCTGTAACCAATTGCTAAAACTCACCTTGGAAACCAGTCATCTCAACCATATCTTGGCTTAATTCGGTCAATCACATGCCATTGACACTAGCTTTAATATTTAGCAACAATAAGTAACTCGATCCATTGTGTTGTTCAGGTTTACACCGGCGCAACTGAATGAGCTGGAGCGATGTTTCTCGAAGACCCACTACCCCGACATCTTCATGCGGGAGGAGATCGCCATGCGGATCGGGCTCACTGAGAGCCGAGTGCAGGTCAGTGTACGAATATTTGTTACGAAATAATGAGAACCTGATTTCAGACTAAAAAAAAAATACACACAAACATAAAACATCCTCTTTTTTGGAAGTCGGTTAAAAAGTTTAATTCAGCGACTCTTCAATGATAAATCATCCCTTTATTTGGGAACTATTACGGCTGCATCCTCTATTGGTGAGCAGTGTTATCAAATAAAAATCTATATTACTATTTCCCTAATCTATAATTGGAGATAGGTTTGTAATAAAATATTGTATTTTTAACACATATTGAAATATCTCAATAAGTGTGCATTAACAAATTTTATTTGGAAATAATTTTGTCAATTTCAGTTATCAATTAATATAAAATAATAAATTAAAATACAACTATATATATTATAAACTATACGCTTATAATATAACTATACATATGAAGGATTATTTATTGCTTATATAGTTAATATTTCTACTGCAGTAAATTTGGTTATCGTCAAAAAATATAAATAAATAATTTTTATAATTGGATCAGAAGAATCAGTGAAAAACACAAACATAATAAACAAATCGTCAACAAATCAATTTAAAATTCAGTCAAATATTGTCCAAATGATAAGAACAAAAAAATGTATAAAAAATAAAGCAGCGGACCGAAAGGCTCACCTTGCGCGTCTCCCTCTTCGCACGTCCAACTCAAAAGTTGCACCGTATTGACACATTTCACAAAACCTTCTACCTGATTCACCTTCAATATTACACATATAAACTGCTTTTACGTTCGTTTTATGTGGATTTAAAGCGTCGGAATGGGTGGTCTATGTTGTCAATTGCTTGGCCATGATGATGAACGCAAGCTGAGGAGGGTATTGTTCCTGCAGTACTGTCTGCAGAACACGGTTTATCTTGTTATGACGAGTTTATCGTACTCATAATTTAAACTTCAGTTTCATCATTTGCAACGACATAACATTTCGATTTATTTATAAAAAATAATCACTACGTTACTATTGTGAGAATTAACTCATTGTATTGGTAATGCTAGTAATAATTTATATAATTTGTTTGTGAAATGGACCTGCATTATGTAAACTGAATCTTATTTTATGCACTATACGTGCAAAGCTCAGTGAGATTAAAAATAGTAATAAGTTTGAAGTTATACTGTAGAAATAAAACCATATTTTTGCTCATCTATATATATAAAAATTGATATAATTTTTTTTATAATTTAACCTCGTTACCAACGAAATGCTTATTAATGTTTGTGTTAATTTTATATTGTGTTAATTTTAGAGTATTATATATGGGATAGCATTTACGAATATTTTATACTACATCTCATATTTTAGAATACTAATGAAGGATCCCCTCACAATAATTAATAAAATTGAATCCAAATAACGTTTACTCAGTAGCAAGTTAAATGTGATTATAAAGATTGACAAAATCTTAAAACCGACCCACGGCGTCCGATGGCGTCTCATAAAACTGTGTGTGAGCAAATTGTTATTTTTCATGGCTACTTAATTTCCAATCCATTATACGGAAAAACGGTTGGCTGTTTGTAAAATTATTATAACATTTGAACTTGCTATATTTCACGGTACATTACTATTTTCAATTACTTTCATTATGACTATTACTGGAAACAAAACATTAAACGGTCGATTGGAAAACCTCGTTTCTGAACATTAGTTGACATTCACGTCAAGCGAGATGTAAGTATTGTTGCTTTAGATATGACCAGGATCACACCCTAACGTTTAAATAACACCCGCAGTGTTTCACGAAGGGGTTTTTGTCAGTTCTGTGAATTAGAAACATATTAGTTTGTTATAATAACTGCAGCGAGGCAGTGAAAATGTTATTTACTATACTTTTAATAGACCATTCATATTGACTTTCGTTTCCTATTACCGGGGGAACTGATACATTTCCCGACATAAAAAATATTCTTTATACTGCACTCATAATATTTATAATAATAATGACTTCTCATTATTGATTCATGACTCTCATGATTGATTAATGACTTCTCATGACTGTTATTAGGAGCCTTTATTAACGCAACAGAACCTAAAACAATAATTATTCGAATTTTCGCCTGTTTATCTGTGTGTGTGCGCGCTAATCTCAGAAATGGCTTAACTGATTTCGTTATAGTGTTCCTATTGTATTGCAGTAAGTATCACTTAACATTTAAAGTTTCATTTCATGTCGATCCGTCTATAAATAAAAATTAAGTAGTTTTTCTGAAGCGCACCGAGGGTGGGTGCACTAGTAAATAACTAAAATGCTAAGTATCATTCAAATGCGTTCAGTGGTTTTAGCTTGATTCATGATCGAGCAGACAAATAATAATTAAAAAAATATATATGTTTCGATCGCTATATAAATAACAAAGTCTACCTGAATTAGAATCCAAAAAAATATTCTATTTACAGATTTGGCCTACGTAAATGCCTACCTAGAATAGGTACTTGGCCAATTTAAAAGTCAATATAAGTATACAATAACATCTCGATTACTTCAGTGCAGCAACATGGCTACCACTAATACAAAAAGAATTCACGTTACGAAAATCGTTTTGGATACTGCTAATGAATATCGGACACTAGCTGTTTGGACCCACCGAGTCCATGTCTTAGCGGTCGTTAATCGTCTAATTCTATCGAGTAAGCACATCGATCTGCTAAGCGCTACTTTGTCCAAACACTTAGTCTAAGTTAAACTTTGCTTTACATTAGACATTAGTCTTAATTTGTGTCGCTTTAGAACTAATATTTGTATTTCGTTAACACTCGAGACACACGGATGGCGAGCTCGGCGGACATGGCACGTGATATTTCGAATTACTATCGAGTTGGTGGTTGGGTATACTCTACGAACATTTGAACGTTAATCATATGACAGCGTCGCACGCGGACGTTCTACTTAGGTGCACAGAGAAACCTACAGACCATGTACACACGTAGAAACTGAGCTACGGCTGAGGACCCGAGTATCTGTTCTACCATTCATGAACTGTGTCGTAAATATATGTCGTTGACATCCATACATTTTACTCGATAACGTTTTGTACTAACATGTTTCAAAAAATTAAACGTAATAACTGATTCTTTAAACGAATTCAAGAAACCAGTTTAATTCGTGAATTTGCATACTAAAAGGACTCGTTACTAGTATTGATGTTCTGTAGAGTTACCGTTACACCATAAAATTATTATCGTAATTTATAATCGACGTAATAATATCTCTTAATAACTCACATTTTACGTCAATTTAAATTGACACAGCCTACAAATACGTGCGAGCACGGCTCTTAATATCATGTCATAAAATAAATGAAAACTTGTATTGTCTGCGTTTGGGATTGTCAAGCTTGTCGAACTACTCGACAATGTGCTGTCGTACAATAAATACACTGGTTACAATCCGTGTAAGCAGCCAATGCGTCGTTAAGACACGTCAACACCGACGTGACTCGTCGTGACGTCACGTGACGCCGCGCTCCCGCGGTACACCGACTCTATTGATAACTGCTTGTCGATAAACAATTTGAACGCTCCTTCTAAATGTCTCACTGGTTTTGTTCTACTCGTATAACACGTTTACTCGTAATCGATTTACGTAATCGAATAAGAATAATCAAAGAAGAGTTTAGAAAACTGTTATGTATTCATCTCTAAATAGAACAGAATAAAAGAATATTTTGTTGTTGTATGTAAATAAATGGTCACACACTTTATTCTCTCAGCGCGGTATGCGAGAGGTATGGCCACACACAATATTTTTTAACAAAGCAAATAACCAAAACTCCCGGTCACCGGTCATTACCATGTTACATAGGTGTTGCCCCGGCCAGGAATGGAACCCAAATCCCTCTACTTAGCAGACAAATTCACTACCAACTGAGCTACACAGTCGTCTCAAATGGAGTTGGAAATTAGACGCAAAACCTAATAGTGTGAAGTTAATTACAAATCACTATATAATCATATTACACTCACACGCGTTATTCAGTAGACAGTTTGAAGTTAGGGACATTTGATTTTGTCCTGTTCTCTCCTTTTATAGGTGCCTAATGCAAGTATACAGTATATTGTTTGAAATCATTATCACTTCATTAATTACTATCGACTGAAAATAGCGATCGTGTAATTCCCCTGTTGATAATTGACCATTGTGACCCGTGGAAAATTGTCGTCAGCAACGATAACTTGACAACCTAGTAGATGGAGGGCATCACAGGTTCTATTCCGAAAGTCCGAGCCAACTTCCGCCGCTCGTAGTATACTTTCCCGATCAGCGACCCGAATAATGGTGCCACAGAGGGGTCGAGGATCACTGAGCTCTGTATCAAATAAATTCAAATTCCATCGATTCCAATGCACAATGGTAGGGTACTTGCAGCCTGGTGTGTTACCGACCTCCTTTTAGAACTATGAAGAGTATTAAACGTGTTTCAGTACCCAGCGTCGCAGAATCAGTTAGAATGCCTTCGGTCTTACGAACGTCCACGCGCGGAATCGGTATCATCTACTGGCAATGACACAGTAGAATTATAAATGAATTTCACGCCACACGAATGCATTTCTATCACTGGGAACTGAAGAGCGACACCACATTTATAAGAGTCGTTAGTGACACCTTCTTTGTTTTCGTTTCGATAGAAAAGGTCACTAAAGCGACTTGTTCCACAAACGCTGTTTAGCTATTTATCCGATGCGATTCGTCGTAAAGTTGTGGCATCCAATCAATTAAGTTACAAAACGTTAAGTCAGTGAAACAGTAGTCGAGTGTCCGATGCCACAGTGGAGCTCGCTGGACCATGGACCGCGGCAAACAATATTATTATCTATGTACCGTGTAGACGGAGAGCTGACGGACAATACAAGCACACGCCTAACTTACAAAAGGTGCACACGACAAAATGGCGCAGCATACAGCAAAATCGCCGGAACACAATAAATCTGTTTTAGCAATCATATATTAACTTTATTATACATAGTGGTCGATGCGACTGTTATCGATCATTTAACTATTGAACAATTAAATCGATTGTGATTAAATCCCCATAATCAAGGTCGCCGTTGAGCCTGTGGCAAGAGGTCGATAATAATACAATAGGCAGACATTTAAGTATTAAAGTAATATATTAAATATACTTATAATGCTTAAATTTCTTTGTAATGCGATATTTATTATATCTGAAAATCGAAAAGTAATTTATTATATCAGAAAATAAAGAGATTTTTTTATATAAATCATGACCTTGAGCACCAGGTGGGTCACGTCAAGTAGTAAGTAGTAGAGGCCAAAATCTGAATCTACTCTATCTGTGGCGGCCGATCATTGATGTCGCTAAATGACGCTGATGTGGACGTGACGACTCCAGCGACAAGTGTTTTTAATTATTTAATGTGATTCTAATTAGAGCATAACTGCGATTATTCCAAGCTTCTTTTTTTTTAATGTTAAATAACTACATACCATTACGTGGTCCAACTCTTGATTTTTCTGCTACAAAAAATTAGTAATAAAATGCAATAAATTTAGTTGATACTAGACGTGAGACCGATTGGAACAGAAATGGCATCCGTAACGTCTCAGGAGTAAAATTTAATGCTTCTAGACTCGGTAGTTTAGCCTGTTGAGACGTTGTCTGTAAATCAGTAATTTTACTATTTCATAAAGTATATTCTGGTACCATTGTCAGTTGTTATCAAAATACTGTAAAATGTTTCAAAACACAAAATTACCGCGCAAATTGTCGCCGGCTCCTACACTGTTCTCCGCCCGCGAGCCCGCGGCGCTGCAGACCCCCGGCCCACTCCGGCACTACTTCGCGCCACACTGCGAGATTCTTCCTCAGTTTTATTATTTATTTTTATAGCGTACCTCCATTGTGAAGGCTACTTTTTTAAAGGAAGGTGCAAGGTACCGTGTTTGTACAGCCACAGATTTTTTATGGTTTAAATGTCGAATATAACGAACCCTGTGAAAAAAATATTTCTCGGTAATATCACCTATATGAGTGCTTTAGTAATATTTAATTTAAATTATTATGTGTTAAAAAATATTGAATTAACTGTGCATTATAATAACATTTGGGCTCGGAAATATAATTCACACAATTCATATGCAGACTGCATGGAGATCAGCTTTCATTAAAATTTAAATGAAATTATTTTATTAATTAAATAAAAAAAGAATCTTCCACTAAAAATATGTTTATTATTGTATGATAGGGTCTGCAGCCAGTAAAAAGCTATAGAATTGGACGTGTTTGAAGCGGTTACGTTATATTCGATGCCATGGCTGTTTCCAGTGAGTACTTTATCGCTGAGCTACCTTCATTTTTAAGAAATACAAAAGACAACATGCGACGGATATTGTGGGAATGTTCTAGAATATAATGTTTTAGGTATTATTTAGTGGAAGTACGAATATTATTAAATACTTTTTTTTAAATACCTAGGTATCTCGCTGCGTCACACGCACTACGTTATCTCTGTTGTATTATTACTAAATCTACTCGTGGAGTGGTAGGTGCACAACCTACCATGCTAAATATTACATTTTAGCTAATAAACTAATGTGGTCATAAATATGACTAAATGATTTTGTCTCGATGAGATAACGATCCTAAACCGTGCTGCAATGGTGATCGAATTTAACCACACTCATTTAATGAACGATCTTTCTCTCCTAATAATATTTCCGAGATGTGTTTAGTGAAAATTTGTTGCTCTTTTGGTTTGCAGTAATTGACTGATTTAAAAAAATCATAATCAGCTTTGACGCCATGTAAATGTAACACAGATTTTTATTTCATTGAGCAATTAACACAATAGTATGTTTGTTTCATAAAACAAAAAGATGACTATATCGTATGTGGGTCACGTGAAATAAAGGGAGTGGCCGCGGGTGGAGAGAGCTAGAGAGCCAGCCAGCCGGGCTTGCTGCATTGTCGTCACCTCCCGACATTGCTGTATTGATTTCAGCGCGCTCGCTAATTTAACAAATACGCAAGCTCCATTTTATTCTGTGAAAACTATGCAACGAACACGGAGTGCATTGAAATGTCTTCTTGTTGGTAATATTTGTGTAATAATAGAGAACATTATAGGTACTTACGAAAACGGGAAGTTCGCAACGGATAAGATGATATTCAGAAATTCAAATACATATCTAATATAACATGCAATATATCTGTACCGTCAGTAACATAAACAAGATTCCTACAGATATTGAAAGCTAAAAATCTACGCAGCCCGTCAAAAGGTTTTCATCTGAAATGTTAGAAAGTATGAGACAATATTTAGGTACTTTCTGATATTTTGACACGCACGCGCATAGAGTTCCGCTACGTGCATCCGTCTCAAACATAAACTTGTTGCCAGTACCTAGTAAGTTCCTAGGTAGACACGAAACCTTTTTAATAAACCAATAAGCCTGTCGAAGTTTGATGATAGGCAAAATAATTGTTACTGTTACAAATATGAAGACCCTAAAACTGAACCAGAATAAAGAACCGCGAAGCTACAGCCTCAATTAACTAACCACTACATTATCTGATTTAGAAATGAGTACTTCATCCAAATCATCATTGACGTCAAAAGGCGTAGCGGTACACGAAACCCATTATGGAAGTTCAAAAATGAAAGTCTTCATGCGTCCATTTGTCTAGGTTAACGAAGACATACGATAACGTCAGACAAAATGTTTAATAAGGGCTTCTGCGTCGTCTGTCTTGTTCGACATTGGCCGTAGTCGACATCATCGACAGATATTAATTACACAGAGCGACAACTGAAACTAAACAAAAGTTGTTGAAAAGACTGAACTGACACTTCCAAAATTCTCTCCTTTGTACTTTGATAGCCAGAAGAATAAAACTTTGTACTTTCAAAAGGATGATCAGTGCAACAGGGTAATGATAGTTATGGATCTCTAACATTTCATTAATTCATAGTCCGGGGTGTATATCGCGTATGTAATACCTAACAATACCGCATTAGGAAGTTTCAGTCACATGAATAAGTTTATGTTCTCGGCGCATTCCATTCCGACGGTACAATTACAATTACTGGAAACTATTGCGGTAGTAGATTAAAAAAAAGCAACAAAAACCACTTTAACATTTTGTTTACTGCGTATGAATGAACTGTCTTTGAGACACTTGTTTCTTTATCTTTACGGATATACGATGCATATGTATCGGTGTTTTTTTTTATTATTATCAAACAATAGTAATATTACAGAACATTGTTAGAAATTATCCGTAAAACCACAACACCACATTAAACCATTTGTAATGGCAATTGAAACAATTGCTTGTTAAAAAAATTCCGACAATCTAAATTTTGAAAACAAATGTTCAGGTAAAATGTAACGAGCCAGTCGGATCACACGTGTTAATAACCGAACTTTTTTTTCAAAATTTCTTTTCTAGATAATTGTGACCTTCAAGAACCTGACACAAGATCGGTAAAGCAATGTCTATCCTGTCACTCAACGTAACTTCTGCGCATCCTGAGAATATTAAATTAAAAACAATTAAAGTAACAAACAATTGTTAACTTGCAACACGGCGCATAATTACAAGGTGCGTTCTTGGAGACACGCTTTAAGCATCAAACTTCAATATTTTAACTATTTTAAGTTTAGAATATAAATTTTAACGCTTTTACGTATATTGATTTAATATTTCCTGCTTCTTGACTGAACCATCATTTAAGAAGAACTACACTTTAACTTACACTTTAATTTAAACCAATGTTTCATCATAAATGTAACAACCGTTCTCGGGAAAATTGAATATGTGAGATCAGTGCGAAGGCCGATTTTGTCAAACCAAATTAAATTAAAAGTAAAGAGAAATCTTTTTACATCACTGTAAGAAAACATTGTCCCTAGTACAACATCAAATTTAAAATAAATCATAAACTTCAATCTGCTGTAGATATGACCATGTAGCTCGGTTGCTAGGGAGCCTACCTACAGGGAGCGAGCGATATATTTATGTGGCAGACATGTGATGTCATAACTGCATGTCCAAGCCACACGCTATAAAGGAAATCCTAGTTATGGTCAGTGTGAGAGGATATTAACCGGACATTGGGAGCTACGAAGATAAGTCGCACTCAAACAAGCCTCTGCACGAGTTTCCTCGAACGTGCGACGAGCGGACCGTATTTGCGAACGCTGGGCCAGTCCGAGTCTGTCTGTTTGTCTGCGCCGAACAGGTTTAAATAAATACACCGTCGGGAGCAAACAGCCAGACGACGATAACACGCGACGATTCCGAGAATGAGTTTAGCCGAGGAGTAATCAATGACAAAATTGATATTGTCTCCAGCAAGTTGCTCCAAACGGCACTGTCGTTCTGTTCGAAGTATGTATAGCGAAGCAACTGTGATCAAAAGCAAATAGGAAATTAGATTTCTTTACCCACCTACCTACTGCTATAACCAGTTTACGCCGTTAATATGTGATTGACCAGGTGGAGCAACACTTTGGAATTTCGATGATCGTCCTCGGTATTTCGCTTTGGAGCAGCTCCGGACTTACTAAATTCTGGAGAAAGCTATATACCCTTTGTTTCCTCCATTCAGCCTTGTAAAATCAACCTGTCCATCTCGTGGTTCACCTGTTGAACTCGCGGTCTCCATCTACCGCCCAGTTGAAGCCCGTCGGTACTCCAGCACGACAGTGGAGCCTGATGATGCGGTACCTGCCCCGGCTAACAACAACCCTCATAGAACGTATCGCGGAGTGTTGTACGTATTATTGGAGAAGCACTGCGTTCTGGACAACAAAACGCACACCGCAGTCGGTGATTGTAATATTCTTGCGGAATATGCCGCTGGCACAATTCAGTAATTATAGAGCAGTTTGAAACTCGATATTCAACGAACACACTGACTCATACACCGATTCATAATACAAACAAGATCGATTCGTGTAGTTATGACGCTATGAACTGATCTCACACGGCGCGGGCGTGCGTTTATAGCTGTGCTAAAACTCGCCGCGTCACGGCCACTATCGATTCACACCGATGCGGCCAGTTTGACCGAGTTGTTTTTTAATCGGAAAAGGTCTCATGGAGCTCAAGATCAGTCCTCGCGGTTAGCTAATTCACTTCAGGAAACCTACACCAGATGTTTACAAACAGTACCCGTACTTGAAACAGCTGCAATTTACTTTATCAGATATTTAATAATTTATTGTTTGGGAAACGATTTTCCTAGTTCTACAAATTACAAACAAACCTATATTAATTTATTTCAATAACTTAGCTATGCTTCGATTTTGCTTTGCAATGAACACTTTGTTAAAGTCTTAATCCACGAGAACAAAATCCATTTCCGGGACGACATGTATCCTAGAATAAGAAAGTAACATAATTCGAGGTTCGATGGGCCTTCGTTGGAGTTACTTACTCGTACCATCACACGGACTACCTGCTCGTGTGTCTTCTTAATGCCTGAAAAAACTTCACTCTATCGATCACAATATCACAAGTGTATTCACTTGTGCATGGTATTATCGAATATATGTACTTAGACATGCCTGGCCAGTTGTGGTCGTATCTCGTTCAATAACCTGAACATCAGAATAAAATCGAAATAAAAAAAAATTGAATACTCGTATTTATCGAATCGATCAACCCTAACATCGCACAGATTGCATAACAAATTGATATCAGAGATAAGAATCACACACATAAAACTTTAATAGCTTACTGCAGAGCGGACTGTCCGTATAACCATTTACAATTAACACATATTTACAAATTCATGTATAAATGTGTATGGGATATATGACATATTTAAAAAATTAATTCACTGAACATTTACCTGAACTTCTCACCATCTCCAAGGGTTGACAGGTAGAGAATACCGTTAGAAGAATAATTATCATTAATAATATATATCATTAAGTAAGATTATGTAGTATTAATATATATCATTAAGTTTCCCTAGTGATTTCAATAACGTGTAAAATGAATATGCCCTATCCCCCTATATTTCCAATAAAGTTTTCCTTTTTTGATTCTGCGAGATAACAGTGATGGATCGCGATGTCGGTGGAACTGCATCATTATCCACCGTTAAAGCTTCATTATACATTCACAAGCGCATACATTTGCTGGCTCCGTCAAATAAAAATAAATAAAAAATGTCCCCCTGTACCGTGATTCGCACTTTGTTTACCAAATCCTTTCATTATTAAAAAGATGAACGGCGCCAGTGTTGTCCCGCGTCGGATACCGACGTCGATAACTATATTCTTTACTTCACTTGAAGTTCGTTGTTCATCGTTGACTAAACACGAGTAACGCAGTAAGCGATAAAATTGCACGTTCTCTGCCGAATCGACCATTAGACTCCTAGGGTATGAATCGGGCGATTGCGGCGCCTCAGAACTTCAGTGTGCATAGACTGATAGTAGGATCTCCATTAATTCCGATTAGAATTTTTTAAGTATAAGGAATGCTTTGTATTGGAGTTTTACCATTTAATACATCCTAGCCGATGATTTGGGACTATCCAAATTGGCACGTGTACGCATGTGACCACAAGTCATTGCGAAGGAAATGGGAGCCTATAAATTGTAATTCTAAATTGAGACGTAGTGGGTACCTACTGACTCGCGACAAGCTACAGGCTAAAACTCGTATGGTTGAATATTTAATTAAATATACTTAGTATACTTAAAACGTTCTTTTGTAATGAAACGATGTCTATATCAGACAGAAGTGCAGGTGATATTTCATTTGTATATATATTATATTTGTTGTTATAGTTACAAACAACCAGTCATTAAGACGATCAAATGGCTGGACGGGCATCCTTGCATTATTAAAATAATTACAAATCTTCAGATATTTATAATATCGTTAATCGTAATGTGATCCCGGCGCGTGGATCGCGTGGAACCGACGCTACGTAGGGTTCGCTACAAAAATGTTTCTCCGGTATCCAATAAATAATTCTTTCTTTTAAAGCGTTACCGTGTGCTCGCGTTAATTTTTTAATGGATATATTTTTGCTACTGCTCAGGAACTTTAGTTTTGCTCTATACATAAATGGAAATTCGTATATTTTACAATTATTTTAAATAATACAGATCGAAATATATTTTATGGTGATATTAAAACTCGGGTATGCTCTTTAAGGATGTTTCTATTGAAACTGGGCAAAATCAATACTTTTGAAATGTCAAATTATTTAAACAATATTTTTACTAAAATATTTTAATTATTGTAAGGATTCCAAATCACCGTAAGGCCAAGTGAGACTTATTAATATTTTAAGATAGGACGATATCGACACGACATACACAGCACATCCCTGCAAATGCAGCATTAGGAGCATTAGGCGGTATTAAGATTTATTGGGCGATAGCTTACCGCGGACGCATCGCGCGTCCACACACCGCGAGCGTTCGCTTATAATTTTCACTTGTTTCTACCCATTATTACAGTCACGGCGTTCAAAATATAACTATTATTTAAAGTCAACATCTTAAAAAAATACAAATTAATCGGTTTAAACACATATATTTAACTTAAGTACACAACATGAGTGATGATGTTGGGAACCATTTGTAATACCACTTGTAACCTGCTCGGTAGTGTATGAGCAAATATGTTACTATACGGTCCACGACACAATCGCAATACGTCTGTTACACAGTAGCACAGTATCAGTAAAGTATCAGTTCAGTTTTTTCAACACTTAGTGTGACATCAAAACTTGTGCTTATTTAGCACACCTGAAGCTCCGACGATCAGATTGAACATCGATTACAAATAAATTAATCGGCGATCATATTCTGACCTACGGCGAATTATACCGATACCTATATGTAAACAGCCGACAAACACCCAGACAGACGACACAGATATCACACTAAAATTATTCTGGACACAAACCCGAAATCTTTAGAATTACTATCATTACTCAGTAACGAAAGTAGTAGTAAGTAGGAAGCAGTATTAGTTGAAGCGACCTAGAGGACAGTACTAAACCGAATGAATATTTCTAACGTTCAATAAAATTATAACAGTCACTGACCACAATGAAATTAAAAAGTGATTCATGCAGATTGGTAATCATACCGATGTAGAAGAGTACATCTGGCACCGCGCCCTCGCTGCACCCCGCGCCGGTGTCGGCAGGTGAACGGCGGATGTGGCTCGCTTACGTATTATCGTGAATATGAAAGATATTAATATAAATCCATTATGATTAGAACTGGTCGAATTTGAATCGTAATCGCATGGACGAGTTTCGGTGTTTTTTTTAATTTCCTTTATATATTTTAGAATAGATATAATATACGGACATGGATATCCTATGCTGTACTTTGACTTGGAATTGGTTTCACAAAACCAACAACATTAATAAATGTAAAAGTTCTTTTAACAGGAATTCTTATAGCAATCATTTGTTTATTTTATCCCTAAACAATATCCTTAGTGCGGTAAACAAGTCATCGATGTGCCCACTTACTCGTCATATCTAAGTTTCGACCGACCCCACCTAATCACTACGTCCAGCAAATTAATGACACCCGATATGAAATTAATGACGTAGGTGCGTGTGAGCTCAACTGGGAATCAAACCCGCAGCCGACCGACCCCGGCAGACACCCCGCGCCATTAGCCCGACCCCAAGCCGTCGACGAAATTAACACCCAAATCCTCAATACGTTTTTATTGCAAACGGTCCCGGGTAATGGTAAATCAGGCCTTAAACTCCATACGGGGGATACGAGGCAATCTTTGGTCGCACTTTTTCGCGACCGGCGTTATCTTTTATTAAGAAAAGTGTTTATGGGCGATCATATATTCTCTTAGTTGCAACAGGAGAAATGAAAGTAGAAGCATACGCATAAATATTACATGTATTTTCTTAAGTTACCTTACGTGTACACCAGGGATGTTGTGGAGCTCCGTAACCGTAACCGAAACTATCGGATATCCGAATTAAATAAATATCCGTAACAATCGTCGTTACAATTTTAGACAGTTTTTATTATTTAACTTTTAAGGCTATTGTTTTTCCTGTGTTTATATTACTACATAATAACTAGAAATAAAGTCACACTGTTGCTGTTGTGTGTTTACTTAACAGTAAGTACGACTTGAAAAAAACAATAACACGTCAGTCGAAAATCATCTATTATCCGTAAACGAAATTATCCAAAACGATCGGATAACACGAAATAATTTCATATCGGTAACCGAAAGTGAAACCGATAAAATATTATTCATATATCCATATCCAGATCCGAAATTTCATTTCCATATCCATCCCTAGTGTATATATACTACTCATCAATACCTGTAATAGGTGATAACAGATGTATGAACAACATGTCCTGTTAATTGACCTCAATGCCTTTGGAACAGCTTTCCCAAGTGGAACTGAATTAAAACGTACAGGCACGTTCACAACCACTCGCAGATCTATCACACAATAACGGTTTGTGTTACGTGAAACTACATTATTAAGTGAGTTTTTTATGTCCAATTGTGTCCAAATACAACATACGTGAAAAATTTAATCAAAATCGCAGTAGTTCATAGACATACACACTTACAGATGAAATGTGTATATACAGATATGTACGTGTGTGCATGGTTATTACCACGGTACACACACATTACAGCTTATAACAAAGACAGCCTACAGTTAAGTTAGTGTGCCGGTCTCGTGGTATCGAAACACCTAGTGATTTCCTTGCTAGTACTCACGGTGGTCCACTTTAAAAAAATTGGTGGGAGTAGGATCTCTCAACGAACCGTCCGAGTGCCGTCAGTGTGCCACCTGCTGCAATACGCACGAATTGAAACTATTAAATCACCATCACCAGATCAAATGAAACACCAAATTCGAAGGAAACAATCTAATTGTGCACAGTAATCCGCCGACGCCGGGGGGCGCTGCTCGACGGCGGCGGCGGCGCGGGCGTGATGTTCACATTTAAAAGTCAATATTGCTGGGGTAGATATAATTAGGGGAAGACGGGGCCATCGCACTGTACGGGGATGGTAATGAATAGTAAGTGATGGAGCCGCACTTCTTTATTTTGTTGTATTAGTTTAAACTCCATACACCAAACCCCTTTCAACGGCAAACGTTAGATTTGGAAACTTTTTTAAACAAATTCCAATCTTCTTCTTCTTTGCGTTTGCATTTCAAGTCCATTTACTTGACTTCATATTATAATAAAAAATTACACACAAATAAAAAAGTTTCTTGGAACCTCAAAAAGTCTATAGGCGAAAATCCTATTTTCAAGAACATCTCCCAAACGCATAACTATGCAAGTCAGTGTGAAAAACCAATATGTACCTGCCACGGTTTTCTGCCCACCACCATGTCCGCTATATCCACGACTGTGAGTTTTCAAATTAACTGCACGTTTAAAATTAATTTTCACTCGCCACGGTGAAGAAAAACGTCGATGAGGTGCAACCGCGAAGGTACGTACTGTTTAAGTTCGCCGTCCGCTGACCGTACGCAATGACGGTGGCTGCATTAAAGCATTTTCTCGGTGTAACATAAAGAACGGTTGCATCTGACTCATCGCCGTGTAAAGCACGTTTCCTTGTAGCGGCAACGCAACATTTTTCCACCGTCAGCGGTTACAAGATAACTGCGTTAACCCTCCCCGGGGACGGCCCCGGACGGGGAATGCATCTGGCGGCCTGTGTCGGCTCCGCGGATATTATTCTTGCTCTTGTTAATTGTTGTTGCTGCATGATTCCAAACAAACAATGTGTGATAGTAATGACGCTTTTCGATTTCGAGTTTTGTTCGCGGTAATGGCCGCAAAACCTCCGGGAACCGGTGTTTAACACTTTGTTCTTTTCATTGTTTCCTCGACGCTCGACCAAAAACCCTCAATTTTAACAATATGATCAACTTGTAATGTAATATACTCGTATAATAAACCACTAAGAAAAGAATATTACTTCGAATGAAACAAAATGAAGTGAGCAGTCTTGTATTGAGGTCCGTAATTTTTAATATTTACAATTATTGTCGTCCTTTTTAAAATAAATAAAGATAAATTTAAGAATATCTAAATATTTCGTGCCCATAGAACTATAGTATACACGTTTTTGACTATTTTACAACATTAATCCTCAAGAAGTAAGAAATAGAAGATGAAATTTTGTTCTGACTTCCAATTTTAATTTGCAGCAAGAGACTTGCTTTATAATTGTACATATAACGAATACATTTTATATAACACTTATCCATTAAGAAAATAATTGCAAATACACTTAGAGCTATCTGCGGTTAAGAAAGTTAGATTGAGTAAAAGTTGGTAGCGGCGGCGTGTTTGTTCAGCACAATTCATGATTCAATCTTTACTGTAAACGCACATCGTATCCAGAAGTTAATGACCAAGTGGACTTTTCACGTCGCGCAAACGTAGCGACATCGCGGCGTTTATAATATAAATAATGATAATTATATCAGTTTATTGCCACCAAAGATAGCTACGGAGTTACAAACAAGAAATACATATAAAAAATAAACAAAATTAACATAAGTATCTGAGGCAACGGGAGCTAGCTCAGCTGTTTGCGTACTCGGGATTTAGATCCCGGGAAGAGCTGGTTTTCAGCCCGTCCCTTCTCCCTGGGATGTGTTGTATGAGAGATGCAATGGTCTTTCCCCCAGCCGCCAGGTGATGATAACATTTGTATTAAAAAAAAAAAAGAAAATCATAATATAAGGTTGAAAACCTACTCTTACATTTGAGTGTGTGTGTGTTCTTGGATTATGAGTGATGGTATTTGTAAAGGAGATATGTATGAGAAGGGTTTTGAATTATGCAAAAAATCATTTAATTTCAGTATACGTGTCCTAAGTTTTCTGCAGCAAGTTGTTTCCTAAACAAGGCAGCTTTATACCTACTTAGCTATAAAACACCTCATTTCATATTTTTGTTGCAGAAAACATAAAACAGCCCTTAAACCTTTTTTTTATGTTAGTAGCCGACAAACGAGCCACCTAATGGTAAATGGTCACCGTCGCCCATGGACACCAGCAAGACCAGAGGTATCACTGATGCGCTGTCGGCCAGGAAATGAGAAGAAGGTTAGAAAGGAGGTACTGGCTCTCGAGCCCCCAGCCGGAACACGACGAGTCGTTTGGCGGTTGACTCAAGTAGAAGGGTGGTAGCTAGCCAGGCAGGCTTCACGGAATGATAATAATACCTACCAGTAATAATATTAATGGCTTAATAGCTAAAACCGTTTTTGTAGCTTATCAATCACGTCGGTGTGACGGTGAATGAAACTAAATTGGATGAGCCAACGTTAGTGACTAAGTTCCGAGGGCGCTTCTGAAGCATTGTTATGTATTAATTGGACTATTAATTGTATATACATCATTATTAAAAATTTAATATTTTTTTCCTTGATTAAACATCATTACGTTACCGGACAATTTATATAGCCTGTTCTCATCTGCGCAATCACGGGTTGTCGCTACACACCGAGTTTCATTAAGATCGGTCAAGCCGTTCTTGTGTTATCTCGAGACATACACGACAATCTCAACTGATTTATATAGTAGTATATGTTACTACGTGAACCATTTGATTTTAAAGTATAGTCATCGCGAAATCTATACATTTTATTATGTAACGGGTACTCACGATACGTTTTTTTTGTTGCTAATATTTCGACCCAGTTGCATGGATCGTAGTCACGGCGAAACTGCGGTGACGGGGAGAAACCTTCGACAAGCTGGTGGATAAGATTAATCTATCTACCCTACGTCTAGTTCTTTTTTCGTATTTAGGTAGCATATCACACACACGACACTTACTGTATCTTCGCGCACTAAAGTTCAGTTCCGCCGTGACCACCGTCCATGCAACAGGGTCGAAAGCCGTGAGTTATGTAACCATCATAAAAACCAGTGAACTAGTTTCGCTCCCGACAATAAAGTGGTACGCCAGCGAGATATTCCATCTTAGTTGTTCTCGATGACGATGTAGCAAAATGTAGAATGAGGCACGTCTCTACCAGATCAATCTAATACCTACTGTTTCGTTCACATTTGATATTTGTAGGGACGTTATATATCTGTCATAACGCTGTATACGACCGCTCGACGAAGCGGAAATACAGGCGGCTGCCAGTGATGTGCGGTCTGTTAAACGTCGTGTTAATATCGATAGATTAAAAGGTAATATTGATTTAAAACATAATTTGCGCTAAACGGAGCTCTATCGATCCATTGGTCCAAACCAACCTCTCCTGCTCGCTGTGCATCCTGCTGAGCAACGGATGTGACAATCGTATCAGATTCCTCTTATCAGAAGTCGCTAAGATCTATACGAACTACCTCGAGCAATCCCATCAAGATTCGGTTACTGCCTGGCTAACTACCACCATGGCTCTTTCATGGGTAAATGTGTAAATATTTATAATAAAATTTCATTACAATTGACCGAAATGCCATGTAATAAATTTAAAACTCACGTCAAAGGCGTTCTTATGCGGAAAGGTTATAACGAACTTGATTATTACTTTCAGGATAGGACAGCTTGGACACGAGTTTAATAATAAGCCAGTTTAAGGGCGTTCTGTAACTGTGAGTAGGAAAAAAAAATCATCGGGAGTTCTTGCTGCTTTTTCTTCCGGGACCACTCACGGTAGGGATTTGTTGAAGCGATGGCGTAGTTTGACGTTCGAAACGTGTTTGTTAAAATATTATTTCATTCATTCATTCATGCATCTAGAATAGGAAGAAGTTTCGGTTGCAATCTCTTCATCATCATCGTCATTATTGTCCGTTTCCACTTGACTGACAACTCATGAACGCCCATAACTATTTACTATAAGGTGGTTCCTCTGCTTCAATTGACGTTTATTGATATACAAAAAATAACGAATTACAGCATCTAAAAATATTTCGTAGAATCGGTTTTAGTATTGAACCATAAGCAAAATTATTGGAATGTGATATTCGATTGATCTACTTGATTACTTATTCAATATAGTTGATAGTATCAGGCATTACTTTGCGGAAATCCATTGTTATTAAATTGGACTTATTCAATGTCTCGTTCACCAAATATTGATTTAATGTGTAAATAAAATAAATAAATAAACGTTTACACACTCACACCCCCGCACTAGGATTCCCTGTGTTGCGGGTGGAATGTACATACACAAATAGGATATTACAAACAGCCATGACCAGAGAACAAACATTTATCTGTCACATAAATGTCTGTCCCGGCTGGAAACCGAACCCAGGACTCCACGCTTGGTAGGCAGGGTCACTACCAACTGGGATATGGCGTCGTAAATGATATTGTTAAGTTTTCATTATTTACATAATAATTCAATTAAATACAATGATAATTATAACAACTACTGGAATATTATTGCACGTGATATGAATGGTCAACAACATAAAACAATATATTATTATCTATAAAGTATGTGAACATTTAAGAATTCACATGAATTTTTGAGGGCCAACGAATATTCACGTCTGGCTAGCATTAAAAATTTCACTCTATCTTTACAATCAAACAACTTATAGTAATGGCTCTTGAAAAATTTAAACGATTTAATAAGATTCAAATTTGACTAGTCTTTGAAATCGATTTATTTAAACCTGTAAGTGAATTAGTAAATAAACCGTTCGGTTTATAAATTTTGTATAAACTGTGACATAAGCCTTTGGGCAGAAACACTGAACTAACATTGAAATATTCCTATCGTCGTGTCATCGATAGCGATACTTACCGATGCGACGGGCGTCACTAAACAATTCGGCGGGGCGATTACGCGTGCGCGTGTGTGTATCGAGCGATTCCTCACCATGTACACCCATTATGTACACAAATCGCTCCCGTATATCTATCTATGTTTGTTCAGCCACACCCTTCAGGACCGCTCTACGTAGTCATATTATTATATTCGTATTACAAACAGCTTGTAGCACAACGCTTCAGCGAGGGATCGCCGAAGTGAAACTACGACCGCTACGCTACCACGTTCATGACGGTTGCCGTCCGTCGGGGAGCCGTCCGCGTGTTACCGTCAATTAACACAACTCGACTGTCGGCTCCCGGGCGGCACAAAGGTATCAGACGCTCAAGAAGTCAACACAACATACGCGCCGGGCCTCCTCAGATCGCTAACGAGGCCGCCATTGAGATCTCCGAGCCAAACGCTCACATCAGAGGCCTGGACGAAATAAAATATATGTGTATATGAAATATGTACATATGTTTGTGCAAAAACATCTTCATATCGTATAGATTAATATATTAATGATAAGGACGATTGGAAACAATAGTGTCGAAACCAGTTCCGCGCGGGTTAAACTTACTTTGTGGTTGCCGTGTGTTTTTAAGAGATCTGCTGAGAAGTTTCTTTTGCCATTTCTTCTCCTCAGTTTTAAAGAATAATAGAATAGAAGAATAGTAGAAGCAAAAAATTACGTGCTTATGCGTATTTACACAATACCTAAATGAACAAAGGAATTTGATTTCATTTGAAAATAATGCATATACTCTACCAGCCACTTGCCACTGAGGTTCTAGTTACCAACTGTCAGTGACCATACGTAACCATTCACTGCAGCGCCTCCACACGGGATCTTGAAGAGACTCAATGTGCGGGTCACTTATTTTGTTAGCGAATACACTTTTTAATGTATTATTTTCATTTAAAGTTTTAAAGAAAACATTTAAAGAAAGACACGTGAATATTCATAAGATAGGTAAATGTTTGTTCTGTGCGTGCTTCTGATAACAGAAAATATTTATTTTGTTATCGATGTTAGCTAATAGACATCAGTACGTTAATCTAAGTATAAACAAATGGCCATGTTTTCAAATGTTAAGCTTTTAAACTTTAATGCCGCCGCAGACAGCGAGGGCATACAGCATGGGCACCACACTTCGAATTACTCGTTAGGATATTTAATGTAAGACAAACGGTCAGACTAGCCACCCGATGGCAAGGGGTCACCGTCGCCCATTGATCAGTAACACTTTAACCATCAAAGGCACCTCTCACCTTGCAAACTGAAGCGGTGGAACCACATTAGTGCTACTGTCTCTCCTAAACTGCGGCCGAAGCACGTGTGAAACATTCCACTGTCGGTATTGAAGAGGGTGGTAGCTCGGCGGGCGGGCAAATACTATACCACCATAAAAGTACCATCGGGATTAAGTTAGGTTGTACAGGGCGCAAGGACCTCGAACAGTTGACGAGTCTCTCGTGTGGAAAACCATCGTTGAAACCACTAGCCGTAATGACTTCGGTGAAGGAAACCTCGCGAGGAAACCTGCATACCTGATACCTGATCTCCATGATATTCTAAAGACGTGTCAAGTTTGCCAATCTGCCCTTGACCAGCGTGGCCTGTGGCCTTCACCCCTCTCACTATGAGAGAAAGCTTCAGCCCAGCAGCGAAACAATTATGGGTTGTAATGATAATTATGGAGACTCAATGAATCGAAATTTTTAATAATGTCATTTTTTTATTTATTCATAAGATATCATCTTTAACCTAATACATTTACCCCGCCAAACTGCAAGGCAGTTTGTGGGCGGTGAACATCGCTTTTATTCTACAGTAATAACATAATATAACAAGTAATTTAATTATACATGGCAACATTTATGGTGCTTGTGTGTTTAACATAACAAATAATGCAACTACCTAAACACTTAAATAAGCGCTTCCAAAAAACGCAAAACGCTTACACACATAAATGTCCGCTCCGGGCGGGATCTGAACCCGGGACCCCTCGCCCGGCAGGCAGGTCCATTGTTCAGAATTACACTTTTCGCGACTAGAGAAGGTACCGAAATATTGAGAAATAATCTCTTTCCACAAAAATCTAACGACTCCGAATCAAGTTGTAGACATTCCTGTGGTTTCATGTTTATGTGCGTTCAAATGGTGTATGGAATCGCTGAGTAATGTTGAACACGTGTACATGTACCTATGTATGTACAGCACAGAGCTGATGGCTGTGTGTGGTCATACACTTGACGTAACTTGTGATACGGATCGGTGGGTAGGTACGTGCGGCCGCGAGGTGCCAGCGCGGGCGGCTACCGTGAAAATGTTGTTTGCGCAACCGATTGACGCGCAAACACGTCATCTCCGAGTCACAGGCGGTAGCGTTTGAAAAGCGCGTTTGGCGTTGAGCGATGGCGATCACAAATTATTAATGGAAATTAACCGTAACAAATATGATAAATGTTGTATTAAAATGGATGGTATGATATTGATAGATTCTGATAGTAAAACTTTATTATTTATTTCATTTGTTAGCTCATAGACATGCAGAGTGATGTGAATAGTGCTAAATTATATAGATATATAATAATATAATTTGAATACAACAATTGAAATGTTACATTTTGAATTAAAATTTCTTTAATTATGTTCAAAGTATCCCTTTGACTTATCAAGAAAGACCATCTATTAAGTCAGTTTACTTAAATTTAACTTTCATCTCCACTAAATGAGTAAGTGAATATTGTTCTTAAACATTCAATTCAAATATAATCATTAAATATAACCAAAAATTCAAATATAAACGATAAATTTGTCCAACAAAAAATATATTATTAATAATATATTGGATACTATAATATTACTAAATTATTACTAAATAGGTGTCAACCCACGCTCGTGGACGCCGTCAACGGGACAATAAAATCAATTCATTAGGTTTGTTTACAGCCGTCCTCAACTTCGCTTTAACTTGTACGAGTAGGTACAAATATTTTTGCTCACGCGTCTTATTCAATTTTTGCAATTCTCTAAACACCGACACGTCGAACACCAAAACACGAAGAGTGAAAAAGTGACACAACGTGCTCTATTTCCGTCACCACGTCTACTCTGTCGTACGTACCGCATCGGATCGAAGGTGGAGCCGCTGGCGTCTGTGCCGGGCGGCGGTCCGCGCGCGCACGATCTGCACACACCGCCCTCTAACCGGCCGGTCACGACCCGACGTTACCGCCGCCGCTCTCCGTGCGCTGCGACGGACCGCGCTGTGTCCTACAAATTATCGAAGTACTCGCTACACGACACTGTTGACGCGTCACGAGTGTCCACGTTCGTAACTACGCTGTAGGTGCTTTCGTAATTGGACACTTTGTACCTACGTTGTGCTCGATCCAACGTTCACACGCTCGTAGCTCCTCACTAGGATTCGTAGCGTTTCGAGCGGCGTATACGCATCCGCATGCGGCAGTGAGATATCAAAAACCCCCACGACTAGATAACGAACGTTCATCTGTCAAATAAACTTCTGCCCCGGCCGGGAATCGGACCCGGCACCCCTCGCTCGGCAGGTGAGACACCGACTGGGCCTGCGACGCTGGAAGCAGTCGTTCGAGCCACAAGGATATGAATGATTTCGGTCATCGATCACTCGGCAAAATTTACCTCGGCGATCACTAAAAATAAGCGCAGTCGACATTCGACCTGCGCAGAACTACAGTTCTCTTTCACAAATCACTGGTGCGCCGTTACTGAAGACTACGGTGTGACGTCACATCTGTTTGTGAGAGCCACTGTATATGTAGGTATACACACCGCTATTCGTATCTACACAAAATCGGTCAAACGACTTTCGGGAGTCCCGTGACAAATGGTGCGGGATTCCGTGCAAATCGGCCGTCGTCCCGGGAAGAGTTATTGATTCCGGGATAAGTCGGGAATCACCCCGCGGGGCTGCCAGCGTTCATAAAAACTATTACGAAAATATATTTTATATAATCGACCGTGCCTACGTTACGAATTATACATTAATGTGAGCTTTATTAATTAATTCCTTTTAGCGAATTTGGATCGTCTAGACAAATAAGTCCCTTAAACTCGAGTATCAACAACAACAAACTTTTTTCTCTCATATCTGTTACGTGAATGCGAATCCCGATCACAAATTGCACTCAGGACCGCTCGCTCGGTAGATAGGGTCATTAAAAACTAAATTATAGCATAGTACACTACGAAATATATCTACCAATAACACTCGCTGCCGGATCTTAAATAGGTATTGTTTTAATTGTACATGTCCAAGATACCAGCGACAGAGAGAATCGTAGTGCAAGAACGTGACTCTCTGCCTTTATAATTCATATTAATTCATTTTGAACACTGTCAATGTATTAACGTAGGTGACGCTATTGCAAAACGAAACTCGGTTTAATTTTCCTTGGATAGGTCAGATTTAGACGTAAAAGTTCGAGAGTTACTCGACAAATGATCGGGGATTACGTATAAATCGTCAGTCACTCCGGTTGACTTATTGATTTCGGGGTAACCCGGGATTCTCGACCCCCGAGGTGAGACATCTACAGCCAAAAAAATTAAGAAATTATCCAAGTTGGAACGCCCGCCAAGCTTTTAATTCTCGACAAACGATAAAAGATGTAAAAACTAGGAGGCAAATATTCCTTTTGAAGGTTTATTCATTTTCATTGTTGTTAGTCTCTTAACCTATAAATACCAATAAATGATTTGACTGGATCCTCATTTTTGGATGTAGCCAGGGGCCAGTTGCTGTTCCACATTGCATCCTAGTTTCGCGTTAACCAGGTATGTAAACAAATTGTAACCATTCTGTGAATGATAAAATTGTAACCTTATTGTGAGTGATAAAATAAGAAATAAGTGCTCGTTTCTTAGTTTTCAACACCTTCAGATTGGTTTTGTAAAAAAAATCCAATCACTATGTTGTGAATGGTGAAGACTGCATTACGTCATTTCGTGCCGAGTAATATACGTTTTTATTCTCCACCTGATCGTAAGTGTCGATGAGTTTTTGTTTTTTGAAACAGATAATTTTTTTCGTCGATTGTTAGATGGATGTAGGTATGTTATTAACAACCCATTAATGTAATTTATATCTGAATTAAAATATGACGTATAGCTCTACCAATTTGTCATATTTTTTTTTTGTAAAATTACAAATACGGTTGATATTATTTTATGCAGTTTTCCTACACCAGAATGTAACACTGCATTTAATTTGAGTGCCTCTGAAACCTTCATTCTAAAAGGTGTCAGTACCTACAAACCGGCATTAAAATCTAAACTTCCAACACCGAAACGCGGATCACATCAAGGATGCATGAGTGCGAGCGAAACGGCGAGAGTTCGGGACGAGCGAGATGGACTCGTAGTGTCAGCGACAGGGCGTGGAGACTCCATTATTGACAAGGCGATGACGGCATGCTTCTGTACAGGTTTTTCTTTTTCAGCCGTTTTAGCGGTCCGCAGCCGACAATAAAAGACTATTTTCAGTTCGTCTGATACGGTGCCCTGATCGTTTCGTTGCGTTGATCGTTCTTATCATGTCAATTATAGAAAATCTAAATTGCTATTTTTATTCTATCCATACGCTGGCACGAAAATTACTCCCGAAAAATCCGAATTCTTCTTTCTTTTACCAGTGTTATATATAACTACATCGCAACCTTTACCTCGCGAATTCATGATTTATAAGCATTCCGCTAGAAATTCTGAGCTAATTGCACTGAATCCCTAAAATCATTCGTAAATCGCACATATCTGTTACCCGGGGGCCGCCTGGCCGCTTGACTTAAATATGATTCGCGCTCCATCATAATCAATAGTAGACTACGATGGTCTCACCAATTTAGATCGCATAAAATTATATAGGACCTCAGAATATTAACCACACAAAACAAATCACTCCAGCACGAGAGCTACCAGGAATTCTAAGTTAGTTATTGAAATTTTAAGGCAGTAATAGTGACCGGCACTATTGCATTGTGAAAAACATAAACATGGAGGGAACAAATACTATCCCCCATGGGGTTTTAAAATGCGAAAAACAACGCACAAAATACCGCAGTTCACTCAATTACGCCGACCGGTGTTCGACGATGTTTTAATGGGTGAAAAGTCCCCATTATTTGTTTGCTTCGTCATAGTAGTCGTGTGCTGTGTTTCTCACATCTTGGCTTCAATGCTCATGCTTATTTGTACTAGTGTTACAATCGTGCGTCCACAGGTGTGGTTCCAAAACCGTCGCGCGAAATGGAAGAAACGCAAGAAGAGCAGCAACGTGTTCCGATCACCAGGCGCCTTGCTGCCGTCGCACGGCTTGCCGCCCTTCGGGGGTGACGTCTGTGGACCCGGGGTCTTCGCCGACCGACCCTGGTCCATGCCCGCTGGTGAGATAATCTTTTACCTTCATATCATCGACTCCGTGGTACCGAGAAACAACAATTTTATGTATTGTTGAGACTCCAATTTTATTTGTAGGATGTTTGGAATCCTCTGTGGTAATTTTTTCAAGATTATTTAAGTCACTCGTTGGTAATCGGGTGGTGTCAATCGTAAATAACGATTACGATTCGTATGTGAGTGACGTTGTCGTTAAACCATATCGGAGGCCTTCGGTCCTCAGAAGAACATCCAATATTCAAGTTGTCATTTACGTCGACAATCTCCATCATAGCAGCATGGTAAAGTGTGCAGGCCTCTTTAGTTACGAGATACCCATGCACTGCGATAGGCTGTTGGTGGGTTGGAACCATGGTAAATTTTCACGTTCGTTGTCCCTGCGCACGTGTGTATCACCTTAATGGATAGTATCTACGCAGATATACGTAAGTTTATAAGTCACGTGGACCACTTAACCACCACCTTAACTAGACCACTTAACGTCAGAGACCCTGTTCGCGCGACTCTTCCAAGCTGACATAAATAATGAGGAATGCAGTTTTTACAACCACTTTTCAACAGACTCTACAGCAGAATATCTATGACCCGTAGGTCTGGGTCAACTGTCGCAGGGCGGGGTGTCGATGGGAGGTTTCGGGGCAGGAGGCCTCCCGCAGCTAGCGGCAGACCTCAACCCCTCGCTACCGATCAGTTCCGTGGCCTCCGGTCAACCCTACCAGACGCACTATCCTCTCAACTCGCTCGGTAAGGAAGCATCGAATCGACAGAATCATCATTTAAAGCTATTAATTGGTCAATACTTAAAACTTATCTAAATTTCATTGATAAAATGTTGCCAACGATGTTCTGCAGGTGACACGATGATGTCGTATTGCAACAACATCCAGCAACAGGCCGCGCCACTGGAGGGCTCCCCCACGCCGCCGCACATGGCCCACTGCGCCAACAACGCCTCGCCCACTACCAGCGGTGAGACATCATTGCTTCGATGCCTTAGATTTTAGCCCTTAGCGTTCGAATGAATTGTTAATTTCATGCCAACATGTTTAGAAATGTAATGTGCGTATGTTTTGTATGTAATATAATGAAATGTACACTCATCAAAAAAGTCTAAGGAACATGTTTACATGTTATCAATTCTATAAATTATATGAATCAATTTTAATATATTTTCTTGCCAAAGGTATGTAACCATTTTTACATACTGGCTGGTTGTAAAGAAAACCTTTTCGATTATGTTTTATTTTTTTTTCATAAAATTAAAAGCGAATGCACTTGCTGGAATTTAAATGTATTTTCTTTGCTAATTAAAATTTGGTGTTTATGCTAGATTTTATAATTTAAACATTAATTTGAAGAGTTTTACATACAGAACGGGGGTACATACAACTGACTGCAAGACGTCAGCCGACGTTAACTTCGACAGATAGGTTTAATGTAACAAAAATCAAGTGGTGTCGTTGTTAGCGCGTAAACGGTGCGAAATTATTTGCACGAGTGAGGCCCACGCGCACGCGCACGACGCACGATCAGAGTGCGCATCTGTACGTGTCGGGGGTTGCGCTCGTCGAACGAACGGTGTAGGGAACACATAACGTGGACTCAGGAGCGATGGAATAAAATTATATTTAGCGATTTAATTTTGTATCAGAAACGTTTGTTTCTTTAGGTTTATTCGTTTGTACGTGTGAGACAGTACACATTCATAATATTGTTGATTTATGTTATTAAAGGAACAATTAATAAAACGGTTGTTGTGTTTACATCAATAAAACTATTATAATAAATTATTGTTTAAATAGTCAAATACAAACGTTATAATGTAAAAAACCATTCCAAATTTCAAATTAGTGCACGTTGCTTACACTTTTTCGACTGGTGTACATTCAGATATAATTACGGCCTGGTTGGTATATATCGTATTGTCAGAGTATACCGTTGTATTGATAAACATCGTGTTTTTTTAGTACTGCATATAAATAAGGATTCGACAACGCAATCCGCAGGCGCCGGCGGCGAGCACGCGGAGGAGGAGGTGTGGCGCGGCCACAGCATCGCGGCGCTGCGCCGGCGCGCCTCCGAGCTGTCGGCCGCCATCCCGCCCTACCTGCAGCTCAACTACGACGCGCACAGCCCCGTCTACTGACGGACGCATTGGCCCCACCCCTGCATGTGACTCGTCGAGCGCTGCACTCGAAAATATGGAGGCAATTTACGATATCACTTGTCGGGAAGACGATGTACCGTGTCGGCAAAAGGCTTCGGGTAAATAGAAAAAGTTTAGTCGAAACATCCATCTGCAGGTCGACCACAACGCGCACGGCGTTAACAGAGACGCCACTGCAATATGTATTTTGTCAAGTGCTACCATGTTCCATGTCGGAAGAAGGATGCTACAGGTCAAGAGAGTTACAGAAAAATCAGATTAGGCCAGAATTATACAGCAATTTTAGTCATTCTCCATTTGCGAATCGACGAGGACTTACGGGGTGGTCTCTGACAAGCCTACTGACGTAACGCAATTATGTCGTAACTTGTGCAGCGCGTCGGTGTTACATACTACGAGACGTCACGTGTCAGGAAGATGATGTCACGTGTCAGGAAAAACCAACGAGGGAAACATTTCATAATACATAATTTGTACTTACTCCGTCTATAGATTGACCACTACATAATTGGTATCAATTGAAAAACCTGCCGCTACCGCGTCGTTGTCTCCCAATATGGCGTGTCGACGGAAAAGTTATGCCACGTGTCACAAACGTCAGAGGGATATCAAATCTATGTGGTACCGACACTGTCCTCCCGTAAATACAAAAATCATTAGAGTACTTTTAACAAATACACCAAATTAACAGGCAAGAATTTAAGTATATAATATTATAATTATTGCAAAGTAGCGACGCTGCAGAGTGTCGACAGAGACTCGGCGGATAGATTTATGGATAGTGTAATGTGAGCTGTATTCGAAAATACATGTATACGCGTTCGTACAATAATAAATATAGTGATAGCGTTAACGATAAACTATTTATTTGTTAAGTAAATAACTGTAAGAAAGTATTATATACGAGTGAGCGCGCGGCGGTCGGACCGATGAGACGTCAAACCGACTTGCACTTACAGCATCCGAACGCAAGTATTACAACCTCAGGAAAACCCTAGCGGAGACGCAGTCGGTGTCGACTTTGCCAGTTTTTACAACTAATCAATAGAACAGTGTTAGGTCGATCGTTTTACAATATATCTAATATGTACGTTTGACGTTTTATCAGTTCGACATCATCGATGTATTTACGCCAATCGTGATGGAGTTCTAGGCGATAGCTATTGTGAGACATTCCAGAGGACGTAGGGTAGCCGTCGCGTTAAGTCGAATACGAGAACGGACTTCGCGAGAATACGTCTACGGAACTGTGAAGTGAGACTTCGTATACGAGTGCGACCGAACAGTGAAGTATCTGCTTTTTGTGTTTTCATCTCGTTCGCCAGACTGTAATGCATTTAAGCATAACATACATTTATTTCAACGATTAAATCTATGTTTGTCGAATCTGAACTGACGAGAAGCTCAAGTACGTTAAATTAAATGTAACAATGTACATTACATGCGCGAATGTAAGCCGCATTTACAGACTTACGTTTATTTCCCAGTAAAACAAACGTTACAGCTGAATGACACAGTATCCGATTCGTCTCGAACTAAACACAATACCGAATTGACGTGACACGCTTATATTTATTTCTCTCCTGCAGTCCTCCTACCCTGTTCTCGACGTGAGACGAGAACAAGATTTAAGCGTCGGTTCGAACGGATCCACTCGCCGGAGGAGGGACGAGGGCGTTTCTTTAAATATAAATGGTACGCTGGTAACGTAGCCGTCGCCGCGGGCCGGCCGGTCACACCGACGGCCGGCCGGGCCGCGCCGCGCGCGGTGACGTTCGACAGTACGGTGAATGTGTTACGAGTGCTATGGTGTACCAGAGCGTTGTATAATCATATTCGATGTTCAACATTATCGTGTATTTATATTCGGAATCAGTCGTCAGATGGCAGTGTCACCGTTAGATTCGCGTGGTGACTTCACCGGGTGGTCGCTTTTCAATCTTTTAAATTGGTTACGTGTTCGAAGGAGGTTTAAGTATACTCAAAATTTAATAGAATACGATATATTTGTAAGTGTGTATAAATCGATGTTAAGTATTATCTTGTGTTTTATTGTATCCGGAATTGTACGGCCACTGTTTGTTTTTATTTTAAGTCGGAGGTGGTTGATAGTTCCTATATCATTTTTCAGGTTAACAAGTATTCGTAGGGACGTGTTCATTATTTACAAGGATACATAAATAATTCTTATCTAATAACGAGAATACGTCGCAATCGTTCACGGGTACACAGGATACGTATCTACAAAACAAAGTTCTTTTTAATTAACAACATTAAAAATCAAAATGGCATCTCAGCCGGGAACCTGATTGAATATTTTTTTACAATTTTTAAGTTAACAATCGTTATAGTTATTTCCGTCCGTTTCATTTCAAATAGAAACATCCAAATAATATTTTTTCGTGCACACTTTATTTAGTTTACGTTAAATATTTTGTAGCTCGGAGTCAAATCAAAGCGGACATATTTTGGTTTTTCCATTTTGTATCTACGTATACTATTAGTACGTATATTATAAGTGTTGTTTTATACGAAATATTTAATTTTACATTCGTAGTGCACCTTTGATTATGTCGTTCGGTACTTTTTGTCACACCGTCTCACTCGACCTGTATAGATATTGTCTTGTAAAATTTGTATTTATTTTATAATTGCAATCGAGGTGACTCGCAAAGATGCCGAATTATAATTTACGATTGTAATTGTGTACGCAAATGACCGAGTGAGCGGCGTCGGCCGTGGTGTGAGACACTCGCTCGCCCGTCTTGTTTGTACGGCCTTCGTGTAGCGACACAGTAGCGGTAAGGATACATACAACAATACAAATAGACAATGTTCAATGAATGTGTTTCAATCCTCTTCCTGCCTCCACGTTTAATAACAATTAAAATAAACATTTATCACTTGTTTAATGTCAACTTGTCACTTAAAAAATACGTTGTCTATGAATGTTTAAATCCCTATGCTTTGTTTTATGACGAGTATCCTTAAGGTACCTTACCAGGTAAGCGAACCGGCAAGTCCGAGACGGACACGCGTTCGACGAGGTTCCGTACTAACAATCTACTCTTGATATTTATCAAAAAATTCAGTTTCTTAAAATACTTGAACGAATAAATATTTTCATATACAAACCCTCTGTCCGTGAAGCGAACTTATTTAGTCTGATGTTTAAGAACTGACACCCATGCACAGTCGTGAGGTATATTACCTGCCTATTTTTACAATTTACCATTTTATCAAGCACCTTCAAATAGATTGATAATTAGCTTCCTTCTTGACCGAAAACACGTCGTCGGTGACTCTCTCTGTGACGGGCGTCCATGGACGGAGTGTTATACAAGCCGATAACTTGTGTGAAAGCTGTAACAAACTATAAGGACCATTCCTTCCCGTTAGTTCTCTCAGTAATAAAGATAGATAGATATTTTGTGATAAATGCGCAGGAATTATTCGAAGTAATTCCCCCATCGCCGCTTCTCCATCGAACAACTTGACGTACGGCGGGTATCCATCGTTACGCACTACGTAACGATACGTACCACGTATACGGACGGCGCGATTTGCGTCGTCATTCATTGTGCGCACTGCAAAGGATTGGAATAACTTGCCCGTATCGGTGTTCCCGCCTTCTTATAATTTGGGAGTCTTCAAGAGGAGAGTGATTAGGCTCTTACAAGTTAATGCGTTCAACATCTTAGATTTCATCACTACTTTCCATCAGGTGGGATTGTTGTCAAGCATTAACTTATTCTATGTAAAAAATAAAACATCTTTTCTGAATTGTGCATTCGGTGGTCGATGGGAATAGTGCCGTTAAGTACAATAGCGCCATCTAGGTGTAATATCATTAACTCGATTCATTACAAATCAACTTTTTAGTGCAGTGATGTAAGTCGAGATGGCGCTGTAGATCTATTTATTGCTTATGACCTAATAAACACACGTATACAACACGGTATTAATAGTTGTTTCTATTTGACAATAGATGCCAGGTCATATCGTAAGTTTTTTTTTCCGTCACAAGGTGACGTTTATTAGCAATTAATATATATGGTAGGGGCAAAAGTAATTGGAGGTGCAGGCCATAGATAGTAAACTGCAAAAATATAGAAAAGCCTATTCGCTGTTGACTTGAAGTAAATCCACACTAGAATCGTATGGAAACTTCGTCAGGGGCATATTACTCCATCCTTCGCAGTACGCATAAGAAACGACGAAGCAAAACGCGGTATCCGTACAGAGGGATGTTAATAACGAAACTATAGACAGGCGCTATGTGTCGAATCTATTGACGGTATAAATAGAAAGGGCATGGGATGTTAGATCTCGTTGACTCCAATATCGATAATTAAAATTTAAGTTCGATGATACTTTTACTACTAATAAGTAAAGCGGACGGTATATTTCAAGGACAAATTCTGAAAAGTTGTGCTGGTAAACAGACACACATTTTTTAACACAGAGTTCCTCACAAGATTGACATCGCCCAATTCGGAGAGTGCTGGAAATGTGAGATATAAACGCTCTGCCACAGCCTCTTTCGGATTCTATTTGATACTTACCAGTTCGAGTGGGCGGCAGATATGTCTCCACAGCAACGCCATCGTCTGCGTTCCCATAGACTCCAGGCTCTAGTAGATCGTTGATATGCAGCAGGAATGAAGATGCAACGAGCGAGGAACTCCGGCACTACTTTTATTATATGCAATTAATAAAACACTATCGCAGCATACCTATGTAACTTATTTGCAAAAACAAAATAATTAACATTTAGTGCAGATTTGTCACGTACACATTCTAGGTCGTAGTGAGATTTATTGCATCTAGTGGTATAAGTTCATAATTTAAATGGTAATATATCTACGCCGTATTATAATGGACGACTACTGGGAGGTAATTACGTGTATGTGATATTATTAAGTAGGGACAAAATCGTGAATAATCGTTAATCGCAGATAGCGACCCTGCCTGACAAGCCACAGGTACTGCATACGACTACCGGCTGGTACAGGCTATATGTCAGTATTTAGGTCTCTGGTCGACGTAATCAGATATTCTATTGAACCCAGTACCCGAGGAATCTTACTGACTCATTTCTATTTCAATCGCCAATGTTTCCAATTAGAGCTCAAAAAGGCTGTAGCATCATCTAGTTCATAATTAGTAGTTCGCTAACCAAACGGTTGCATCTTCGCCAGTCCCACGCTTTACCTTACAGCAACACATGAGGACAGACATCGTGCAGACGCCAAGCTTCGTAGGTGCTCTGTGCTGTATAAGCTCTATATGTCGCCCGGCTGGAGAACATGCATGTGACATGTGGAACTCGTTGTATTAGCCTGGTTTTATACATTGAATGCTTATGACAAAGTTAGCGATCGTTGACTAACGATAGTATTTAGGATTAACGACTTAACGTTCCTTTTGGGATATAAATGAGGTTATGAAAATTTACCACCATCTTTCTTCGACACGGACAAGTTCTGAATGTTTAAACAGAAAATAACATTATATTCTGCACGCAGAACTTTCAGTATTTGTTGCATAGTATATATAATTCATAATATATAAATTTGAGAAATTATATTTTTTTTTATATAAATCATTAATTAGGAAGAAATATTTTTTATAAAAATCACTGTCTTCATTTTTAAAGTATTTTTTTTAAGTATTTTAAAGTATTTGGTTTCTGCTGTAAAATAAATATTTGATCATAATTTAGTCAGTAGACGAACACGAAAAACTACGTCATTTATAATGTGCATTAACTTTACATTTTCATATGTGAATAAAAGATTAAAGTTCACTTCGGTCTAGTGTTCGAAGGCGATAACAACCTGGATCGACTGTTTCACGTGCGCCCGAAGCCCAGAAGTGTTCAAGAATTTTTTTTTGCACCAGTCGCTCATCCCACAACCGACTGCGCCTACGTTTACTTAACTCTCATGGTCATTTAAAGATGGACAAAAACCTGTTCGATTATAAACATTTCAGTAACATAAATAATAGAACAGACTCCACTTACGCCACGTTACCACGACGAACACGGGGCTTACGTGTACTCTGCACGGTGTCCTCGCTCGTGTACAAGCAGCGGCCGGTTGCGACACGGCGGCCATTTTGAGAGCTCCCTAAACAAACCTCCTCTCAAGGTTGCACACGAGCTCTCGGAGTGCCCGACCGATGACTGGGTGAACAGGATTACTTGCTTATTTGGAATGCCATTTAAAGCGTAGCATTCCTCCTCGCATATCTACTGCATAGACGGCTCTTTGTGTCGATTTGAATTGTGGAGTATGTCATGGTGATTATAAAAAGGGTAATTTCCACTTTCCGGTTTATGAATCTAATCTCATGTAGGTAAATCTAATTTTAGAAAACAACCAACCAAAATTTTTATGATTATGTATGTATGAAAAATTAATTTAAAATTTCAACTTTCAAGTTCTATCCAGACCTAGCTTGCAGTTGTGTTCGGGTTTTCAGTTTGACCAACGTATTCGAATCTGAATGTTCCTCCTCATTTTGGTAGTAAAAATTTTAAATTCAAAAGATATTGAACGAGATCGGCGATAACATCTAATGTCTTTCAAATAGTGTTAGACGGTGCGTGTCGGTGCGAGGAGAGCCTGCAGAATCACTGAATTACTAAGACCACAGTTAATATGATTGCAATAAGAGCCACCTGGGGAAATTTTAAGTCCCTGTATTACGACCGCCGTGAACAAGTTATCCCAATCACCAGCCACCGTCGCCAGTCAGACCACCACCACCGACGCGTATCAGTTAAGACGAAAGTTAAGGTGACGGTATGCGTGTCCGTATATACGTTTATCATAATTGCATGTTTTCCTTTGTTTCATGCATGTATGGAAATATATACCGTCATACATTGTGTTTGCGGATTGTTGCAAAGTAAATTAATACTAACTTAATAACAATGAATTTCCGCAAAGTAACGCCTGATACTATCAACTATAAGATGAAAGGGTAGGACCCGCGGTTCTTCGACTTTTATCAACACTGATGGCTATAAATATACACTCTAATTGGTTGTAGCGAAACATTATATAAATCCTATGTATTAGTATAGATTATTATAATCGAGGTTTTCTAAGCCAATATCCGCTAAAAGCGTAAACTCCTTTCTCGCCGCTAAAAGGAACGGCACACACGACGGCGTCACGCAGCTGTGTCGGATCCGTTACGTAACGTAAAGAAAGTCGCCGAGATCCCTCCGCGTGTATGGGAGCCTGGTCCTCGCCGGCCGACACCGGTTGTTATATGGAAATCGCGATGGTCATGCTGCCCGCCCGGCGTTGGACCATCGGTTGCTATGTTTTCGATTCTTTAACCAACATAAAAAAGCTGTAGTTTTTTTTATCATCCATTGTTATGATACTCATTTTATAAAAAAAAGTTAAAATCTTTCTGCCTATGCATCTTTTTTTAGGTTGAAAGGATCCTATAGCGCTTAATGGATTTTACAAAATAGCTGATTTAGTATAATTTTTTTCTGACGTGTCCGAATCTTGAACTCACCGCTAAAGTTTCAAATTAAGTGCATATTAAAAATATATTTTCACCTGTTATTCAAATTCAAAATCATTTAATCATTTATGTATTCTGTAAATACACTTATACATGTCATTTTTTGCTTCTACTTCCGTTTCGAAAAGGTGCTTTAACATTGAGAAAAAACGGCGAAAGAAACTCATTAGCATATATTTTAAACGATTACGGAAAGATACATACGGTTTACGGAAGGTTACGATGTGTGAAAGCAGTATTACCTGAGGGTTCTCCGTAGGGTTGCCAACCGTAGTATAATATATAGTATTGTACTGTATTTCGGGGCTTCGTACTATATATACTGCTGAAGAAATATATAGTACGCGAAAATACTACATTTCAGTACAATAGATCAATGTTTATATTTTGCAACACTAAAACTAATAAAATAAAAGAACAGAAACGGAGCAAGCATATCTTTAATTTAAACAGAAAAAGGAAGTATATATTTAATAAGAAAACGAGCTTTTGATTTGACGGTACCCCATAGCTCAGTTTGTAGTGACCCTGCCTGCGGAGCGGGGGGTCCCGGGTTCGATTCCCAGTCGGGGCAGTCATTTATGTCACAGATAAATGTTTGTTCTCGGGTCATGGGTGTTTGTGATGTCATATTTGTGTGTTCATGCCACCTGCAACACAGGGAATCCTAATGCGGGGGTGTGAGTGTGTGAACGTTATGTTTATGTCTATGCTTATGATATGTTTATTAATTTAAAAATTCACTGCGATAAAGCTTATGCCAGTTTTATTGAAAATAAAAAAATTGTTAAAGAATGCAAGAAGTGCAAAAAATATAGTTTTTATAAAAATATAACTTAATATATTTTTTATTGTTCCCTAGTAAAATACTATATTTTTGTAGCGTACTATATTTTTTATAGCTTAAAAAATACTATATTCAGACAAAAAATGTTGGCAGCCCTAGTTTTCCGTGATGTTCTCTTCCGTACTCGGCCCGCGTGACGGACTACAATATTTGAGGTGCACACTACAGAGGAGCCCCCCGGGCGTGCGGTGAGACAATCTTAATTATAATAAAACAATCTTAATTATAAAACGATTAGTGACATTTATAGTAGGTAGGTAGGGGTGTCACGCATATGAAGTTCCGGATCTGGATATGGATACGGTTTTATGAATAATACTTTACCGGTTTCGGTTACGGTTTTTTTATGTTAATAGCCGACAAACGACAGGCGAGCCACCTGATGGTAAGTGGTCACCGTCGCCCATGGACATCAGCAAAACCAATGGTATCATTGATGCGTTGTCGGTCAGGAAATGAGAAGAAGGTTAGAAAGCTGGCTCTCAAGCCCCCAGCCGGAACACGAAGAGTCGTTTGACGGCTGACTCGAGCAGAAGGCTGGTAGCTAGCCAGGCAGGCTTCACTGAAAGATAATAATACCAGTAATAATATTAATGACTTAATAATAATACTAATAATATAATCCATACGCGAAGCCCTACCACCAAGCACGGTGGCTTCTGTCACCTCTTACGACACCCTGTTCTACCAGCATGGGATTGGGGGGAGTATTCTAGGCCGCCCCAATACGGCTGAAACGTTACGGATATTAGAAGATTTACGACTTGGAAGAAAAATAATGTATTTACAAAGTAACAATTTGACTTTATATCTAATTATTATGTAGTATTACAATTACAAAAATAGCCTTAAAAACTAAATAAAAAGAAAAACTAAAATTGTATCGACGCGGCTAGTGTATCGGCCGGTGACACTCTATCATAACGTATTTTATTTAGACTGCCGCTATCCGAAATTATCCGATACTTTTTTATCCGATTCGGTTACGGTATCGGATATATTTTTATTTCGAATATCCGACAGTTTCGGTTACGGTTACGGGGCTCCATAAGATCCCTGATTTATAGTAGAAAATAAGAATTGAATCATTTCACTAATGCATTTAACATCGGATATTTCAATATATTTAATTGTGTGAAATTGCTCCGTTCCGTTTGAAACCAAACTCGTACGTGGAACGCCCGGCAATGTGTCTGAAAATTGATTTGGGCGTCCGCTGGAAATATATATCTCTTTTTGCCTAGTAAAATATTTGTTTTATCAAAATTAGAGGAAATAGTTCGACGAACTTGGCTCTACTTGCATTGGCTTTCGACGCGCGGGTTTCGGATGAAATTATTAGAAAACACAATATTAAAGTACAATTGTGGTTAGTTTATTTTTTATATTATCAGCCGACAAACGAGCAGACGAATTACCCGATGGTAAGTGGTCACCGTCGCCCGTGGACATCTGCAAGACCAAAGGCATGTTGTTGAAGTGAAACTTCTTCAGTACCGCTGTGATTTGAATATCGTCGTAATGAAACGCTTATGGTCAATATATGCAAATGTACTCTGTGAGTGATAGTAAAAGAGTAAAAAGCATACATCCAAAATTTCGACTGCGATAAAATAAATAGTACAGTATTTCATATTGCTCAGTCTTTTCAATCCATTGCTTCGTATCCTCCCCACTCTTGGACATTAAACGCATGTGTGCTTGTGTGCACCTGTACGTTGCTGAACCGAGAAAGAAGACGTCGTATAGTGAGTAGAATATCTATACTTTATCCTACTCCTGGTGCTGGTAGTTTCACTTCTACCGTGTGTAAACTTCATACACACCTTTTTTATTTTTCAAAAGTCTGGAAGTACTAGATTTGTGTAACACGCGTTAATACGCTGGAGTTGACATTAAAACAGGAAGAGTTAATACATTTTAATTTATTTCTTTATGTTAGCTGACTACTTAGAGATTCAAATGGTTAATGCTCGTTTTAACAGTTATATTAAACGACATTCTCATTCTAGCCGTTTAGGAGTATATTCTGGACATAAGGCTCATGTAGAACTTTATTTAACTTGTACACTCTCATTCTACACGTAAAGATATCTTCCCTTAGGTTTCCCTTCTTCGTGTTAAATTTTGATTACGACCTTTTTTTTGTATTTCCGTTGTAATATCCTGCCGGAACAGGTAGAAATAGATTATCGTGGGAACGGGTACAACAGCTCACACACACACATAAGTACATAGATATAATACACACTCCGATGCATCTCCTCGATATCGCGCCTCGGATCGCCCAAACAGTTGAGGCACGAGAAGACCGGCCGATCTGATCGCAAGTGGTCACTGCCACACCAACGTCTGTGACACCGAAGGCGTAAATTAAACGCTTAAATGTATGTGCAAATCAAATTTTGCTTCTACTGCAATTTCGAAAACAGGTTTTATTTTAAAGTGCAAGCAACCGCTATATAAACTACACAGATCATATTTTTAATTAATATAAATACTCGTCAAATAATTACTAAAACAAATGTAATCTGTGCGCAACCGGTTTCAGAATTATTATCTCAAGACGCCCTTGTCGTATATTCGTATTCGCCCATACTGTATTATTTTACCTGCAAGCTGTACTTTCATACGTCGCTTTATATTTCTATAAGTTAATGATATATTTATTTTGGGACTTTAGTTTAAAATCTTACATCGAGCCCCGTAAAAGACCGCTGCACGTCACACAGCCGGAACGAAGACGTAACCAAAATATGCCTGTTTCTTATTTCTCGATTGCGTGTATCACATGCGTTTGACTGATATATTGCTATGAATGTATTGTGCAACATGACTACACACATATACAAACCCAGTACAGCCAATTAACTACTGTATCTGTCATATTCAGTGTTCTTCGAAGTCATTATATACATAAATATGCGTTAACTAAATACAACGAACGACCTATTGTGGGTAAATGTGTCCAAGAATACCAATAGCTTTAAACTTTGTGGGTAATTTTTACTAGATATAGGGAAACTTAAAAATTCCCAGATCTCATTCGAGATTCATTCTTACATCTAATTTTATTATCTGCATTAACACTGTCAAAACTATTCCTCAGTATTCGTTCGAAGAATCAATTAAGCGTTATATTAAGCGTCGGTGAGCCGGTGACCTCTGTAGGTATGAAATCATCTAAGTCGTTTATTAATTAGTACATGAAAATTTATTAATTAAGTAATATAATTAGTACTTGATTACCTAAATAATTATTTCAATTATTATTATTACACTATCACATAATGGCTCAATTAGCTATAAGCACTACAGTTCCAGTAATTGCAAATATTTATGTTAAATAGTGCGTTGTATGAACAGTCGGCAGTGATTCATGAATTATTTAAAGTTAAGCCATTTGGGCTTGCGAAACCTTGGATGTCCTTGTATCGCCTGTCCTACAAGTTGGACTCTTGAACAGCCGGTCAAGAAGAAAGAATAGCACTAACTAATTATTCAGTTATGCCGTCTCCATCGTTTCGGATCGATAGATTAGGGAATTATCGAATTTATTCAATTAAGCACTAGATCAAATAAGATTGTCTAGACGTCTAGAGAGGTCATCATTACAGCAGATAATGGTGCCGAATAGCGAGCTGCTTCGACAACTGTCTTTCGATTTGAAACGAAGTGTATTGTTGGTCTTATGGTAAGCAAGGACCGAATCAAAGTACGTACGTATTGGTCAATATAGGTTTGGTACTTAATACGCCTATGTGTAGACGAGTCACAATATAAATATTCTGAAATACGACGTAAAAATCCAGTTCAGTCGCGCAGGAATTACTGTATCATTTGACTTGTAGTTAGAAAGTAGTAAGAATCCTTCTTTATAGGAGGTGCGATCCGCGCACCGCTTGGGACATACCAACTGTACACATCTGCTGCTTGATGGTAACTTCTTCAGATGTAATGAGATGGTCACCGATTTGAAGTATTAAGAGATATACCAAAGCACACTGGAGCAGTATAGGAGAAGTATATTCTGATTTACCGCACCTCCTAGAGGAGACGTGCGGCCCCAAATAGGTCGTCAATAAATTCGAACTATATGAAATATATGAAACACTTCTATATACATTTTAATCCTAACATGTCCACGCACATGCAAATTGTGGAACGAACTTCCTTCTAAGGTATTCCCGGGGCGCTATGATATGGAGTTCTTCAAAAAAGGTGTCAAAAGAGCTCTCCTCCAGGGTCAGGGTTACAGTGGTGACTCCTCTGGTGTTGCCTATGTCCATAGGCAATGGTGACCACTTACCATCAGGTCGTCCGTTCGTCTTTTCGTCTGCCCTTCTGGCTACAAAAAATCATTGAAATTATCGATAACTAAACTTAAAATTTTACAAGTTTGTCCCGGAACTCAGTTTTTATTGCAACCTTTGCTCATTTCGCCAAGAACACCAATTTCACATTTCGCCATGTCGTCAATGTCGAGACAGGCAGTACGAATAGGTACTTGTGTTTGAGCGATATCCCCGGCACGGGCGGCGGCGACGCGACGCATACCTACGGTTTGGATCGTAAGAGGTCACCTAAAATTGAGTCTAAACCTACCTTCTCTGGTCGTGATACATCATGCTGAGCAATAGACCTTCTAAATGACGCCGGCCTCTGTACCGCACCTCTGTACCTCTGTACCGATTAAAATCCGAGGGTACTCGCAGTACTGATGTCGGAGGACGAGTTGAAAACCACTCCCCCCCTTCGTTCCAGCCGCCAACGCGGCGGTGTTACATTAATGCTATAGGCTTTAACGGAGTTGACCACTTACCATTACGTACTCGTTCGTCTGCTTTTTGTTGGTTATTAATATAAAACACCGGAGACCATTTGGGTCCATGCGTAGCGGTGACCACCTAGAAGCGGGGCGTCTCCATGCCTGTTCCGTAGTTACATTACTAAAGTAATATTAGTCCATCTTAGATAATTATCATTTTTATAATTTTTCCTTGCCACTTTCATTTACAAAATCTTATTAGTAAAAATAAAAATCAAACAAGATACATTGCCGGTGATTAAGTTTTTATTGGGTTTGGAAATCCGATACAGATTAGGAGCGATTAATTTGACTGAGAAAGTCCTTTCGAGTCGTCGATAGAAAGTCGCATCTATTTGTAAATTAGATTAGTTAACGCGCGGCGCCCTCTGGTGGTGATACATGGTTCCGCGGCTGTTTCACAAGTAATCTATACTTGTCATGAGAAACTATAACGATATTTTTCTTCGACACAGTTGTATCAAACAGTTTTCGGCCAAACTACACTTAGTGAGTCAATCGTCTCGGCGCGAATTTCCAACTTCTATATCGTGCGTACTGATAATCAGTTTCGGGAAATGTTTACAAACATGTGTATAGTAAAATAATTTATACTTCCCACGTTTTTTCTCCTCGCTGAAGAAAATTCGAATTAGGAAGTTGTCCACTGTTCAAATTGCAGCCTCACGAAGGCTCTCACTATTTCAATGTCTGATTAGGAACGAACTGTCGACTTATGCAGGAGTTTATTTTGTTTGATGAGTGAGTAACATTAATCTTATATTTTGTATTAGAAGCCATCACATCGAATCGTTTCAACGTACACTAATATCTCTTGCTGTCTGTTATTCAATTGAAATGACCGAACTTAAAACCTGTTTCAAACGCGATTCCTTAAGTACAGAGATTCAATCGTAGTAAAAATATAACAAGTTTCTAAATGGGTAATGACATCCACAATATTTATATATCGCTGTTGTAATCCAAGTAAAAGCTTACGCAAGTTACGTAAGAGTTTTTATAAATAATTGGAGGTTCAATTGGAACGGATCGGACTACGTCAGAAAAAGTTATATCAAACGTGGTTCTACCGCGTTCCTACTTTTGGGAAATGCTCTAGAACGTGGCCGTCTCGGTTAGACTCTGCGGGAGGGAACGAGATGGAGACACACGACGCAGGAAGGGAGGGATAGCTCAAGACAGTTCCACGTTCACCGGGACCGACGTTGTTGTAGCATACACAGTTCAATTTCAGCTCTCGATCTTATCGGACGCGATCAAAAATACTATTTATTATTTTTACATTTCCGTACAAATACGTTGTGCAATGATGAACCATTTTTGAAAATGGAAAATGTGATTCATTCAAGGAACCGATTCAGTTATTAATTTTTTTAGTTGTGTGAGTGGACAGTTCAAAGGATTTTTATTAGTGAACGTTTTGTGAATTTCTAAGGTGAGTCCAATTCAAAATTTAATTCTTAAAATATTTCAGGGTGTATATATCCTCAATCATTTCCCTATGATTAATACCGCATTAAAACTATTTTTATATACTGGTTGCTTAATTCGTTAGAATCTGAATAGGTCCGACCCTATACATTATTTAATTTCGATATATCTTCCAGTGGACTAGCAAGGAAACCTGGTACCGAACCGAATAAATCATAACGTAACATATAACATGTAAAATATAATACATCGCACAAATTTAGACAACTCATTTGGTGAATAGAGCAATTTCGCTGCTTTTATGGTACAGAACTTATACTTACAACGTCTCCACTTTGTGCATGACAGTGCTACTGTGTACTCCAGTGTCTCGCTGGCTTTTTGCCGTGAACCCACTAAAAACCTTACAATTCAGAGACCCTACGTCCGACTTGCGCACCATTGTACTCTTTTTTTTAAATAATAATTCAATAAAAGAAACATCGCCAATTTTTATGTTTCTTATTACAATTCAACACTTGGCCAGAATCTTGCCCGAAAGTAAGTGATATAATATGTAATACATATATGTTAAGATGTAAAAGTACACTAAAACTAAGTAAATATCAACAGGGATTGAAAGTTGAGATCGTTAACTAACTTCCTTACGTATTTATTGTAAATGTTATAAAAAACATGGCAGAATGCTTCATAAAATATCACTTGGGACAGGAAGGTTGAGATTGCGCTTTGAAATGTCGGCTTGGCTTGAAGATATGGAAGAATGACTTTATAGGACTCCAGATGGAGGAGTCTCCAAGAAAAGAGTGAATTTATAAGTTAGTGCGTTCAATATCTTAGACTTCATTACCGCTCACCATCAGGTGGGATTGTTGTGTGGCATTAACTTGTTTTATGTAAAAAAAACACTTAACACATACATGAAGACGGGCTCTACATATTTGTATCTAACACTGAAAAGGACTACCGTTTAAGACCACTTTCACACCTAACGAGAGGATCCCGGTTCGATCCCCGATCGAGACAAATATTTTTATTGTACCAGTAGACTAACGAACAGGTGGGACACATCGTTATCATGACCACTCATACATTTATAGCATCAAGTCAGTCACAGACACGTTGCCAACAAAGTATGAAGCTCTGGTACCCGCCTGTATGGCCCACTACTGAGCACAAATCTCTTTCCTTAATTGAACAGTCCTAGAGCAAGTTTCAGTCCGGATTGCCGGATGACTGTTATGACAAACATACATATTTTTATGTGTTATCTCCTGAATCGACGACCGCTTGTCTCGCAAGCGATCGCGAGGATGTCAATGTGTTTATTATACAAAGGTGAGCATCGAGACGCCCACAGCCGTCTTCAGACGTCCGATCGGCGGACGGTAATGAGAAATCTGAATGCCTTGTTTAAATAAAATAAGGCCGCTTCTAAACAAATACGTCACCGGCCGGTGAGCTCTAGCTCCGACAGCTCGACGCCCTCGTCGTTGGAAAGCCGCTGACGATCCTCGCTGTTGACACTCGCAGCGGTGTCGGTACACAACCACACCATTACACAATGGTCTCTGTGAACACTTCGTCTTCCATCGACTGATGTACGTGGCTTTCACTCGTGCGTTCAAGGGCGTTAGGCCGACTGCGCGCGATGCGATAACAATGACTTATCGTGGAGGTCATTATTTAAGATTACGATTATTCTTTATTATAACTACACACAAAAAATTCTCACTGTCTTATTGATAACTGCGTTATGTTACTAATGATCAGTATGGAAAAATAAATTTATCCCAGACGAAAACTATCATTGGAAATATTGCCATGATACTGAAAAAGTAACGACAAATGAAGCAATGAAAAACATAACATAAATATTATTTCAACATTAGTTTATGGACCGATCATAATAATTAATATTAGTTTCTGAATCATCAAATAGAGAAAGTTTAGTGTTTTGTGTTAAAGTTTTGAAAATTTGACAAAACTAATTTTAGAAATGCATTTACTGTTAATATTATTTTTATTTCACCCGCTGAGCAAGTCATTCTTGGTGAACATCGACGACGGGGTCATAAACAATAGTCTGCATCTAACAAACTCTACTCGGTACGTATTTACGTTAACGAATTAGAACTCAATTTTTGAAACAAAAAAAAATACACGAACAAGGTACCTAATACTTTTCTTCAAATTCAAAATCATTTAATCATATAAGTATTCAGTAAATACACTTATGCATCCTGCAGGCATCCTTGTCATTAGTGTACTCATCTATAATATAATATCCTTTGCCTATAAGTTGTGTTTTAATGTGTCGGTTAAAAGTTCCAATGGGCGACTCGCGTATCAACTTAGGAATCTTATTGTGAAAACGAACCCCAAGTTCCATAAAGGAACGCTGGACGCTTTGAAGGCAATATGAAGATGTAACCAAATTATGCCTATTTCTTGTTGTTCTTTCAAGTCGTTACATACTTGAAAATATCGGCAAGGCAATCGATAGCTCGACACTCGGTAACCTTAAAACCCCCCCTCGACGGTAGACAATAGTCGGCGGTTTGTGGTAAACCTTATGGCCATCGAGAGTACCGAACGATTCATCTTGTACACTTTTTTAGCGGTTCCAACCATCCACCGCACTCGTAACTGTTACGGTATTGTTGGTGTTGTCAGTAGAAAGTTGATAACGGGGAACGTGTACTTCAGTGACACCGACGAGCTAGCTCTGATGTAGAAGCTATCTGAGCGCCGAAGGCAAGGTTCCTTCGGTGTCTTTTGGATATTTTCAAATAACTACTAAGTAAATTGTTAACAAGATTAATATAAAATAATGTGTAATTCACCTTTACGGCACTTACATATATCACCAGCGACCCTGTTTGGCTTCGTTCACAAAACACATGTCCTGGGATGGAAATATTAATTTAAGCTCCATATATGGCGAGCATCATCTGATTCTGTTCAATGGATTTAATGTTACACGCGCACAGATATATCGACACAGACAGACTGACAATTCTTGAAAATATGTGTAGGCCTCTATATCGATAATAATGTCTAGGTACGTTGTTAATTTTTTATTTTATTTCAATTGCGGCCAGTTGTAAGTTATCTTATACCACATAAGTTATAATTTTAATAAATAAATCGGAGTCCCCATTAGTCCCCATTAAAATAAAAAAATGCAGATTCAGATTTGGTCCTCTTACAGATTTATTATTAGATTCCACACTTGTATGTATGATATTTAAAAATAGGGGCAAATGTCGATATATTCTTGAAGTATTTGTACCCAAAATACTAATAAGATTTCCACAAATATTAAATAAAAAATCAAAATTTACTTTTAGTCTTTTAAATAACGTATACAACCTTTATTTTTATTTATTGATTTCATTTTATTATAAAGCCTTATTATAATGGGTGGACTTAATTAATGCCTTAAGGCATTGTCCACCAGTCAACCGGTAGGCGTTGTGAGAAGATGTGGTAGGCGTGAATATATAAATATATATAGATATACATATATAATTACATACGCATATACAGAAATACATAGTTATATATTACAAATAAATATATATATTTATATAAACTTTATATAAAGCTGATAAAAATTATAGAAATAAAAACCTAACTAAATGTTAGGTTCAAAGCTTAAAAACTTCATTTGAATGGAATTGTTTGGACTATTATTTGTGGCATGCTTACATGCCGAGAAACTGTAGGCAAGGTGTTCGTCAAGTCTTTGACAAGACTGCGAAATTTAGACACAAGAAAATATTTTAGAAAGTGATCTGTAGGTAAATGCTGCCGGAACATGTTTTATTCCTCCAACCAGTGATTTCTGAGAGATGTTTAAACAGTTACTTTGTTAAATGTGTGAAAGGAGTGTGGATGAAATTTCAATCGATTACCCTTACGGAGTTTAAGATTTTCATACGAAGTTTAACGCGTAGTAGGTCTTTTTCAATAATCCCTCTGTAGTGCTCACACATTTTGTACTTTGGAAGGATGTAGAGAATATAAGGAGGCTATCACAAGATCGCTTTACTTATTAGATAATACATATGATGGGTAACATAGAAAGAACCATAAACAGAAACATGTGTCTATTTAATTCGAAGCAAACTCTGAGTACGATTAACTCACAGCACTTTGTTGTCCTAAGTCACCTGACCGCCCCTGCAACACGTCACATTCTGCTGCAAGTTTTTAATCACATCGACGAAATCCATTGTAAGATCTCTGTGGATCATTGAAGACCGATTGCCGAATATGAAACTCAATGCAAGTTCTGCAGTATTTTAAAGCTGCTTATAGCATCAGGGAGCGGCGACCGGATCAGAGACAACCGGTCTTGGTGTGACGTAACACTTTCTCGAGGAAAGTTGTCAACTACCTGATTGGCGTCGGCGCCTGCGGCTCGTCCGGAACCGGAGATGTGCGTCGGCGTACATGTGACATTCGTAGCTCTAATGGGCTCGCGTCGATCGTCAGCGATAGACGCGGCTATGCGACATCGGCCGCACTCGTTAGTTCGATGACCGCCGTCCGTTTCACGTTAATCGTAGCCGAAGAACGAGACGAGCGGTCTTGTGTTAACAACCGAGATGGATAACCGTACGTAGGTTGGCGACCATAGTTCGATAATGAAAGGAAATAATCAAGTTTAGAGGTTTAAGTTGAGGTAATTATAAATCTTTACACACACACAACCAGACAGAAGCATTGTGCGGTCGGCACTTGTCGCGTGCGACGCGCTCGTCGGCCAAGTGGCGCAGTGGGCCGCGTGTGTCCACTGCACCGTGAGCCTGTGTGTGCAATACAACAATATAATTGAACGTAAATACTACTCCGGTTCCAGAATCACGACATTATACTGCAAATAAATATTTCTGTCCCCCTAAAGTGCGCCACGAACTAAAAGTAGCCCATGTTAGTTACGATCTAACACATTCAACGTGTACCTACGATAGTAAATCTCGTTTTACATATGAAATACGTACTAACTGGATTCCAATTTAGAGGTTCATACTAAATAGATTGTATCAATCGTACTTGGTCAAGCGTGATAGGCAACTTCGAGTGAAGTCAAAAGCATGATGCGTTAGTGTTAAAAATTTCTTGAGCGACCCCCTCCACGAATTCGCACTGTAGCATGCATTACGGTGGAGTGATCTCCAGGTCTCCAGCATGATCCGTCCCTTGCAGTGGACCGCTAACGCATATCCATTCTATCCCAATCTATATCCAAAATACCAGGCCCAGATCAAACGGTAACTAAAACATCGGCCAACTAAACATGTTGCTCTACGAATCGGTACCGTGCCGCGGTACAATGAGGCCGCGCACATTCCTCGCTCTCGTCTCTACATCGGTGTCTAGTCTCCGGAATGTAGAGCACTTTCCGAGAGTTTTCCCGCGGCCGGAAATGCATTGTAATCAAACATTTTGTGTTTCATCGGTCTCGTTGTAGCTCATGGCGTACGGCAGTAGCGGATGTAGACGTTGGGCGGTCGCCGCAGACATTCCATCACCGTTCAACGTCAAGTAGAAGCCTTGCGTGATGTTATCGTAGGTGTGGAAGAAATACAATAAATATCTGTCATAAATACTATTTAGTGAACGGACCGTGTCCACGCTGCTACATATGTATCTTATACAAATAAAGTACTCGCACCTTCTATTGATCCCAAAACTGACGTTTGCTTTATTATTTTACTTATACTTATTACTAGATACTTATTATTATGCTTATTTTTATTATACATATACAGGGTGAATGTAAATTATCGAGTAATTAAATATTTGATGCCCTAATAGCATGTTGCAACATCCGAACAATTTGTAAATACAGTCCACTCCAGTACACATTTTATATTTTTTGTAATTTAATGCGTGTAAATAATTACGCCGGTGTTTCCGCGGAGCGTTCTGAAACATCCACGAACTCCACGTACAGTGAACGCACGGTGGCCCGGTTAAGCTGTATTAACATCGGCTCACGCCTGTAATTTGGTTGAGGTATTGCAAGCAGACCCTGTCGCTGGATTGGTAGCTATTGAACATGTTATGCGAAGGTTCCCGTGTGCGATACGCGGGCGGGGCGGATGGTATATTAACAACTAGTAAGTAATAAATGTCTGTCCGTTGATGGTAGGACATGTTCCTCGGTCATGATTTGCAGCGAGTGTATGTAGCCACAGTGTTTTCTGTGAAAACAAAGTCCTTATTCTACTCGTTTTTATCAGATATTTTATCAGTTATATATATAACATAGTGTATAAAATTATTTTTATATCTCATACAATAAAAATATTCTTCTTCAAACGATCACGCCATCTCTAGTAGTTGCAAGAAATCCGTTCTGGAATTTTGAGTTTATGGCATCCAAACAACGGACAGAAACTTTGCTTTATATTATAACGATCAACTATTGCGCAAGGCTCGCGTCACCCAACACAACGACAAGTTAACACAGAAGAAAGTACGGCCGACCGGTCCGAGCGAAAGCTATCATAAAAAATATATTCTGTTATTTCGAAGACGCCGGTGCGACTGCTAGCGGAAGAGGAGGCGGAGCGGCAAAGTTGCTCAATCGATCAATTTACCGACATAACTGATTAATATCGGTCAATGAAATCAAAAGCAACATCCTTTACTTCACCAGGATTTAGTGTATTTACTAGTTTCAATATAGTTTTAAAGAAACAATCACAATTAGGTTTCAAGATCACACTATAGAAGGCCACCTTAAGTTGGACAGTCCGTCCCTGGACTACTTCGATGACATTAAAAAACTAAACTTGATATTGCAATAATTGATTATACGTTTAATTTTGTAATCATTAATGTTTTCATTTACATAATGATTTACACTTATGGATATATAGTTTTTGTTCAAATATACTTCACTCATTAGTAATGTGTAAAATCTATATACTTATTTAATGGAACTCCAAATACAGTTAAGTGTTATCACAGTTCTAGGTGTAGACGGTATGCTTGCACTAATAAAACTAGGATTTTGTTTTATGGTAATAAAAATAACAATATACGTTGACACACACAAACTCTTGCACTAGGAATATCTGTGTTGCGGGTGGTGTGGACGTACACAAATGTGATATCACAAACACCCATTACCTGAGCACAATCATTTGTCTGTCACAAAAATGTCTAACCTAACCAGGAATTGAACCCGGATCCCTTGCTCGGCAGGCAGGATCTTCACCGACTGAGCTATGAGATCGTATAAATTGTTTTCATTAATTACACAGTTTTAGATAGTTTTTAAATTTGCAAATATATAGATATTTCAGCCGAGATTCGAGTTGAACCATCCTCGGGATAACTAAATATTTATTTCTACATATTCGTGTATGTTATGTTTTCACTATTGGCATGTTATTCGGAATTACGAAAATTGTAGAGATACTCTATTAATACAGACTCACTATACTCTCAAATAGCAACAATCCCTACGCTATAACTGCCGACGCGCCGTGCGGCGGTCCTTCACTCTCCGGGCGAAGCGAAACGACTCTCGATAATTAGCAACCGCATTAGGCTTTGATTGATGGCGTGAATTCAAAAATAAATTGCCCGAATTAATCTGTAATTTTCGTAAATTACTTCCTGCAGACGAATTTTAAAATGATGTATATACGCAGTATTTGCTGACAGTACGACAAGCTACAATTCGTTATATGGCAAATTGTGAGCCAAGGTTATAAAATGAGTGATGACGACACATAGGTACTTTATTACAACGGACGGACGGAAACACGTATTGGTGACGGTATGTATACTTTTATTTATCATAGATACATGTTTTTTCCTCGTGGGAGGGGGGAAGGTTCTATGCATGTATAGAAGTATATACCATCATACATTGTTGCAAAGTAAATTAATATTAATTTAATAACAATAAATTTCCCCAAAGTAACGCCTGACACTGTCAACCATAACGGACCTTTATCGAAACGTCAGTCGAAACAAAATAATTACATTCACAATTGTTTTGATAAATAGGTACACGGAAATTATAAATTTGAGTTTGAATTCAGGCAAAATAGCAACACTCCTGTAGTAGGTAGGAAGGCTTTGCGGGTGGGAGGAATGAAGAGGAGGAGTAGGCGACGACTGCCCTTCAAGTCCACATGATAAGTACGAGTCACCGTATTGCGTGTTGCATAATAGCTCACTGCCCACGTGCAATTTGTTTTGTTCCCTAAATGGCTCGATTTGTAGTCTATGCTTTTACATAAAAATAATTGCCTGATTTAAATTGTTAATTTACTACGAAACAAACACAACGCTCACACACACATGCCGCAGGTGGGTCGTACACGCGAAACATCGGAGTACAAAACATGCAACGTGTATTCTAGACACTCACACCTGTCTCAGGGTACTAACACTACACTATCGAATAACTCGACCCTCGATTACTATCAATACTTCCCTCATAAACATCCCTCTCGTACGATCGATGCGTTTCGATTCGTCATTTGTTATGTGTACCGCGAACTATTAGAACGGTCTGCTTGTATCGGGGTTTCAGTTACGGATTACAGTATGGATGACTTTAAGTCGAGGGTTATAAAGTATTTTTTTAAGTTGGTGCGCTCTACCATCTCAAGCTACATCGACTTATCATCGGACGGGATTAATTTAATAAAATATCTCGATCTGAGTCAACGCTCTATCGACTTAACAAGAATTATGTAGGTTTTCGAAGAATAACGTAAGTCGCCGCTTGATAACTAGTATAGATATCAAAGAGCGCCTTTATGTCTTTCCGCTGGACAACTTCTATAGATACACATGTTGTCAGGGGCGCGTTGATGTCTTTTACATACATAGTCCGAATGTAGAGTTTACAAATGGTTACACTTCGTGTCAGTGTCAATTGTAACGATCATTTAAATGATTTTTTAAATAAAGTTCCATCGTCTCGAGTAACGCTACTGTTTCATGATAAGATGGGATTATTGTTATTTCAAATTAAAAATATTGTGATTTTAGCATTAATTAAATCTGAATCGGCTCGTATAATATTCGTGTCGTCGGTGATCCTTCAGTCACTGACGGTCGGAGTAGCTTGGAGTACAAAGAAATATTAGCTCTTTGCGCGTTTCCTACCATTGAAATATTCCTTTTGAAATATACCTTGAAATATTCTAGAGAATTATTCAATTGCATACCGACGGCTTTATCCGCTACGTCACTCGTCCGCACAAACATATCACAAACTTTATTACGACAAAATATATTGATATTAGGGAATTAATATTCGCTGTTCGACTCCTATTAACACGCAGGACGTTATTAATAATTTAAATCGACTGAATAAGTCGACAAAATCCGGTAATAGTTGTCAAAATATAATTTATTAAAATATGAGTACACACTTATATGTAGCGCGAGGGTTATACATAACTTTACTTATAGCTTTGAGTCTAAAGTGTAATAAGTCGAACATAAAGTAAGATCGAAAGTCAATGCCTTCTAATCCCACACTGCCAAAGTACGCCGGTGCTTTTATTAGACTATGACAACTTTTAGCGCAAATGAATTGACTGTATTCAATATTGAAATATATTGAAATATTATGTAAGCTAACTGAACATTACTCTGCTTGATAGTTAGGTGGAAGTTCCGGATTCGTTCCCCAGCCTAGCCAGCATTGACGTGACACGATCGTTCCCGTAATATACTTGATTCAGATACCTTAATTATCTTATTCAACGCCACTTAGCGACTGTTGTTATGAGCGTATGAACGGCTTTTTTTATTAACATTGTAATCTGTACTAATAATGAAATTCTAACTGATCGCTATCTGTACATGAACGATATATGAGAAAAAACATTATTACGGGCCTTTATTACGCAATAGAACACAAAACAATAGTTATTAAAATTTTTGTCTGTTTGTTTGTCCGTTTGTTCCCGCTAATCTCAGAAACAGCTAAACCGATTTCGTTCTGGTTTTCGCTGACGTATTTCGGTAAGCGTCACTTAACACTTAAAGCTTGTTTCATCGCAATCCATCCGTAAATAAAACAGTTACAAATTAATATTGTAATTTGTAATTCATAAAACTACAAAAACCCAGAAAAATGCAGATGCTACTCTTAACCGTAGGGTAGTTTTCCGAAGCGCAGCGACGGCATTCGCTAGTTTATAATGTAAGTAACAAGAAGCTATAATTACTGGTGACAAAAGCTAAACTTGGATATAACAGAAGGTCGGTTTATAAATGTTTAGACTACCGTCGGCACTGGAGACGACATCCCAGGCCTCCGTGAAACGAACGTACAGGACAGTGAACGTACTCGTATCGGCCGACTCTCAGAGATGACAATCCATCTGAGATCGATCTTAAGTACGACTATACCTGCCCGAGTTTGTCATTCCTAAATAAATAAACAAGCAATAAACATTGTAACGGATACATTACAAAAGATGTTTAGCACGAGGCGGATCTCACTACGGAAATGTAGATCAATTGACATATTGTATAAGTATATTAACACTTACACAGCGGCAACTACTGGCATTATTGACTTACTACGGTTCCTATAATAAGGAAACGATCGTGAGAAAACTGCCATTTCGTTTGGACTAGTGCAGCAGCGTGCGAGCCGCCGCCAGTCCACGACCGCCGAAACGCGTTTGAATACGTATCTATTAGTGTTTGTTTATCCAGCTTCACGGTAACGTACGCGTGTACCTTTCCAACAAAACACACTATTAGGTAAGTTTTATGTAAACTCTCACCAATTTCATACAAACATAGGTTAACAATGTTTTTCAAGACAGGCACCCTAAACATACATTTATGTAATACCCTCTCTCCATCGCTCCGCTGCGGGAAACCACCACGCCGTACAGGTCAGAAGACTTCACATATCTTACCTTTACTTTTACGTTTTGCTTTGTTTGAGCAAGCGACAACTAATTTCTTGTCTTTCATTAAAGTTACGCAAATGATTCAAATTACTTTAATAATATCTAACATTAATTAATTACTCATTTTACATTTACCTTAACAATCGTATAAGGAGCTCATAAGTAAATTGTCATATCACAAATCGGTACCGGGAAGTAATTTGAGAAACAAAAACTATGAGTACTTACCACTGATCCAATAATGCAATGCTAACAACTTTGGTCGTTAATCTTCGACTGCCGTTCAATCAACAACTTAAATGTCAAAGGGGCCAAGTTCGGTACAAATACGTAATTCGCCAATTAAGGTCTCAGTATCGAGTTCTGTACCCAGTAGAAAAACAAAATGTTCCTTGTAGATTAATCTATAAGGTTAACGGCTCAGACGTGACACAGATATGAAGCCGGTTTTGTAGAATTTTACATTATACTACTAACTACATAATATTTAATGTTTCATAGTCATGATAAATTTGTCATGATTGTCTGCACTCAAGCTGTAATGGTAGAACCGTTTCGCAGTCAGCTACCACCATCGGTACCATCACTACCACCGTCAGTCACACTTTCTACAGTAACTTTTCTTTTCATCAAAAACATTTATATTACGAATTACACTGCCCTCGTCTACAGTAAACAGGATGTGTAAACGTGAGTACCCGTTACATTTTATATTGATAAAATCACTACATGGATACAACGATTCGGGAAAGTAGAAATTTTTATGAAACTTGGTTTTAATTGAATTAAATTGCTAGTAAAATAAATAAGGATCGAGGGGAAAGACCCTTTCCATGTGAGAATTATCCATGCTATAACTACACAAACCTATACAATATTCGTGAGTACCCATAATGTGAATATAATAAATGAAACAGTTATTTTAGTATGAGTCCTCAGTACGACAATGTCTCGGGTCGATATATATAAAACTCAGGGAGTTGCAGTGGCCACTTGTACTTAATGAACCTTTAACTCAATGGGCATCGATACATGTTACAAAATAGTGCTACATTACAACATGTTCTAAGGCAACACTTATGCTAGCACCAAAGATGGCGGGTGGCACTCACGCGAGAGGTAACCTAAATTCATATCAAAAACATTGACGAACACGAAATAGTTTTATAATAACATAATACTTCGATTGCAATTCCGGACAGCTTAATTAAATAAAAAGTGAGTTCCTTGTTCTATAAATAATCGTAATCGGATTAGTTTAAACTTTTATTATTAATAAAGTATATTACTAATAATAAAAATAATAATAATACTAATACTAATAATAATATTACTAAAATAATAATAATACTAATAATAAAGTATATTACTAATAATAAAAAATATAAAAGTTTATACTTTTGTTATTATGAATAATATAATATATTCATAATAACAAAAGTATAACGGCTATGACCACTTACCATCAAGTGGCCTGTGTATTCGTTTGTCGGGTATTACAAGTACATAAATAGAAAATCTTGTATTTATATGCCTTTTTTCCAAGTTTTTATACATAACATAATTTGTTGTACATGTGTGTGTCACTGAATTCCTAAACTGCTGGAACGATTTTCATGTTTTTTATGTTTATTTAAGTTGATCTCTGGATGGTTTAGATTCTCAATAGGACTCCGCAAAAAGTAGCGCTACCATGGGATTCTGTTAAGTTTGTTTTTTCCTGCCGGGTCTGCCGTCTCCGCCAGTGCGTTTATAATGTTTCCATCGTCGCATACTGTTAAACGACTCGTATATTTGTCGACTTGCATGTATTTGTGTATTGAACATGTAAATTTATGAGTGGTACCCAGCTATATCTGGAAAAGTTATTTATCAGTTAAGTTGCAATCACAAAATACATTTGTTTCGTTGCTGCGCCACGAACTGTGTAGCCAACCAACCGGCGACACATGCGCAATCTGATCCTGATAAAGTTGACGAGCACCACTTAGAACGCAAACGGTGCGTGTTGTCGGTGCTGTGAACATCGGTCAGGTCTCTCGGGCTAGGGCACTTGTGCTATTAACGTTAGACGCAAGGTGAACCAGCGCCAGTTTTGTGAGTTTACTGCCACGAGGACGGCTGTACACTAAACAGATTTACTTATGAAAATTGTTTGATATTCGGCAAGTTTCCACACAACTTTTACGTGTTTTACTATTTTTTACCGGTCGTATACACGTTGTCTCTACGTTTGTAACTGAGTTAAGTTCAGTGAATTAGTCATGTAGGATATCAGAAAAAGGTCTTTATATAGATATCTGAGGTTTCAAAATAACTTTTGTATTATAATAGTTTCCGAGATATAAGCATCCAAAGTAATAATAATATCCCTCTTACTTTATTAATTTAGATTATAAAATTGTGAAAAAAAATGCCAACCAAAAATTACGTTCAACATTTCTTTAATGATTTTTTTTTTGGAAATTTTTGAACGACAGGATTTTTTCTATTATAGTTTTTCATAGCTACTTTAAAATACAAACTGTCTCTGTTACTGTAACTTATCTCCTTCACCAATCCTTTTATTATGCGAACACCGATACCATGTAGGTGCACCTAAACTTTTTATTGTATTTTAATTTAATTTAATGAGCGAATCGACATATGATACCCAGCTTTGAACTTTCTTGACCACATCAATATTTAAAACTCTGTAAATCGCTATGACTGTATTAAAAACTGCTGCAGCAACATACTTCCTATATCAATTTACAAATCCTGTTAAACTTAACAAGGTTTCTTTCAACATATTAATTGATTCTAATATTAGTAATTGTATGTATTAGCTACATTATATCACTTTAACAGATATGCGGACATTGTGCTGTTTGGCAGATACAGAAATAAAATAAATATTGGCGATGTAACACACAACACAGGCAGTCCTGGGTTTGACATGTGACTGAGCATCCTTTATGAGTTACTTAATGAGTCGAGGTATCTTTTAAAATATCTAAATATATTTTTGAAGTATAAGGCACCTCATAATATGGTATGATTGAAACTTCGGTAAGTCAAAGAATGGTTCATGTTTTCTACCGCCCAGTATGGTTTTAGTAGATAAATACAAAGTGTATGAATACATGACTATAATTTAATTACCGCGGAGCCAAGATTACGGCGACCCACTTAACTGGAGTGTTAAATCCGTTTCAAAGTTTCTCCCGGCTCTGGCCGTATCATATTTAACCCGGTAGCTAATTACAAGTTTGTAGCTGTGCACACGTTTGTGTGTAATATGGTGCGCGTTTAAAACCCGCTCGTTACAGGGTCCCCCAGAAAGTTTAATGGTTATCTTTATGGTTACGAGTCGTCCTACTTAGTCAAGGTCACTTGCTTGTTGTTTGGCGTTGAAATTGCTGACATCGATGCAGCAGAAAGTCCATTGGTTACACATATCCATGGACTGCAGTGATCTTTTCGTGCCTATGTCTTATTTTCGCACCGACAAAAAACACCTCGGTTAACGTCTTACATCGCAAAACACTTCCGATCTCCATAAAACAAGTCATTACTCCGCAGTGGAAACTCGGACGTAAAGTAACATCCTAGATTTCTAACGGAACCTAGTCCATTGCGCTCGCCGTCGTGTTGTGACCGGAGTGATCGCACCTTAAACACAAATAAACTATATAATAAAGTACATTACACCACAATAAACACGCACATTCAAACCGCCACACAACGATACCTCGTGTTACACATAGGTAGACATATATAACTAAAACATAACAAACAATGACGAAATACTATTGCTAGCAAACAGTTTAATCGCCTATCACCTTGTACCCACGGCCAGTGGTCGACCGTGGGATCGAAACAGGCAACGCCATGTTATCAAGGTCACAGGGTCTTTTAATCTCCATAAGTCCGTGCAGTACTTTTCAATGATTATTTAACTCTGTTTTATGATATGTAATAATACTAAGACGGACTGTTATAATTAATACAGTGTCTATATATCGTTTGTAGCAAGAGAGCTGAGAACATGAGTTGAGACAAAAAAATTATCGATTTGTAGAGTACAGTCTATCCATCCATCCAGTTTTATGAAGTATACAGATCAGTATCACCGTATTCACCGTAATAGATGGTATTAGTCGGGATCAATATTCGACATTAGGATAGCAAGCAGACCCCTGCGTCTGCAGGCCACTAGGCTATGTGCCACGAGGGAGAGGAATCTCCACTTGCTCCTCGGTCGATAACGAATAATTAACGCTTAGTAGTGAGGAACATGCTCACAACGACAAGAGTGGTTGTTGTTGTCGGCCGTCGGCATAAAATACGTAACTTAACAAGCATTCAAGTTCGGGTCCGCAATTACTGGCGGAAGTTCTGTCGTATATCATCTCAAATTGTTCAAAAGATCGAGAGATAAATAAATAATAATATCGATAAATGTGTGACATTGCACGATTTATTTGTTCGTTTAGTTTCAGCCGACTTCAATTGTGGCGATAGTATAAATTAATTGACATTCAGTATATGGAACGTACATTAATTGAATCTACTATAATTATCTAACAATAAGTAATTTGTACGGCAACGCTGTAGCTTACACACGCTTCTAGTTCATTTATTTACTTTAAAGAATTATAAGTATATGTGGTTGTCCAGCCTGTCCTTCGCACAGATTTTCCCCTTCTCTTCCTCCTTTCTCCCCTTTTCTCACTAAACTGTTTATCCTGTAAGTCAGCTCCTTGTGACCGTGCCTGCCGAGCGATAGGTACAGATTTAATTCCGGCTCGAGACAAATACACATATTTATTACACTTATGAATGATTTTTCTTAAATATTAGTATTTATTAAGGATGTTATGGAGCTCCGTAAGCGTAATCGAAACTATCGGATGTCCGAAATAAAAATATGGTCGAAACCGTAACCGAATTCGATAGAAGAGTTTCGGATAATTTCGGATACCGGTCGAGTCTAAATAAAATGCGTTATGACAGTTTTTCGCACGGTGATCCGATACACTAGCCGCGTCGTACTCATTTTAGACAGTTTTTATTATTTCATTTTTAAGGCTCTTGTTCTTTTTGTATTTATAATACTAAGTACATAATAACTAGAAATAATGTCAAACTGTTACCTTGTAAATACATTATATTTATTCCCAAGTCGTAAATCATCTAACATCCATTACCGAAATTATCCCAAACAATCGGATAATCCGAAATATTTTCATATCCATAACCGTAACCGAAACCGGTAAGATATTATTCACATATCCAGATCCGAAATTCATATCCATAACATCCCTAGTATCTATGACACCTGCTACACTGGGAATCTTAGTGCGGTTTTTTATGTGAAAGCGTTTGTTTTATGATGTTGGCAACCCTGCAGTGCGGCCTCATCACAAACTAGACGTACGATAGCACTGTTCATGAATGGACCTCTCATTGATGGTACTCGTAGATATGGCCGGAGTCTAAGCTTTCTCTCTTCCTAACGTTTCGCAAGATGCCGAGAATATTCAAAATATGCGGTGGTCAAGTGTGGGTACTTTCACCGGCCGGTCGGCCGCGCCGCCCGCGTCGCTCGCGGGCACTTGGTTACCGCGAGTCGACAACTGTGATTGTTATGGGATAAGTTAACTGAATTTACGTAACCACCGCTTAGGAATGCATCGTTTAGGACGAGGATTCAAAACTAGAACACTGAAGTTATGATTGAACGAGCAACTGCTATGATGTTTTACCTAAGTACATTCTTTACCTAATCATAAATGGTAACGAATCAGCATTACCATGACGACACCCTCTTAATATTCGGGTGGTCATACCAATACGGACAAGCTATTCCATTCGAACCAGTCCTTCGCGGCACGAATGGCGAAACAGAGTTTTGTCTATGGGAAACATCGAGCTAACAAACTGCGAATAAACTCACCGCGCACAGAGTCGTTTGATAGTGAAAAGGTAATGGAGAATCACATTTATTTTCATGCATAAATGGATCATGGACGATAACAAACAGTGATTTATGCTTCATAACGATCAATGTAACCAGAAATTACATCCTTTATTTCAGTTAATCCTGCGTTCTACCCTCCTATGATCATTCTATTCCATTCATTCCATTACATACACTATCTATATAAATAATTCTTTCATTAATACTTAGTTTATTTGTGTATACTCAGTAATGGATGATATTAGGTTACTAATATTGGCTGTTTTAATGTTAGCAGTAAGCTAACTGTTTCAGAATCTTTTATAGAGGATTTAAAGCATGGGAGTAGATAAAGTCTTGTATGCAACTGTTGATAATTAGGTATTAAAACACTCATGTGATACTGTTATCACACACGGCTTTGCTTCGTGTAATAAACACACATTCGTGTTTTAATACCCCTTATTATACAACAGTCGCATAAATACCCAACTATTCCGATCGAGCTAAATGTAATGAAAGCATATTTTTAATGTTAAGGCCAATGGACCTAACTCATGACTATGATATCGTATTATTTGCAATAGAACAGTCACTTCTAAACGGTGTGCAGCCTTGGGTTGGCTATAAACAATTCGGACGCGACCGCCGCCGCGCCGTGCCGCGCCGCGTCGCCCTGAAACCACGCGTAATCCGAATTTCGTAACAAACTTGCCATTCGCCGTCATTTCTGTATGAGCAGGTGTTGAGTATGTACATGGTTGATTAATACTATATTAACCAGCAAGTTATGGTGATCGACCGGAGATATTGCTGTTGTTGCAGTGTTTAAATGAATGATACGTTGAAAACTTCGACAGTACAATGCAAATATATAACCAACTATTAGGCTTAAATATTCCTAAAATAGCGACCATTCAAGGGTTATTCGCGTATTTTTTAATCGGAATCAAGAAACTAGATTCGAATGTATCAAATTTCCTTTTTCAATTTCCGTTCACCCCGAGGGCTGGTATAAAATATATTTTTTATTCTTGAATTTAATTTCTTGTTTACCTTTTATAATGGAATATTTTATTGTAATTACTTTTCAAGCCTGAATAGTCTGTAACATAAATATCATTAAGTAGTCGAATATCCAATATATTTCGCTCGTTTTGAATTCACCAAATACAAAGTATCATATTGGATTTTCTAATCGTCCTCTAGCGACTGTAAAATACGGTATAATAATATCTGCCGGTTCATGTGTAATCCCTTTCATAAAAATCAAACAGCGATTAAATGAACGTCTGGTTAGCAATCGTCAAATAAATAAACGATCGATGAGCCGGCCCGCACCGCCGCCGAACCGCCGCCGCACCGTTCGCGTCCACAAGTCACTAACCAGTATTGCAAGACTGGAAGCAGTAAAACGCAAGTTCTATAAGTTATTTCCTACTTTGTTAACGTAAGAATTAATTGCTTCAGTCATCAATAAGGAAACTACTAGAATGTCGAGCAATTACACTTGTTACATTATGCTTGCAATAACTGTGACATAATAACTTTAATTGGTCAGTATTCCGGCAGCCGACACATATCGCAGTGACTGAAACAAACAACTGATAGTCGCAGCTCCATGTGTAGTTACAGATGAACCGCAACCATTGATATCTGAAATATCATTTCTAAAACGGTAACGTGAACCACGCCACGTGAATGAATGGATTTAAAAATGCAATTTGAAACTTTACACGAAACTTTCCGACGGAAAATTGACAGGCCATAATTCAATCAACTGTAAACTTCTTAAATAACATATCCCATGACCACATACGTAATAACTATGTGAATTTTATAGTTGTCAGCAGACATTCACTTGACAAAGGCCGACATGCCATCATGTTTGACATCGCGTGCCAACACACCATTGAAACATTAGGTTATAACTTGCATGTCGCATTTTTATGTCAATCATTTTTGTGTCAAACATGTCAATTCCTTGTTCTTGATTCTCATATAGAGAAGAATCGGTGTCCGTTTAAATTTATGGATACAGATGGTCAAGTCCTTCGGCTAAAATGAAAAAGAATCGATGATAATTTCCATTTACAGACACGCATCGTTCCCAAAACAACCAAGATAAACATTGCGCAGAAACATTGTTGTAACAACTCCTACAACACGCTTCAAAGAAGCTACACCACACCATCTGCGATGATCGCGAATTTTATTCCTGTATCAGTTAGGATCCACTACCAGCTGATACACGGCATCGATTGCAAACCTTTCGTAACCTATTACAACAAATGGGTGTCACCACATTACTAACACAGATTAGAGACGAGCAAAATATCTATTAGCGATTCACGCTTAAATTAACAGTCAGCTCACACCCCCCGCGACTCATCACCACGCGGCACTGCGCGGCCACGTCGCGATTACATCGAGCTAAAGTGATACAACGTCTCGCTCATTGAATCGTAATGTTATATGTATACAAATTGAATAACATTGTTATTCAGAGGCCGTTGTAAAGCTCACTGACATCAGACTCAATTAGTCGGGAGGTTAAATTTGAACACTTTTTAATCATGGTAATAATCACCCTCAAACGCTCATTTTAAGGATTCTAAAATATTTTGGATCCGTGAACAGATTTAAGCCATCATACAGCTGCACAGAGCCGGTAACGAACTTAGAACTTTGAGCTCAGCGGGCAGGATCACTGTCAATGAAGCTACATGAACGTACACCGTTACACAGAAATAGTAATAGGCTATGTGGTCTAGTGTGAACACAAGCTTTTTTCATAACTGTACAGATCTGAAGTCCGGAGGAGCCAGTAAAGCATACCGATCAGTGAAAGACAACAGGCCGACCCAAATGTCAAACATTCTTAACAGAGCTTAACGATTGCTATCTAACGATAACAACGATAACAACGACGTCAGCTTGGTTACCTCCATAAGCATGGAAACTAACGTGAGACGTTGTCATAAACTGGTTCATTATTAACACACCCATCCAATATAAGATCCCAGTCACGTCACACCTCAGCCGCTTGTGGCTGAAGCCGGCGAGCTACGAACGCTGTCTTTTAATATAAAGCCTTATTGCATGTGACATCATCATCAATACAACCAATAGTGTATTGTCCCCGGGCTCGAGTTTCGTCTCACAACTAGGGAGGCTAAGACAACAAGCCGCAGGGCTGGCCGAGCAGTACGATATGTATAATGTTAATTATATAAAATTATTTTATTTCAGGTAAGTGATCTGTACGAGTCCCCGTGAGCGCCCTTCGCAGGTCCCCGTGAACTTACAAGGATGAGTAGATAATTATACTTAATGCTACAATTATGTTATCGTTTGGGTGTAACCTGTCACTACTTATTCATACAATACCTGCCCAATATCATAAGCTCGCCCTCGAGAAACTAGATCCTCGATGTCCACAAATACTTCCTGCACAACAAATTTGTTAATAATTATTATTAAATGTTACATATATTATTTTACCATCATACATTTAAAGCTTGCCCTTGAATTTCTCTATCGGATTGGAAATAATACATAAAAGTACCGACGCGGTAAAGTGGTAACCTAACAAAAGCAAGCGGAAAAATTATACCGCTTCACCAGTAAATATATGTAAATTGGACGGTACTAATAGATGTTACAGCGCAAACACTACAACTCATTGTCACCATGTCTACCCAGGTCGGGTGTCTACCTTGGAATCCCACCATCATTTTCGACCACCTCTAACAACCTCGTCAAAATTTTATAACAAAAAAAAGTGTTACTTAAGATAAAATTCAAATATAACATTACATTCCTCGTTATATTATGCAACGTATAGAAAGTAATTTGTAGGAATGAGCAATGTAAAGTGATATAGATTGCGTAACGATACATACCGACAGTGCGTATCGGTAGTCATAATGTTAACGTACATTTCTTAACTTGAAGGCGATATTAAATGTACAACTGTCCCTCACTTAGGACGAGTAAATAAAATGGACACGAGATTTTTTTCTTTAAAGAAAATCCATTCATTAACCAGTAAAGCTAATGTCTGACATTGTTATTCTACGTTGTTAGATGATAGATATTTAAATATAAAAAAACACTGCATCGACATTCCAAGTCTGTAACAAGTCTGTAATCACCGCAAACGTACACAAATTATCGGTTAAGATATTATTTTTAAATCGATTTTCCAACAATATTCTCACGAAGAAACGTGTCACTCAAGTAAACAAAAATTGCAGTAGGGTCACACGTTTGACTTTGTTATGTAATTTATAATTGTTAATTGCTGTGTTGGTTTTTTTTTCATAAGAACTTTCACAATGTGTACAAACTGAACAAGATGAGAAACAGGAATAGTTTTTAACGTGATATAAAAACAGCTCATATATACATATTTATATCTTTAACAATGAACTTTATTTTGATGTATTATTTCTGGTCTAGTATTAGAAAAATATAAATAACTACGAAAGAAGTAGTATAAGTAACTAATGTTGTGACCATCTAATGACGCTAGTATGTAAGCAATGTCATTTTGTCCAAGTACAATGAAATATATATATTTTTCTTAATGAAATAAATTACCGAGAACAACTTCAAAATACCTTTGCCTTAACACTTTATTATTATTGAACATTAATATTAAGACAGTAAGTGACGTACACATTACTGTATTGTTTTTTGAATATCCGTTATCTCTAATTATCCGAACAGGATGAACAATGGGTCACACTGAGAACCAGCGGCTGTGGTATGCCCGTGGCCATGAGCTGAGCGTGAACCTTCACCTATTATTATATCTATATATGTACCTATATTTGTACTAGTTAGTTTTAAGAACATCACTATTATACAATGCGTCAATCTCACCATTTTGTAGATATTTTGTGAAATAAACTTTCCTTGTTTCTTTCTATTGTGACTAAAAAGGCAGTTTTATTCCAATAGCCGTTATAAACTGTCTACGTTACCGCTGAATTTTGTCTACGAATTACTCTCGGACCACTAATCTATGATTGTGCTGGTAAGTTGGTTGATGGTTCTACAGCTGTAAGACTTGATACGACGTCTAAAAAATGCTTTTATTTCATATATTTTTTTGAGTTGCGACACTTGAAATAAGTTTATCACTTATTGACTACATGCTTCAAAATTTTGTGTTGGCACTATTCAGACATATACTGGTTAATATGCCGTTTATCTGAGTTGAAACTAGAGAAAGACGCGGCAGAACCCTCTGTACGCGACGTGCTCTGTGGCGGGAGAGCGCCGGCTGCTTTCATTGTCAATGTTATCGGTGTGTCCTCGGCGCGAAGACTATTTTATTGTAACAGTTCCATTGACATTTTTATATCTATATTGGGTACATCATGTACTATCGTGCACATAAGTTGTAGAGTATCACAATCGCTACTAAATATATAGGAAACATACGACGTCTTGTACAAATATTATAATCAGAATCGAATGAAAAACTAGTATAGGGTCACTCGCATGTATGTCCGTCTATTTAATACAAAAATATAAGTTCATAAAAAAAGTTCATCTATTAAGTATTATAATGAGCTAGGATTGCTCGTAGTCGGTAATATTACCATTATCAGTGGCTAACCACTGATAACTAATCATATGACTAATCATAGAACAAGAAAACTTATATGAAAAACCTACACACTCTTAAATTTGTCCAGAAAACAAAAAACATTACTGTAAACATTTACAGTTTGGAACCTTATTCCAGGTGAGACCTATTAAGGTATTACCAGCTTTTTTATATTATAGTTATTTATCGGTTGTGAAACATTGTATCTAGGTAGCTTAACAAAACAGTAAATCTTACTTTTGTATAACACAAAGTCGCTATTGCTCTCCTTCTGTTTCCATCTGCTTCTTTTAAACAGTTACAGTATTCTCCGCGGGAGTTTCTTGTCCCTTTGCCTCCCGGGGCCGCGCGCGGTGTCAACGGCTTAAAGACACCGTGGCTCGATTTTAAACAAGGATTTACAAAAACCAATCTTAAAATACAATTCCAATAATGGAAACGGCATTCTTTGACACCATTTTCATGATTCAGACAATTCAAATCGGACATTTGGCAATATTTTATATCATTTAACTTTAAACGTTTCATTAAACTTGTAACATCGCGTAATTTTTGCATTTTAACTGCACTGGGTGGGTACTCACGATATATGATATGGATTACGGTCGACATGTAAGAATAATGATATTAAATACAATAAATGAATCGCGACTGCGCGGTACAGTTGACACGTTGAGCTGCATTTGCTATCATTTAATAATTATAAAGCACCTTCGACCAGTTCGTTACGGAGCTACCCTCGACGTGATGTGGTAAAGTACATACTTATTACTGTTATTGGTTACAGTTTAAACTCGTGCACATTTAATTAATAGCCTGAAGCCCCGAGCGCGTCTAACGACACGAGCGGCGCTTCTCGTAATTAAGAATCTACTTTGCTGAGTTGGCAATTTTATTATTGCCAATAATACCACCAATTAACGAAAACTTTTAAGCTGTGGTCTGCTGCTACTCATCGCAAAGTTCTCATGTCTCAATATTACGAACTTAATATAAACGTGCCAATTAATTAGCAATTTCACAAAAAAATTTAAACACACCTGTGACATATTAAATAGTGACTGACAAAATAAAATAAAGAAAGAATCGAAAGTAAAATATAGAAGGTGGTATTTGAGAATGTTATTAAACGACGTATACTGGATCAGATATAAATATGGTCCCGAAAAATATGCATTATTAATGAACTAACAGTTCATAAATTAACAGAACAGAACAACACTTCCTCCGACGAATCGACATTTTTACTTTACGCTAGCTCGCCGATAGTAAAACTTATGTAGTTTTCTTTTTGTTATTATCTAAATATGAATTCTGGTTTATTACAATACGACATATGTTAATACATTTGCTTGCACTCCACATAATTTAAAGTTATTCTCGACTATGTTCCTCTGTCAATGTCACACTTTCTCGACCGCCAATTGTGCTAATCAGGGCAATTGGATAGAAAGTTGATTTCCAAAATGAACTTTTATTCTGTAATTTCACTGATCTTTATCAACTTTTACAAGTGGAAATTTTATTTTCATTGTTAATTAGAAATATATAATCCATTACTGGTGTACCACCACCGGCCAAGGACGATTGTCCACGATAATGAATGTGTTGATGAAGAAATCATGAGTCAATCCTTTATCCGAAGTTCTAGCGTTTACTAATACAGCAAAAATAAAACAATATGTAGGACCAACGAGAAGACGATATATACAAAAAGCGTGCCGTCTCCTTTAGATCCTGATTCCGTATTTAATTTATTTTTAGGTAACCTTTGACATGAAACAACAAGAGAGATGGGATAGGGCTGAACGGAAAAAGTTTGGTAATTTTACGTTTAGTTGTTGTTAGTTGACGTAACGAGTGAGTGACGCTTCCATGATTCGTTATCGGTTAGCAGTGAAAAGGCGCATGTTTTTATTTAACATAAATGGGATTTATCACAATTTAGCACCATCTGGCGATTCCACCGATCTATAATTGGTAATATTTTCGATCATTACATCACTCGGCCGCCGGTGACGCTTTCTCCCGGAGATCTCCTTCAGTTCGTACTGATGGCATGGCTGCATTAATATGATCAATGTAGGCGGTAATTCGTATGTAAAATCAATGGTATTTTGGTCATAACTTATCAGTGATAAGATAAAAGTACCTAACTATTTACGCGGATGGGATTTTGTGATCATATAGCTAGACAATAAAATGTTTTGTAATGATTCGGTTGAAACGATTTGATGCCCGGTCGAAGCAGATGTCTATGTGTTACCGTGTCTCAGCTGTTAATCTCTAAGCACTCTCTCTTTTCGCTATTCAACTTCTGCTTAATTTTATTGTTTATTAGTAACTGTACATTTATTAATGGTACCTTCACCGAAACATTGTTATTCATTTTTATCAGACGCATAAAACTGAGCACATTTCAATATTAAAACGGTCAATCGTTTAGGTATTTTGTAAAATATGTTTTTTGTAAAAACGAATCAAATTCCTTGGATAACAAAATTTTCTAGACAATGACCCGTAGTATAAATTACGAATGTGCCAAGGATGACCCGCATAAATATCATCAGTTACATCTACACAGAACGCACACAAACTGACAGCAGGATAGATAGACAAAATTACCGAAAACATATCATGTACATAAAATTATATCATACAAGTCAGCCCCGTTATAGTTATACTATAGTACACAGTATGTTTATGTGGTAGGCGGCGATTATCATTTACGAGCTTGATAATAACAATACTTTAAAACATCAACGTCTGGAACAGAAACGAGCCCCTCTCCACGACCGAGTAATTACTAGTTACCCGCGTTGGTGATCGGTTTGTGATCCGCGACGACCTTTGTAGTGTCTCGACATTGCACCGACCGCCCGCTGGCCGGCGACCTGCCGATTTACTAGCGTCACCAATCGTGAATATAACAATTTATAAACTATTAAGTCGTATCTGTAACAATACGGCATTTTATGCAATTATCAGTTTTACGGTTTTTTTTTAGGTTTTGTAATGAAAATATCGACTATAAACTAAATGATTATGTACAAGACAAGTGTATTTATAATGGAAATGATTTAATTATAAGTAATAAGTAAGCGTCTTCTGTAACTAAGAATTTATAACATTATGGTTGAGAGTTTGTTGCCGCTTTAATCCGTGTAGTTTAATTACGTATCAGACTTTCGACAAGTGTTTGCAATTTTTTTTATATTCTTCATGTTAAAATACACGTAATAGGATTATTATCGATATCGATTTAAATAATGTTAATTTAAGTAGACAAATTGACAACCCTAGACTCCACTAGGTAATCTAAACAAAGTGATCACATCTATGAATTCGAACTATCTATACGACACCCATTTGCTACTATCACGCAATCAAAACAACATAATGAGCAGACCGAACCGGTTTCAACAGCATTCCGACAACGGGTCATACTATAAAAAATAAAACCATTAATAAAATTCACTTTTAACAATGACGGCAGTTTTCACTTTTCCCAAACTTGTTCGGAGCGTAAATCATGAGACAGGTCATCACATCACACGCGCCGTGTACGTACGTGTGCGTATCGCTGAATATTCTACGACAAAGGTGTAATTTATGTCGTTTCATCCGACTGCTGCTTAAGCGTTCATTCTTCATACCCGTGACGGTGACGTGCAGATATCCGCAGGTGGATGAACTGCGAGTATCGTGTTTTGTCGCGTTGAATTTAGTTTCGTGGCTCCGCACAGACTGAACGTACGAAACGGAACACTTTTCCTACCACACACGTGTTATGTTATGTGGTTATGTTGTTTAAAATATTCGCAAACATTTAATATAATTATCCTCCCTTTCGAAGCAACTACTGGGTTTTAAATTTTGAATATCGCAATGTACATATAAGGTGTTTACGGATTGTTTACAATACCTGTAAATTATCAAACTTAATTTAAACCATCAAGAAGCCCTCAACACAAAATCTTTGCGAGACCTGTCTTGGTCTTCGGTATACTTGTAATATACGTTATTGCATCAATACAACATCTATGTATTTCCACACCACCAGCTCATATTAATTTATTACTGTAATTTAACTTTCAATTTTATTGGAATTATTTTAACAAATAAAAAACATATTCTGATTTGTTTGTTAAATTTCCATTTTTCTGCATTTATTTATTTTAGGAAAAACGTTTCTGATTAAACACCCTTTGAAAATAAAATCTGATTATTGCGCGAGACCCCTTCAAATATGCCAGCCTGAATGTTTATATTCTTTGACCAAAACTAGGATTAACTGTAAATATAGAACCATCACTATTTAAAAGAAAGAAAAGAACAATGCCTCACAGAGTAACTACCTGTACGAGTGCGCATACCGAATCTGTGTACAGACGAACAATACGTAACAGGTAAAAGGTCCCAGCGCAGCCACAGGTGAGTGTCAACATTCCCAAACACCAGACAGTGTTCTGCTCCATAGTGACATTGACACAGAGTAGCGTCGGGTCAGTGGCTGCAAGTACGCTTAACTGATTTTACCTAGTTACCTCTTTCAATAATGTAGATATAAGACATGATTTTTATTTAAAGAAGCTTACCTCTGAGAGACAAAGAAGGGACAAAGAAAGAGCAAACAGGAAAATGTACTGCACACTTTAACAAAAATATGAATCTTCAATGAATATCTATGAATATCAATTAATATCATCACCACAACTCACTACAGAAGCTGTCACTGCTGAGCACCCTTTAAACTGAGAATGGTTTAGGCCTAGACTAAACAGACACTAACTGCGGGGTGGTAAAATTCAAACGCCTTTGAGAACATTAACGAGAACAATGTAGTTCCTCACGATTTTGTCCTCCACTGATGCAACTGCAATAAATGTCTAACAGTTGCCAAATATTAGAAGTGCATGCACCCAGGATCCTCTGAAAGAGAACGTGATATTCAAAATCAACTACCGCTGGTTTCATCAGTCAAACCACGTAAAGATTATAATGTGTTGTTTCACCACGCTTAGTTCAATAACCCCACTTCGTTTTGGTAACTCGTGCAAGGTGAAAGGCCACGACCACATCTTATATAATGCGCTGCTGCGGACGAGAGTGATGTGGCGTGACCCTGAACACTACGAGGTTAATGACTGCGTTATTGCAGTAAGAAATAGAGGAATCTGATTGTGTGTGCGTGTGTACAAAGATGTCAATGTTTACACACACACACACACATACAGACATATATATATATATATATATTCTTATTTTACATGCTAGATATTATATCCAGACAGCAACATAACAACACATTTAACATGTTGTAATGTGATAAAAAAGAAGTAAATAAATAAAAGAACTTGCCTATCACGCATGTTACTTGGTACAGAACTCGATAACCCCCAAAAAGAGGGAATCCGGGCCATTGTCTTGGCCTGGCGCCAATGTCAATTGACTATTGGTCAACTAAAACGCAATGCGCACAAAACAGTACAATCATCCACCGATCAATGGATATGGAGTCATGCATAGGTTTATGCAATAACACGCACGACTGAGACAAAAACACTCGGAAAAGTAGCACACGCTTATGCCGCGCCATATCCACCATCCTTAGAAAGTCAAATGACATAGGATATTGGTGTAGTTATAGAGAACCGGCTTACCGTAATGTATATATAAATTTATATTCATAAATCTTTATATTATACGACACCATATTTCGTCTTTATTTCAAAATACATAATTCGAAACTTAATAAAATAAACTAGCAGCACAAGATTCCTTAAGTGACAAGAGAAACGACGATGACAGCTGTCGGTGCTGCACACGGCTATCGACCGTGTCCATCATTAGTCACTTACCCTAACATCTCTTAATATCAGTCTTCGAAACATAATATAATGTGCTTAGAAGTCTGCATTGAATTCTTTATACAAAAAAGTATTGAATGAAATATTTTGATGTTACTGGTTTATTGTAATTATTATAGTTAATTTAGCCTCACTCTTATTAAAATCACATCTGATTTCCATCTCTACGCAGAAGCAATACTTTAGTAGGCGGCAATTGACGCAATACACTCCGATAAGATCCATGTCGGCGCGCGGTCCGCCTCTTTTGAACGTCTAGAAAATTTTGGTTAAACACAGGCTCTAATAATTGATGACAATCATATATATATTTACAATATGTACGTAAAAATAGATATGTATAATAGTGTTCGATGATAATTATTATTATTAATGTACAAATTAAAGTTACCTCTACTTTTGGGGTAACTGAAAGAATTTTATAATTAGCAATAAACAATGCCTCTGTCCTTATGTTTTTCGTACAAATATTTCGTGTCCTGTAATTTCATTATGTGTACTGAATAATTAAACAAAGTAAGATTGTCCCTTTTTCATCAGTTATTTTTTTACTCTAGCAGCGTACACCAAATAAGCGAATTATGAGATATAAGATGAAGTCTTTCTGCTTCACTATATACGCACCCGTCACAGCATCTGGTCCCTGTTGACGGCATACAGACATACAGGCACACTTTATAGAAGTGAGAGCCATCTTCCGGTAAAAGTGAAAACTCACGCTCGACTGTTTTACATCTGCTATTTAAATATGGATAATTATGTGTATACACATGGCTTCTGTTACAAACAGCTTTCCTTGCGTTTAATTGTCTGCAAACGCCGAGTTTTGTTTTCGTTTAAGATCTACGTAGGTAGTAATTATATTGATTTAATTTAAATTGTACTTTTATGTTGGCGGCGTTTGATTGAAGATGCAACAATCGCACTCTGGAGAAGCCTGGTGGACAGTCGACGTCGTCAAATGCGGCAAGCTTATGTCGTGCAGTAGGCCGCTAGAAGTTCGAAGTCACGCAACGAATTGTTATACTACGTGATTGGTGTTCACAATACATATATTATAATCATAGATGACAGTATACTAACGTAATTATAATTAGCGGCCCTGTCGTTCGTTAGTTCGTTCGCGTTGGACTACAAATTATGTATGTATGATTATTAAACATTCCATAATTTTTGCTTTGATTAGATATCATTAGGTTTACTGGTATTTTATATTATTATCTGCGCATTTGACGTGTTTTCACCACATCCCGATTTTCATGAAGATCGGTCGAGCCATTTTTGAGCTATCTCGAGACATACAGAGAAGCTCAATAGAACTATACAATCTATTCTACTATTAGTATAGATTATCGTTTGCAGTTCCTCAAAGAATTCCTAACGATGATATATTTTTTATTCGATAGTTGTAACAACATACAAATTATACTTTACGCTATAATTAACACACTGTTAATGACACTATTAGATTAATTGTATATCTCGATTACATTCAAACACATTCACATTTAAAATATAATTGTAGAAAAAAAAGTTGTGGTTTTAAAAAGGCAACTCATTACAACACACGGCTTACAAGAACATGAAAGTAAATCCTCCATGAATATCTAAGTACCGCTGCAATCGAAACCGGTCCATACTAGTTTATTGCAGTTACATCCAGATCTGAACCCGTTCCTGTCATTTCACTTCTTTTTTTACTCAAAACTAGTCTAACCATAAACTTCAAACACTTTTTACTAATAGGCAACCTTATGGCTTTAACTGTAGAGCTGATTATTCCTTGAATTGTCGGTTACAACGAAGTTCCAAGTTGGTCCTTGTATTAATTCTACTTAACATGTTGTGGTTATATAAATAGAGCGTTTCGAAGTAACTTATTTTCTTGCAATTCAAAAGCGTAACATAGTCTTAACAATAATATATTTTAGGCTCAATTCTATGCTGAGTTGTTTGGTTACCGATGTAGTTATATCTAGCGCAAAATAGTATCAAACAATCATTCGAGATTAAGTATGGGTGAACACTCAGTGTCTCACTAGGATGTATATTGACGTTTAACACCAGGAAAAGTAATGACAAATCGCACAGATTAAGTTACGATACAGTATTTAGTATGTACGACAGTGGGCAGGTTTTGCCATTTGTATTATAAGAGCCGCTTAGTCGCGGTCGGCTGCGTCGGCTTTCATGTTAGGACGGTCCAATTACTAATCGGTTTCGACGATCGTCCAGCAGAGCTGGTGGTACATAACGAGTGGTTCACTGTTATAACGTCCAACAACAATTCACTGAACATCCTGAACACGATATTGCTTTACCGCGTTACACTGGGGTCAATAGATTTTTGCATTGTCAGGCTTAGTTTTAAAATTAACATTAAATGGGAAAGTAGAATATCGAATGTCAAAATTTTACAAATAATGAATAAAGATTTGGAATTTGTGAAAGGCGTTAAGAAAACAAAAACAGCCTATTTTGGACATATACTATACAGGAACAATAAATATAACTTATTAAAATTAGTAATTGACGGCAAAATTATACGAAGTGAGGTCCAGGCAGAAGAAGAATCTCACTGATTGCAAATATAAGGGACTGGCTGCAGGTTAAAAGCACCGATAGCTAGCTCTACATACATCGACACAACATTGTCCTCGGTGATTCTATCAAAGAATATTACACATGACATCGTGGATAAGGCAATTTAATGTGTTTTTTTTAATTGAGTTTTTTTGAAATATTGTAAGACTTATCTCTGTTATCAAATACGTAACGATAATTCTACAAAATAATAATAAAATATATAAGATAAACTTTGAAATAATACAATACGAAATATTAATGATTTCATACCGTTACATCTTCTAAATCTAAAGTAACGATCGGGATAAAACCCGCCGTCGCCGGGGCAGACGTACCGTGACGTGGTGATTGTTATCCACAGATAACTTATTTACACTCTCACTTAAATGTGTTGGTGGTTTGCTTTTTTTTTGTGAACAGGCGACAAACGAGCAGACGAGCCACTTGATGGTAAATGGCCACTGTCGCCCATGGACATTAGCAACACCGAAAGTATCACTGATGCGTTGTCGACCAGGAAATGAGAAGAAGTTTCTAACCTAAGGTATCGGCTCTCAAGCTCCCAGCCGGAACACGACGAGTCGTTTGGCGGCCGACTCGAGCAGGAAGGCAGCTAATAATAATAATGACTTAATAATAATACTGATAATACAATCCACATGCGAATCCCTTCCAGCAAGCATGCTGGTCTCTGTCGCCACTTACGACAACCTATTCTGCCAACATGGGATTAGGGGGAGTATTCTAAGCCGCCCCAATACGGCTTCTGTTATTTTGTGACTGTGTATGTGTGTGTAAAAGTTTTGAATTTAAAAATTTTGTGCACACCTAAATAAATGCTAACTAACTTAAGCATGTAATACATACATAAAATATAATTATACGGTTATTGAATAACAAAACAGGCCGCTTCGGTTCATCGGTCGCGGGACATGCGACCGGTTCGATACTCGGTCAGTGCGAGCAGTCATACTCGTATGTACAGCGATCGACACGGACGGTGAGTACAGCACGCCGCGTGGCTGACCAGCTATTACCTCGCGACAGAAACTTTTGTATAATATTGCATAATTTAATTTAGTTGAAAATCAGTAATTTTAAAGTACCGTTACACAAATACTCTCTCTAACCCCCGCGTCAGACAAGGTTTAACACTATCAGCAATTTTAAGACCTTTAAATCTTTGATTAAGATATCAATTAAGGTTTGATTAAGGTATCGGATAATAAACATTTATTTGACGTATGAACGTCTACCTATCCGAGTATCAAACCTGGGATACATCAAGCGAAAATTCAACATCATTTAATCATTTAGCTATATTGGAACATGCACGTGATTGTTTGCTCCTACTACCTTTTCGCAAAGATGCTCGAACGTGTAGAAGAAACGACGAAAGAAACCACTTAGAACGTCTTTCAAGTCAACACACGACTACGCGTCGCAGGCAGGCCCGGCCAAACGGACGAAGCCTGAAAGCTATACTCACTCGTAGCTTATATGAATGAGCACGGTCTGCGTAAACGAAGTGTAGGTCTGTTTACAAAATAGAATCGTCGTCTTCACAACCCATACCACTGCCCCACTGGGCGTGAGTCGTCTCCCGATACATTAGGACTACAGTCCACGCTGATCCAGTCTTCATTGACCGACGTCATACATTTAAGTATATTATGCAGAACTTTCAAACACTCAAATATTCGCACGATGTTAATTTGTTATTGATAATATTTAATATGTACATAATTCTGATCGATGGTTGATGCCCACAAAAATGTAACCAGTTCCCCAGTAATATACCACGCAACACTAACTTCAGATAACGTTTAGTTTAACGTTTAGTCCAAGGTTTTGCATGACAATCACCATTGAAACTCATAAACCCCAGCAGTTATCTGGGGCGTTATCTGGCAACACACACCATGAAGCTGGCACGACCTAGTCACGTTCCGTGACAGTGCCGGACCTGACTGCGCGACCTTCATTACTTCGACAGGTACCTAATGTAAAAGGATTTATTATAAACTAGCAAACTGCTCTCGCTTCGCTTCGGAAAACGCCTTACGCTATGAAATAGTACCAAAATTATTTTAAACTAATTTATAACTTTTTTTGCAACGGATTGCAATGAAACAAACTTTAAGTATTAAATGATGCTCACTGCAATACTTAAGTCAAAACCAGAACGAAAACGGTTAAGCCGCGTCTGAGATTAGCGCGGACAAACGCACAGACAAACAGACAAAAATTCTAACAACTAATGTTTTGGGTTCTGTTGCGTTAATAAAGGCCCGTAATAAGGTTTTTTCTCATATATCTTTCATGTACAGAAAACGATCAGTTAGAATTTTATTGTATGTATAAATAAAATTGCTGCAATAATTGAGGGCACAACCTTCAATTTAAAAATTTTGAACAACCCTATAAAATTACCAATGTTTTGAACGTCACACGTCGGTCTCCTGTTCGGGGGAACGGTCAAATCTTGCAAGAAACTGTAATTGTATGATTATACGTACATATTTAAAAATAAATGATCACTCGCTTCGATGAAGGAAAATATTCAAAAACACACAAAACTTAAAGTGCTCGGTAATGTTTCCAAAAATGTGTGGATCTTGCCGAACTGCAGTTTTCACTTTAGGACCTAACAATAGAACAGTCATTGATATGTACATGTAACATTGATATTGATATTGACAAAATATATTATAGTCATTTGTGTGTTTCTCGGTATCAAAACGACATATCAATTAGTTTGATATTACAAGCGGTAACACCCCATCCCGCTCCACTCGTCGACACTACACTTGTGCACAAAGAATGACAGCTTCAAGTTACTACTGGCAACACACTTACACAATACGGCTCCTGTGACACACGGATAGACCAAGCAACCAATAAACATTCGCGTCGAAACAATTGACCGTTTTGCTCTTTATTATTTGTTACCAGAAAACGTGGTGATGAGATCTCAGCATTACACACTGGTTGGCCGACGGATACGTGAGACAGACACACCAAGACATAAATAGACAGGTCATATCGGATATACGAGGTGAAAATAATGCGAAGTCTCTCACATAACGTGTTGTCAAATTACATAATACCCGCGGCCCGCCCAACAATTAATCTTATAAAAATACACTTGATATATAGCATAATATAACAATGCGGAATAATGTATCTATAAAATGCTATTACAATTTTTCAGTTAGGTGCTGTGGTTCCAGACATTACTTTCCGCATATACACAAACTGATAAAATTCGCACTCTCTCTTCATGATAATAATATAGATAATACCACCCGCAATTTATCTATACAAATAAGAAAGCAGTGATAGCCTAGTGGTTTGAAGGTTGTATCCCGTACCGCGCGGGAGACGCGAGTTCGAATTCTGCACGCACTCAAAGGTGTCTGAAGTCTGCCAACCGCCGCTCGGCCAGCGTGGCGGACTATGGCCTGAACTTTTCTAATTGCGAGAGAAGACCTGAGCTCTCAGCAGTGAGACGACACGGGTTGTAATAATTATGATGAATAATACAATTCTATCGGGCCGGAATCCGTACATAAAATATTTTTTGAAATGTTAATGTAGGTAGCATTTGTTATCTATATAGAGGTGAAAACTTGTTTTTTTAAATTATTATCTGACTGTCAGTCTATTCAGGTATAAAAAGAAAACCGCCCAACAGACAAATTGACTACATTCACTATCCGGTATCCTTTACATGTTCAACTTGGTCGTTATTTATTATTCGTCGTTCATTGTCACTGTCCGCCTCTGTAGGTACCGGGAATGCGCGCTGCAGCGCCCGCGCCGAGCGCCACGCTTCCACAGACCAAATATACATTTTATCCTTCATCATTAAAGTCTTAGACACACGGTACGTACGTTACATATATACCGTCTGCTTCTTTTAAAAAGTTAAATATAATTTCTATAAACCACGTATAACAATATACATAAGAAGTATATTGAGTTTCAAAATTTGTAACTTAATAGTTTAGAAACTGAGGAGAAAACAGTTGGTGAGAAAGTAGATGTGATATACGATGATTGTACGTTTTGTTTAATGTTTTAAACTGTGTTCTAGTATTATAACAAAATACACAACATTTTTAACGAGCACGATAGATGACTTTGATTTTTTTTTCAAATGTAACTATTAACACAAAACTTCCAGGATTGCCGCTACATGTATACCAATAATAGAATGCAATGGGACCGTATTTGAACATTATATAATTTGTGGAATTTTTATTGTAGTTACGTTTTGTTATTGATTAACGTGTAAGTTTTTACACTTTTCTTCGTCTGCCTTTCTGTCTGTGCACGGACCACACGCGGATTCAGGTGACGCTTGGCATATTTGTAACTTATTTTTTGGGTTTAGGCTATTTTCATATCGAAAAACGGATTTTTTCGATCGAGACACGAATTAAAAGTTAGAAATAAAAAGGGAACAAAGTGTTAAATGCTTTACTGCAGTTGTTACAACGAATAAACATTTCTAAACCAATTAACTTGAAGAACCGTAAATTTATGCCTGAAATTAAATGCCTGATAAAAACAACAAATTTTCTGCTCTTTTCCGCTCAGTAGATTCTAAAAAATTTGGGCATGACAAATGAATTGACGGACACGCTAGTTACCTTATATTGTTTCCATTTTCTTATCGGCTGCTACATCCCTAAAAACATTTTGAAACGCACGCACTGCCCATTCTGCTTACGAAACTTAAACAAACTTTTTCAGTTACTCTGATAAACAAAGCAATACGAGTGGTTCCGCGCATAGTGAATTGTAACAATTGTAACCGAACCCATTGTCCGCGTACTCAGCTGGTGGCGAAACCTATGTAGATCGGAAACCGAATTAATTTGCCTCTCGTGGAACATCTGTGTATTTCTTAATCTTTGGATGCAATTGCTTCAGTTTAAACAGGTCATTCACTTGTTAGGTGCGAAATGGTTGACGAAAGCACCATTGGTGTTTAATTTGTCTACTGTTAGATATAAATAAATATGCGCCGACACACTCCAATCTTAGATGCCCGTCATCGCGGGTGACGTGTACACACACAACAATTGTGTCTTTCTTAACACCCAATAAACGATGACAACGATCAACTCGAGCCCCAGAACCACCATCCACCTCTGAATTGAACCTCGTACCGTGCGCACCACAGGCAAAGTAACTAATGATTAATATTACAACCAACTTTAAATGCGAGTCAGGCCGAAGTCTGTATATTCCATATCTATGTCTCTCTATCTGTATATTCAATTTATTTGACAAATTTCATGATAAATATTCGTTTTATGACTCACACACATCAATTGGACCATTATGAACATTTTTGTTTGACTCTCTGTATGTCCCGTTATAGCTCAAGAACGGCTGGACCGATCTTAATGCAAATTGGTATGTAATGAGAACATGCGATTAAGCTGATGATAGCCAATATTATATTATAAAATATTAGTTAACCTAATGACGCTAATCAAGCCAAAAAACATATTTGTTTTAATAATCATGTAATAATTGTTCAATTCGAACGGAGCCAGGGGGACCGCTAGTGTATTGCATTAAACTGTAAAATAGTTAGATAGATATATATCGATGTATTAAATCGAATTAACTCATCGGGTGACGTAAAGCCCGCAAACGGTAGCGATGTGCAGTGTGCACCCGTGAACGCGTTCCGTTCCACGCACGCGATTGTCCGCGCTAATGTCGCCCGAGATACGCAGTAATGCGTGTCTGGTGACTGTTACTGCTATTGTTTATGATTTTGATGTCATTGACTTCTTGTAAACGTGAATAATAATGTCTTTACGTGATTAGAACACGTTGTTATATGAATATTATGCTTCCTCGTTAAATAAATATACCGATCGACTTCCTATACGACGACGACATTTTATTATAATGTTCTATTTTATTAATAAATATTAATAATATGATACTGTTATTATTAATAACTCTGCTATCATAAAGTACTTTTTTAAATAGGTGCATAAAGTACTTATTTATGAGCTGTGCATAAATTTGGATCGCCACTGTTTTCCTAAGTCAAATAAGGCTTATTATTTAATAATATAATATAAGTAGTAAAATTTTTTTTTTCACACTAACATAATATTAGTATTCTTCGTATATCCTGTAGCCTGAAGCCTTCTGCAGATCGTATAGTTTGTTTTATCTTTTTAAGTAATTGTATTGTTAGATTAACAAAGTACAAAAATCCAATTTTCAATAAATTAAATACGTGAGCGACGTCAGCGTCAACGTCAACGTCAGCGTCAACGTCAACGTCAGCGTCAGCGCGACCGAGGGCGGTTAGCAAACGCGTTCCGACACACGCACACGTCCGAGATACGCAACAGCGCATAGCACGCGGCGCGCGAATATCGGAAGCATTGACTTTCCGAATATTTTCTATTCTTGGCCATCGAAAAGTAATCATAGAAAAGTATTCATAGAAGCTAATGAATCGTCATTATTCAACGGTAAAATTTAAAATAAAATCTGATTTTTAATAAATATTTAGATTGTTGGACAGAGTGAGATCGTTAAATTGCGACATCGAATATTTTATTGATATACAAAAATGTTAGCTGCATTTCTTTATTATACTACTAAATGGCACAGTGGGATAAGATGAACCGAGATAAGTTTTTGAATAGATAGCTGACTTATAGACACTATACAATTTCTTATAATTAAGATTCTTGACCTAGATAATTCTTAACCTAAAGTCGTATAGACTTTATTAGGGGCAACAAAAAACAAGTATTACACGATTACTGTTGTTGAAATTTTTAACTTGGGATTAAGTAAAGAGCCAAAGATTCTGAAAAGCAATTGCAATTGTAGACTGCGAGCGACTGCTAGTAATCCGTCTTACAAAGTATCTTACAAGATCGATTAGATGAATTACCGAGTAAAATAATTGTAATGGACTTTCTCCCGGTTACCGCAGTTGCTGCTCTAGCCGCTAGCTCATCTAAACATCGCGGCTACTTAACTATTAAATAGATACTCTTTTTTGTATTATACTTATAGTACGAAAAAATAGTTTTTTGGAAAGGCCACAATCGTTTCCATACTTAAAAAACTGTAGTTAAAATATTGCAGAAAGTAAGGCTGTACATAAGAAAACAAACTTCGGATAAACATATAATATACACTCAAATAGAGCAAAAAGAAATAAACCTTAGAGAAAAAACAGAACAGACATACAAAGAGTAGAATTTCCGAAGAATGACAGTTAAACGATTAAACTTTTTAACAGAAAAATGCAAGATGATCAATATAATAGAAAAAAATAATAGGTTTTCACTCAAATTCGCCCGAAAATTAAGTGATAGTCGGCATATTTTTTTAATACATTTGCTCAAAAATATGACTTTTCCATGTGTTTCAGCGTGCGGAAAGTTATTCTTTTCCGCGCCAACGCTTTAGTTTTCCTCTTGCATATAACCTCCAACGGATCAAGGAAATTTTTAATCAAAGTCAATTTTTTTTATATGAAATGAGTATTTTACAGCGTAAATATTATTAATCCATAAATTAAATTTAAAATAAATTATTTTTAATATAAACGTATAATGTATATTATATTAATAATGCAAATAAAATTATTTTGAATTTAGATAAGTTATTGTCATTGAATTGGCTGAACGCATAGAAACTGTTGACCTGCTATGTCCTCTCAAAAAAAATTAAACTTACGGATGCACATTTCTGCGTTATACACGATTGAAGTTAAATATTTTATTTTTGCGCAAATTTATTAAAAACGTCGTTCGCTACACGCGCGGAATTGTCATTTCATTGTCATGACAACTTTCGGCACTTGTGTCGAAATTTTATGCCGCGCCAAAATGATAATGCACAATTTCATACGAATGTTCTCTGGCCACATGCCACAAGGAACTCGGATCTGAGCGTTTGAGCGAGCATGCGGATAAAAAGTGAGCTTCTGTTACCTCTACACTATCTTTAATGTACTGTGTACGAGTTACGAGCGGCTAGCGATTATGAATTTAAATACTAAAAGTAACAAATCGTTACGCACTCCCTTCGCACGACGCGACATGGAGATTTCTCTATTATCTTTTAAATTTAAAAAAATATTTCGAGTTACGTACAGTAAGGAATAAAGTTGAAGTCTTTGAACGGACTAAGGGAAAAGACAAGACAGATGATTGTAATGTAACCAGTAACAAGAACCTGATAATAATGATAAACTAGATTGACTTCTAAATACATCACCTACACAAATAGTATTTCTAGTGACCACAGGGCACGGACCTCGTTGTAATAAAGAAGACTTGGAGCGTCCATCACAAACGTGACACACCGCGACACGCGCGCCATCCGAGTATTTACCCTACATCATAATAATACAATAATTATATGCACCGTATTAAAACACACGCGACTTCAAACTTCAAAATTACAACTCCAACGCTGGAAATAGGTCTCCGCTAATTGGCACCAGTTACATCGACCTGGGCCCTTGAATTTCATCGGATTCCCTCTGTTCATTTCGGACCATCAGAATCAATCAAATCATTATATATTACAACGACGAACATACTCACCATTACTGAAACGACTTCCTCAATTTATGTAATGGCTGGGCTCCTATAATACACTTTGTTTAAGTATAGCACGCGGTCCAATCGTGGAGCTTTCCTCGGAGAAACCGTGGCTAACGGTTCGCTTTCACTGTCGCCGGATAGATCGATATGGAGAAAACTTTGCCATTAGCTCGGGCGCGTGTCGTCACTACCAGAGTGAACGCCGCATAATACGCGTCGAAACATTGATGATCAATTGTGATATCCTGTCCGAACTATTTCTAACTACTAGTACTAATAAATTTTTCTCGTGTCCCTCTGAACTTAGCCGCCAGAAGTAATTTAGGCTACGGGCAGATAGCAAACGTTCAGGTTTTACGCGAATTATAATATAGAGTTGAAAGGGGCACGCAGACCGCCGGATGGTAAGCGGTCTCCACGGACGTGGACATATGTAACACCGGAGGCACCGCCGACGTGTTACCGGACAAGAATATGAGGTCGTAAACAGGAGCCACCCGTGGGCTGCGCCAGGAGTACATTTGAATAAGAACGTGAGCTCAACGACCAAATACTCCAGGACCAAACGCCCTCACAATCGATTCCCACCGACCAACACAGTCCCTTTTTTTGTTTTTTGTACTTATAAAATAACGCCACCGCGTAACGGATGCAATCCCGTGTATGTTGGTTGTATGTCCATAAAATATGGCACCACCACTTAATAGAACCCATAACCAGCCACAGCAAAGTTTGTGAAGAGATAACAGCAGATTAGAGGTTCCTCAGAACATAACGGACCCTGATACGGTGAAGGTGAAGCCACTTGTACATTAATTCTCCAACTCGGCCACCGCAATACAGTACTGACAAAAGACATTTAGTAACAAACGCATGGTAAAACTTTTGTACGTCTCGTCAGGCGGGTACCACCACACTTCAGTATTGGCCAGAATTGTAATGAATATGACGGAGGAATAATTTTGGTACTATTTTTAAAATGTGAGACGTCGACATTGCTGACGTCAAAATTGTTGACTTGCCGGTGATGACTCGTGTTTGGATTTTGAAAGGAACTTTGAAGTAATGCCAATTATTCCAGTTTTTATAATAGGTAAATCGCAGCATTTGCGCTGATATATATGATAAAGAATTAAAATACGTCATTTATTATTACAATCGCTTCTCACAATTGTTAAATAGGTTGATAAATATTTAAATGTTTACTAACGGCCGGCTTCCATAAACTATCTCTATCATTTAATGTAATCGGTTTCGTATATATGATATTTTGAAATTGGCTATTCAGCTGTCACGATACACGATAGTGAAGAGAGTTTTCTGTGACTCAAAACTTCTCATTTGTTCCGTAAGTAACTTAGCGCCATCACTAATACACGCTGGCACTAACACCCGAAAGATATATTCATAACCGTTTATGATAGTTAAATTTATGTTATATTACTACCAAACTGTGCTCGCTTCGCTTCGGAAAAACTACGACTTACGCTAAGAAATAGCACCCGCACTATTTTAAATTAATTTATAACTTGTTTATTTATGGACGGATTGCAATGAAACAAGCTTTACGTATTAAGTGATGCTTACTGCTGCAATAGTGAAAACCAGAAAAAAATCGGTTAACCCCTTTTTAAGATTAGCGCGAACAAACGCACAGACAAACAGACAAAAATTCTATCAACTACTGTTTTGGGTCCTGTTGCGTTAACAAAGACCCCTAATAATATTTTTTCTTATATATTGTTCATATACAGAAAGAGATCAGTTAAAATTTTAAGTTAACTGTCCGAATATAATCGTACGTCTCGTCCGAAGACTGTTTTCATTACAACTGTCCAAACACATCGGATAAGGCACTCGGTAAAATATTGTTGCGATGACATGTGTGTTGCGATGTTGATGCCGTGCCAATACTCATACGGTGTCCGAAGAGCGCTGCTAAAAAAATTCGACCGGCGAATTGTTATGCAGATCAGATAAAGAGGGCTATTGTTGTGTAACCCGGCACAATGCACCGGTTAACTAGTGTTAGCCGTGTTGCGCAAATGTAAATCTTCGCACGTAACGCTGAAGTGGAGCGTGACCTTTATTCGACTCGGTAACAATATAATTATGTTTATGCATCTTACTATAATTATTCAAATACCTCATGGGTTGAACGGCTAGGCACCTCATAGCCGATATCCTTCTCCATCGATTCTGGAGTGGACTAAATAAAGTTACAGACATATACATAAAAGATGGCATCAAAAACGCTAACTGATCTCAACACCTTTAAGTGTCAAACGATGTTTGTTTATTCGGACTTGGGTTGTTTGTGAAGCGTTTGTCTTTCAGATATCGATATATATAATAATAATAAAATAATAATAATAATTGATATGAGAGTGTCTTTGTGGTTTGTCCACAACTATCTTTCGCGTGCCCGGAGCTTGTATAATAGTAATGTATTGTATTCATGTAGACATTGTGTTCATTATCTAACTGGTTTCGCAGACATTTTACAATATGATACGGATTTATATAAAATATTAATTAATAATAAATTATTATTTTTTAATCATGAAGGTATTTTGTAAATACACTTACATATTTATGTACGTTTTTTGCCTCTGCTACCGATCCTTGATAAATGCGAGCAAAATGGATCATTCCTCGCACATAACAACTGTGGTAAAATAAAAAAAATATTATTATTATTAAAATTACTTTTAAATTTGAAATTAAAAAGTTTGAAAGCAATTGGCTTCGATAAAATCCTGGCTGTTAATAAAAAAAGCACGCCTGCCGATATAGCATTTTTTAACCAAATAAAAAAAAATACTCGGGAATTTCTTCTTCGTTTTTTTAATTGCTTTTTATCAAAATATTACAGACAATTTTAATTTGTAATTTGGTTATGTAATATAAATATTCGTCCCTACCATATCCATCTCATATTTAATTTTCTCATAGAGGCGGATGAAAAGCAGAGTGTGCCACTTTTATGCCGTATTGGGGCGGCTTAGAATACTACCCCCAATCCCATTCTGGCAGAACAGGGTGTCGTAAGATGCGATAGAAGCCAGCCTGCTTGGTGGTAGGGCTTCGCGTATGGATTATATTATCAGTATTATTATTTAGTTATTAAGATTATTACTGGTATTATTATCTTTCCGTGAAGCCTGCCTGGCTAGCTACTCCTCTCCTGCTTGAGTCAACCGCCAAACGATTCGTCGTGTTCCGGCTGAGAGCTTGAGAACCAGTACCTTCTTACTATCCTTCTCGTTTCCTGGCCCACAACGCATCAGTGATACCTTTGGTCTTGCTGATGTCCATGGGCGACGCTGACCGCTTACCATCAGGTGGCTCGTCTGCTCGTTTGTCGGCTATTAACATAAAAAAAAAATGGTACACAAATTATTTAACGTACTTTGAATCCCTCGCTACGCTTAGAATTATACTGTAGAATCCTTCGCTTCGCTCGTGATTTAAACAATTACTTTCGCCCTGAATTATCATATTGTTTCGGCCCCTCGCGACACAATCTGCTATTATAAGTCACTACCAAGGTTACAAAATGTTTTACAAACATTTTATTATTAACGGCCTCGTCAATCGTAAAGCAAAATACATCAAGCGCGATAGATACAATTGGTCACAAAAGATGTCCTTTATGGCGATCGACCCCTGCGTACTAATAATTACTATATACCTACCTACGTAATTTAGTTTCATCTCAACATCTTAACTGGAAGTCACAAAAACTGGTTCACGGAACAATGACTGATTATACGGTAACGATCTCGCCAGTGCACGGCGGTAAAGCACATTGCACACTTACTGGATTAATTATTTATTTATGTACTACTTGCAGCCGCCATAATTACGGAAATTGACGTTGATGCGACATCATCGACATGAACATGTCGTGTTAATAAGTACTACTCCAATCGGTCAGATCGTTCACCAATTACAAGAACAGGCGCACCATTATTGTATTTATCTACTTATTTATAAAAATTCACCACCGTAACCAAGTGCAAGTTGAAAGACGGCATTGAGTAATCTTAGGCATTAAGTTTTCTTCATGTATGGCTATTTTACTACTTCAGACTTTAGGTTCAAATACATAATATTGGCCGTATTGGGACAGCCAAGAATACTCCCCCAATCCCATGCTAGTAGATCAGGGAAAAGAGGCGACAGTAGCCAATCTACTTGGTGGTAAGGCTTCGCATAAGGATTATATTATAGGATTATTATTATTACTGATATTATTATCTTTTACATAAGCCTGCCTAGCTAGCAACCACCCTCCTGCTTGAGTTAGCCGCCAACGACTCGTTATATTCTGGCTGCGGGCTTGAGAACCAGTACTTTTCTTTTTTTCTTTCTTTTCATTCTCTGGCCAACAACGCATCAGTGATACCTTTAGCGTTACTGATGTCCATGGACGACGATGACCACTTAGCATCGGGTGGCACGTCTGCTCATTTATCGGCTATTTACATTTTAAAAAATAATAATAATATCCCCATGTCCTACATGTGATTGTGGCAAATCATCCAGATCTTGCAATAACTCATAATTATTGTGTATAATAATTATTATGCTTTTAAATATATAATCTGAAAGTAATTACTGTACGGTTTGATGAATGCCTATGATTTTTTTACCTATATATTATATTTAGTTTTTACTTAGATATTAATGGACATTTTTTAATAATCCAGATGTGTTTATGTCCTCCTTACATAATGAAAGCTCTCAGGTAAAATTATCCTAAAGGGCAAAAAAGCTTTTTTTTATAAGTTTTATAAGAAATACAAAAATTGGGGCGCACGAGTAAAACACGTCAATAGGTTGTTCTAGATAACAGTGACAGTGTAAACGCCACTTAATTATTGCGTGCTGAATGGATTGCGAAAAATTTTTCTGTGGTCACTTGTTAGCATTTGAACTGGAAGTTCCCACGCACATTGCGTAATCTTTTTGTTTCAGTAGGCCGTCGACTAGTACAATGACACGCCTTATGTGGATCTAAGATGTAATCGGCAGTGTGAAGTAAATTCCATTCATTGTTATTGACGCAAAATAAACTAAACTAGACATAGATCAAACTAAGGTGCAGCTAAAGTGGCAATATTCCCCAGATATAAATATAGCATATAGTACCAATTTAAACACAGAAAAAAGACATTAGGCTCGTCAGTCTAGGCTAGTCCAGCCCAATGGATGACTAGAGCATATCTCTTAAAATCCTAAAAGAAAATGTTAACAAGTCTTCATCTACCAACCTAATTCATTATATAATAGCTGAGTATTATTACCACAGATTACTAAATAGTACAATAAGACTAAACACTAATTTACTGATATACATGTTATTAATAACTACCTAATGAAATGATATCTATGTAATAATAAATAACATGAGAATTATTTGTTCTTCCAGATGGCGCACAGCGTGCAGCTTGCCTGTATCATCACACTTCTGGCTGGACTTTCAGCAGAGAAGCAGCAATCGAGATGGTCCCGCCAGATCAGTTCTTATACCGCGGACATCAGCGACTGGGTGCCATTACCTGGACCTGTACGAGAACCACCCCATATTAAACGACAAGCTATTGCAGAACCGAGAATCCTGTCCGAGCCGTTCCCCAGCTTTGCAAAACCAACGGGCTTCAGCCAAGACTTTCCATCTAGAATGTTTCTTAACGCACCGGCAAATCGGCAATTATATTTACAGTCCGTACCATCCGCTCCTCAAAACTATCTCACCGATCAAGGATTCGGCCAGAGCATCCGATTCGGCTTGGCACAACCCAACTTTCCTCTAAATCAGGTTTTCGTTGCTCCTCAGTACAATTTCGACAGCATTTCGCAATATAAATCGAAACCAACTCCAATACCGACGACGCAGATCAAATTTGAGTCGGTTCCTTCAATCCCCATCCAAAACCAGCCAATAGTGCCTCCAGCAAAACCTTTCGGACAAACACAAAGAACTAAAACGGAATTACCTAAATTTGTCGATGGTTACAGAGTAGAAAACATAAGCCGAGATTCTGTCATTAAAAATACACCTCAATCCAATTCAAAAATTAAATTCGAAACATACGACAAACCTCAATCAGAAGCAATACCCCTAGGAAAACCAAAAATTGAAAGAGAAGAAGTGCAACTTTTGTACGTTCCGCTAGAATCATTAAACCGAGGACAATTTAACTTCAGGAACCCTGGAAGTATGTCGCAGCTTGTTAATACAGAACTGTATTCTTCAAATCCAAGGCCTAATCCGCTTAAACAAAAGCTAGCTGCCGAATTTCAAAATCCACCTGTAACCCACAAGCCTTTTAAACAACAATTTTCAAACTACAACAGTCAGTTAAAAGGATTTGATCAAGCTCACACATTTATGACATTGCCAACAACGATTGTAACAATTCCAACAACGACTACAAAACCGAAGAAACTGAAGCCACATCAACCACCATTGGCCATTTTCTTAACTCAAGAAGCAAAGAAAAATGATCAAGTAAAAGTTGGAGACGTATTATATTCCCTGAAGAATGCAAATACTGTAGCAGTTTTAGACTCCGTTAATCCACTCAATGCTCCGAAAGTATTTATAGGTCCGAATTCTTTGATACCTCCAGAAAATTACGTGAAGTTTGAATTACCGTACTTGTCGAATATTGAACACACAGATAAAAAATTACGTCAACTACCTTTCTTTGTTGCTCCATTAAGCTATAATACACCTCAAGGATTTGCTAAAATACCATTTCCATCTCCTCATGTAGGCTCTGTAGTCATCAATTCCCAAATAAAAGAAACAAATCCACTATTATCACCTGCAACAAATGCTGATGTCATTCCTAATTCATATACAGCACCTCCTCAATACAAACCAAAAGATTTGACTCAAAAACCAAGATTCAGTTACTACAGTACAGTTGCACCGAAAACGAATTCCCCAGAAATGTATGAGAAAAATTATTATTCATTTGAACCTCAAACAGTAAGCACTTTGAGACCCATAAAACAAACAGAGACTACTGTTCACACGACACAGCCGAAAAGTGGATCTTACTTTTTAAGCAATGTGGGTAATCAATACGACCCATCACAATTTGTTAATTTTCCACAAGAAAATGAATATAGAGTCCAAGATCACAATGCTTATAAAACTTCCACCACTACAACTAGTACCACTATATCAACGACAACCAAATCACCCTCTACATATCCTAGTCAACTGCTAGAGACACACAACCCGTATTCTATTAATCAAGCATTCCACTTTAGCACTCCAGTAGATTACCAAAATTTCTTTGATGAATACGCAACACCTGAACCGAAGTCACAAGCTCCTAATCAACAACAAACCTCTTCGCAACAACCAACACAAGAAAATAATGAAGTACCTGAAAAACCTTCCACTCTACATCAGCAAGCAAATATTCAACATCAGCCATCACCACCAACCTACGAACAGAATTATACCCCCGAAATTCATTATGAATCTGAAATTTCACACTCTAGGTATCCTACTTACGAGACGAACAATTATACGACTAAGAGTGAACCGACTTCACAATCTCAACCGTACGATCCAATAGAACCTAACAGTAACATCTTTTCTCCACCTCAATCTTCAGTCGTTTTTGATAATAGACAACAGCCTGAAGACTATGCAAATCCGTCACTTGAATCTAATGAAAATTCTAAAATCAACCCTCCCGCATATGAGAATTTGCCAGAGCCTCCAAGAACTGGGCCGGTAACCTTCCTAGAAGAACAATCATCTAAATCACCCTACGAATATAATATGTATGAAACAGCTCTTACTGATGAAATAGAACCACCTTCCACAAGCTCTACCACAAGCACAACAACGAGAAGAGCCCCACTGCGAAGCAGAGGACGGCCACGGTATCCCACAACAAAATCAGACAACGAAGAATACAGTACCAAAAGCACCATAACCCGTAAACCGTTGAGAGAAAGAAGACCTTTACCCACTAGACCTAGATATGAACCCAATAGAATTACATCTGAAAAAACAACCCGGCAACCGGTAGACTCGAGTGAAAGTACAACTACAAGACCCTACAGAACTAGAAGTCGGGGTAAAGTACATTATAAACCTTCAGAAGCAGATGATACTTACGATAAGAGAAATAAACAAAATAGCAAGGAAGAAGATTTAGCCTACCAAAGAGACGTTTTGCATCAAAATTACCCAGTTACATTAATGGAAAGGATGAGTACAGTTGATATTGAAGCTATTACTGAACCAACTTTAAAGGTTTCCTCGACCAATAATGTAGAAAGTTCAAACTCCTATGATGCAGAAAACGCGTACAGTAATGATCAAGTATCTATAACTCGGCATACACAAGTTTACACTGAAAGCAGTCCAGAAACAAATGGTTACTCAAAACCTGAAATTGAATCTGAAACTACTTATGTACCAAAGTTAATAACGCGTGCAGAGGATAACATTTATCTTTCAAGAAGCAGTGCGTCGCCTTTAAAAGCCTTTTCATCCTATGACGAAATAAAAGAAGAAAATGGTTACTCCCAGCAAACAACTCCAATTTCTAAAACAGAAGATTCCGCAGAAACGACGTCTACGAAATTTGCGTATTCTACATCAGAACATGAAACCTTTGGTGATGATAATGCCGTTCCAATAAAGGAACCTGAAAATGATGTAACAATTTCCAAAATACAAAATAATAAAGCTTCAAGTCACGAGTCTGACCAGGAATCAGAAGAGCCTGAAGAAAACATTGTTCAAACTACTCCATCGTATAACAGGGTTCGAGTAAGACCTGGAGTTATAAGACAATATCACCAAGCCTCTTCTACTGAATCATCAAGAATAAAGAATGAAAAAAGAAAGTCCACTCAGGCAATAACTTATCGGCCAGCTTTTGACAGACGACGTACGACCATGCGTATTGATGAAATACAAGCAGATTTAAAGACAAAACAAGTTCTCGCTCACCCTGAATCTCAAGATATACATCCTGTTTACAAACCAGAGCCTACAACAAATCCTTCGGCAGTATCTCCGACACAAGATTCTGCTTCAAAACGTGGACAATTTCGTAGAAGAAGACCCACATATACACAAACGACTACATCTACAGAAGCTTCAAGCACAAAGAAAATTTACGAAGTGAAAAATCGATTCCGGGGACGACGACCTACAACTGAAAAACCCGCAGAAAAGCCAGAACCCCAAACAGATGAAAGCACAACTACAGCAAAAAGTAACCTATACAGCAGATATAACCATAGACCGAGGTTATCAGAAAGATTCTACAAACAAACTGAAACTGAAAGTGAAGCAATCGAAGATCAAGACCCTAACTACTCGTTGCATAGGCCTAAATACGCTATACCAGAAGCAGACCAATGGTCTCCGAAGTTCTCATTAGATACTTTCAAACCCTATAATCCCAATGATGTCTCAGACGGTTTAAACCTAGTCCCAGCAGAAATAAAACCCAGCAATGATGAACTTGATATAATAACAGCAAAGAATGAGTATGATGACATATTAATATCAGTAACACCTGCAAGTAATAATAAAGCAAGCAAAATTCCAGATATACCACCAACACTTGAAGCTTTAGTAGAACAAAGCAAAGTGACCAAGAGTGATTCCAGTGTTGCGATGTCTACATTCGAGAGCATGTTAGAAGAAGTTATGAAAAGTTTAGAAGAACAAGATCAAGATGAGTATACTATGAATGTGATGAAGCATAAAGGGGGTGAAATAGGGGAAATACCACCGGAGAAAATAATAACTTCTGGCGAAACTAATTTCTTGAAATCTACGACAACTGTACAGGAAGATGCGACAACAATGCAGCCTACAACCAATGCATCTCTTCATGTATTAAATGAGGTAAGAAACATTTAACTTTTATAGATTATTTAATTATAATTATTACGGTAACTGTCCCTAGATTCGCTTTGGTAAAATTTTACAGAAAGAAATTCATTTTCCGAATTGAAAAGTATCCTAAATTTTGACCTTTAATATGTATTGTACCATTTTAGTCTGTTCAGTAGTTTTATACGTGTTCACACAGCCGAACAGAAAGACAGAAAAACAGACAACAATTACAAAAAATAAGTACAGTCCCTTATATTGATAATAATGTGTACCTAGATTAAAATTTCCAAAGAATATTCGATGTACAATTTTGGCGGAGTTACATATTTATTATTAGTATATCAATGTGTCCGGTCATGACCTAGCGATAATTTAAGTTTACGATATTTCATCGACAAAAACGCCATATATCTACCGTCTATCCCCCCTGCTGTCGGAATGGCCGACATTTTAATCGTTCATAACCTTAATTAATCGCTAGATAAAGACCGGACACACTGTATATGTGGTATGTGTATTAAACGGCTTATATTACTAACAACTTTAATTTAACTTAGCAATAGGAGCAACACTCCACCTGAACCGTGGTTCGACTACCTTACCTACCCTATCATACCGTGCTCTTAACTCAACATAATAATAATAATTGAAAACAAATTAAATGACGTGTAAGATTTTATAAGAAAAGTATTACTTTATTTACTTAATATACAATAACTCATCTAGAGTCTAGTTTCATTTGATGACTACAATAATTATTATTCGATACATTGCGATTATTTCATACTTGCAATACCCACGATAACCCATTATAATTATTTATTTTAAATAAATCATGTTTTTATTCAATATTTCAGGAAGACGCCACACGTAAAAGTCGCCGTCGTGGATTTTGGAAAAAGGTCAAAGTTCGTCCTGTAACCGAATCTATTGAAGTAGCTGAATCTCAGTACTATTCAAGCAGTGTGAATCGTCTCGGCCAGAACCTTGGTTCTAAAGACATTTATGGAAAATCAGATAAAAAAGATAAACCTAAAGTCACAACATATAAACCAAGTCGCCAATTCATCAAAAACTTGTTCGATAGTGAAGACGCTCCACTGGACATTTTAGTTAGTCATCTGGATATACCTAAAATAAACAGTGTCTCAAATAACAATAGCAAAACGGAAGATCCCAAACAATTAGAAGAATTCACTACCAAAAAACCTTCAGGTAAATTAACTACTATTTACAATGTAAACCCTGGAGACATGGATCTAGGAACTGGCTCACCTGATCCAACCTTGGAAGATCAAATGTACTACAGCGAACCTACCGAAGCAACAATAAATGAATCCAGTGTATCTGTTGATAGATCAGATGGGTTTAGCTTGATGGATTACTTATTCGGTGTAACATCAAATGATGACACTAGTTCAGAAAATAGCAATAAAACACAAGAAATAACTAAGAGAGAATTGGAGGAAACTTCTGAAACCGACGAAAGTGAGATAACAACAGAGCAAAAACCAAAAATAGTCACGACGGAAAGTACTTACATCCCAGAAGAAATAACAGCTGAGTTAACATCACTTAGGGATGAAATGACTGAGAGGGCAGAATCAAAGAAAGTAACAAGCACAGAAAAAGGTGACATAAAAAGTACAGAAAATCCAATTGCCCGAGTAGAATCAACATCAGTGTCGTCTTACATGAATCCAGTTAACATTGTGAGCACATCAATGTCCACTGAAGTGTCCCACGAAACGGAAATCTGTTTTAGAGGAAAATGTATCAAAACAAATAAAGATATATTATAGAATAATGAAACCACAACGTGCGGTGCTAAAGACTTGTGTTCATAGATGTGTAGGGCGAGTGTTCGTGTGAAAGTGCGAAGAGGACATAAATATTTTAAAGAAGAGCTTCAAAGAAATAAAAAAAAATTGAGGCATCTAAAATGTAACCTCTGTATTTATTAGTTACTTACGTAGGTATATTTGACGATGAAATCTTGTAAATTGCAACTGCCTCCTTACTCGATTTCACCTCGTGCCTATTTAGATTAAGTATTAAGGTTTAGGGTTAGTGTTCGCGTAATTAGAAAATATCACCATGTAATATATTTTTAGATGATAAAGGTAATTACCCAATTAATATCAAGAATATTGTAACGTTAATCATTGCTATGACAGTTTTTCTCGTAGGTGCGTAGGGTTTTATACTTTTGTAAAAAATATTTACTTTCCAGTTCTGTAAGATCGTGTGTAATCATCAACAGCAATGTTCACCCCACCCAAAGTCTGAATATGTAATTTATATATCGATTTCATTTCTTTATGGTGTAAGAATGTCTGCTGTACGACTTAAAATAAACAGAAAATAAAAAATATTTGAAATTTTTTTTTTAGATTTTTCACAAAATTTCCCGACGCTGTTATAAATTTAAGAAGGTATAATAACATAACATAACATGACATGAAATGACATAAATTAAACTATCTTTATACCATAAAAGTAGTGTAAGTGATCCAACGTTTTTGGGTAGCAGTGTCGGTACACTGTGGCACCACATAATTATACATTGCATTGTTACTGCAATACACACAAAAAACATAATAATATAACAAAATAAAAATGCAGTGAGGACATAATTTTATAACGCGATATATGTCCCTAAAAGTTTCACCCACACACACCCCGACCATTTAACTGCATGTACACATCCTAGACTTAAATCTCCATTGACCGACTGTCGAAAAAGTTCTTAAAGGTATGAGACTTATGTCATCTTGACGTATCGTATTGAGTGTACGTACCCTAAGTATGAACGCCCACTTTGACCAAATCGTATCTGATACACTAAAATGGACCTTAATTTTTTAACTGTTTTACAAAATCAGAAACTTATAGCTTACACGGTCTTAAAGTCAAAGGTACTTCAGACTCAAAGAGATAAACACCTTGAATGGTCTTAACCTAACGGTCATTTTTTACTATAATAATAATATTTATTAATATATTACTTTCTATAATGCAGTACTTTATAAATTAATAATCACTTGCTCTAGGAGTTAATTTAATCTGGAAACACAAAAAAAAATTATAAAACTTATAACAGTAACAAATAAATAAAAAAACATTAAAGTGAAGAAAAATTTAAGTCATACTAACATATTATCTTATGTCAGTAGACAATGAGCGTCGAACGAACAAACGGGGTCGTGGTAGTAAGGTCACCGCCCCCTGTGGATGGCGTTTAACCCAAAGGCATAGCAGCCAAGAGTGAGATATAATCTACATAAAATCTTTTAGCAATCATGGTGTCACTGCCAACTTCATCTCAACTTGTCAATGTCAATTATCATCTTTCGTTAGCTGATGTTGTGATGTGTGTCACGGACGTTGCCTGTGCCTGTACATTGTGTTTATTTACCATAGTCATGTTATTTGGTAAGTTATCAAGATAAATACTATGATTTTCTGATTCTAACGGATTTCAAAAAATGAACAGTAGTGGATTAAGTAAAGCATTCTAAACGCACATACTTATAAATAAAATGGACGTGGAAACAAAAATAAAAGAAGACATGAGAGCCCTAGGCTGCAATTGTGAAACGAAAATTACCCTGGCGTACCATTTGTATATTTATCTAGTCGATGAAAAATTGATGTACGACACCGAATATTGCTTCAATAAAGACATCGATACCTTATATGTAGTCGCAAGACCCAGTAAAACGGAGAAGATGAATATATACGTTCCTGTACCCACCAGTTTTGACATAAGTATGGATTTTATCAATAGGCTACAAACAAATCTATGCACAGTTGAAACCGGCCCTACGATTAATCTCGCCTTAGTCGAGGGAGACTTCACAATAGTTATGTATGCGTTCACAAAGGGCTTAGTAGATCGACCGTCAGCCGAAAAACTCGGTGAGCAAAGAACGCGAGAAGGCAGAAGAACTTTTATTAATAGCGAGTTAAGGAAGAAAAAAGAGAAAATTGTAAATGATGCTTTGAATGGTGGCTTCATAGAAGACGATGATTGTCAAGTGCTCGATTGATAAGGCACAACTTTAATATATATTCTTGAGTAGAAATTGATCATAATTTGTCTGACTTGAATCTGCCACAACATGTTTTCTATGTTGGACAATTAATTTGTTGAATAAGTACAATCCCATCTTTGAACTGGTAATTGGAACATTTTGACATAATTATATGGTCATGTAAGAAGTAGTTTTACAAATGGTAGCAAACGACCTTGTAGTGAACTTGGTGTTGCTATTCAAGGATGCCCGTTGTCCGAGGAAGGACTGCAGTTCTAATTAATGTTGTCCTCAGATTTACCTGTTTGATGCCTAAGATAGAAAGCTTTGTTTGTTAAATACAAGCCAGCCCTTTTTTGTGGTATATTCCCACTTGGTATGGATATCCTATATAAATTTCTTTATTAAAACTTCATTACACGAACTGTTGTTATAGTACACTACATGTACTTGAACTTCTAGTTTTTAACTTTTGTTATTTCCATGTGTCATGTGAATCAACATACAAAAATATATATTTTATCAATTAAAATTATTGTTTCAGTATTTCTTTGCAATAAAAAACTTTTTTCAAAAGCTTTACATTTTCTTATTTACAGTTTGAAGCTATGTATATCGCAAGAACAAACTTTATACATAAGTTTGTAATATGTTTATTACTGTGTATCAAGTTACGTAAAGATTCCTATAGCCATGTCATGAGTTTTTTAGTGTTAATTTTTATTTTCATAAGTTTATGTAACAAACCGTAAAAAATGAACATTAATTTACTTATTTATTCAGAAACAACTATTTACATATCTAAACAAAAATATCACTGGTGGCCCATACACAAATTATAAACACAATCCTCACTTTTCTTGAACCAATTATGTTAGTTACAAAACTATTATCAAATAATTTTTGAGTGTATGGCATCCCTGATTTTTACCATTAGAAACCAACATGCCAATCAGCCCAGCCCCGACACGTCCTGTGATGCGCCCTGAGCCCAGGTGTGGCATGATGGTTGTTAATATACAGCATAAAAAGCATGGTAAATATAACAGGGTAAGCTTAGGTTTCATTAAATGCTCATAAATTATAGTAAATTAGGTGATCAAGCAAGCAGTATATGTGGCTCAGCTTAACCTAAAATCATTATCTTTCTCATGAATTTGCTTATACTACAAGTATACACCTCTTTAAACAGGTGCTTCATGTTGAAGAAATCGTGTGATAACGTATTCTTCTGTAGACTAGTGTGCTCTATCAAGACAACAGTCACAGTCAACAGTCAGTTCACAACTTTGGTGTATGTACCTACAACAATGTATAGTGCTTTGGATAATTAATGATTTGTATGTATGATTCATGAGGAGGTGTGTATAAACACAAACTTTTATGTAACCTTTAGTTTTATTATGATATATCTAGAGTACCTACTTATCTCCTAAGTAGACAGTCATTCATCATCGTAGGAAAATCATATATTTTCTGTTGTATTAGTATAATAGAGGAAAAACATTTCTGAATGTGTGTTTTTCAAAACAAATATATTTTAATATTGTAATGAGCAATTTCTTGTAAATATATTTCGTAATCGGCCTCTAACGATATTAATCAAATTGTGTATTTAAATTTGGTTTTACTTCTTAAGTTCACCTATACAATTGTGTTTCCTAAAAAACAATTTTACATAGAACTTTTGGATAACCATTTAGAAAGCACCATTTCGTAAACTTGTGGTACCATATCTGTATTACCTGGTATCGTAATCTATTAACCAACTGGTCCCTAAAAATTTTGCAAGATGGCGCTATGCGACATTATCCGGATATGTTTAGTTAATTTAATTCAATCGTTATAGTTCAATAGAAAACACGATTTTACATTAAGGAAAACCGCTTAAAGAAGCTCGGTCGCGGATATAATAATATTTAATTTTTCCTATAGGTACTAAGCTGTACTAAGTTACTAATTTTTCCAAAACTTCTATCGTTGTTTACACTATAGCGACTAATAGTGACATCTATTATAAAACGCTTGAAAATAAACGAATGTTTACATAACTGACATATTATCGATAGATGGCTTTGTAATGAAACAGCTATAATATACATTTTATTTTTTTAGCAATACAGTTGAAGCTTATTTCTATTATTATTACTAATTTACTCGTGTCGCATTGTCTGGTGCACAGATTTCAAGTGTAGTATCATTGTTATAATTTTTTTTAATAATAACTATTGAAATGTTCGTGAGAGCAGTTTAAAATAGCTTAAATTATTTATATGAAAGGGATTGAAAAGATTTTTTATGTGATGTGTGTTTAAGCAACGAGTAATTTTACATTTAAAATCTGTTATGTAATTTCAATCATTCATGTAAGTGTCAGGATGGCCGAGCGGTCTAAGGCGCCAGACTCAAGGTTTCCTTGCCTACTCAGTAGGTGTGAGCTGTTCTGGTCCTCTATGAGGGCGTGGGTTCGAATCCCACTTCTGACAAATCCTTTTTATTATGGAATTTTCTTAACAATTAAATATGGAATTTGCTGATGCAGCCTGCCATGTTCTTAAATTAAAAGAGTAAGATGCTCTTTTTATTGTATAAATCAGAATTTTAATAGCAGACTAGATAATTTATTTAAGTATTTTCTAAACATTAACACAATCATACTAACCAAAAGTGAGGAAATTACATTACAGTCTATAATAATATTACTCTCATTTTTTATGATAGAGCCTCTCAATTACATATATTCTGCAAGCTCAGGTTGAGGCAGTCATAATATAAACCATAGATTTACCATTGTATTTATGATAGGTAAAGTGGTGTTACAAACAGAAAAAAAGTATTTTTTAATGCTCATTATTTATTTAATTCAACTGTACATACCTAAATATTTGTAGATACAAAAATTATATAAAACCTATAACGCACTTATCACTTTTCTAGAACTGGTATTGCTATCATACAACACAAACAGCAGGCGATATTACGGTTATTTTTATAATATAAAATTCAACAACTCTATAATTTACATAGTGTATAAATGTTTTTTTTTTTAAGTTTAATTTATTATTTTTATAACAGAGCCATGCGTGAGGATTATCCAGATTTAAGTGGCTATTTATTATTAGTTAACCAGCCCACGTACATCTGCAAACCACAACCAACTGAGGACAGCCATATTACTTTTCATTATCACTTGTACCAGCAAAAACATTGAAACGTAACATGTTTCTGTCCGCAGTCATAAAAATTGGGCCTAATCTTGCCAGTCTCCTTCGTTTATAATATACTAGCGGCCCGCCCCGGAGTGTTCTTTTATTATTAAACATTTTAAAAAGATATATTTATAATTTTATCTTTATAAAGGTCATACTCAATGTTGCAATGTCCGCTGCGTAAGGAGCAAATGTACCCTGTGGTAAGGAGCCGACCACGCGACTACCTATTTCATAGATGTGCCCGCCCCGCATCTCGTGCCCGCTCCGTCCTCCGTTGTCGCCTCGTCCGCCGGCCTACGGTACGGCTGCTTTGCGTGAGGCCACACTGGTCATTGCGCTAAATTCGTAAAATCTTCTGAACGGAATGTCCAAATGAGTAATTCAAAAAGTTATCTATAGGTATTAAAACAGTTTTGAATATGAAATTATTTATTTGGATAAGAATTAATACGAAGGTATGGTTATCATGGTCTGATTTTGGTCAGCTTTTAAAATGTAAAATCGTTATAGTGACATAACTACAATAGTTGGACATATAGTATCGCGAAGTTGTTTGTAGATATTGATATGTTCTCTAATATTGTAGAACATTTTTTTGTTCTATCATTAATAGTTTCCGCAGCTTATGCGATGAAAGAAATTTTTAAGCAAATTTTTTTACACCTTGGTTCACGATACTGAAGTTTTAGCAAGGATCCCTTATTTTTTCTAGTAATAATTGTAGCCTATGTTACTCAGGGATAATGTAGCATACTAATGGTGAAAGAATTTGAAAGAGGCTCAGTAGTTTTTGAGTTTATTCGTTACAAACATACAAAAATAAAAGGTTTCCTCTGTATAATATTACTATAGATAGAATTCGTTAATAAATTTCAAACAGCGCCATCTATCTGATCCCATCGATCTGAACCAATGCATCGATGATAATTTGTATGATTGTGAGCTAACAGAGGTCTGTATGAAGTTACACTGACACCGTCGAATATTATCTATGTAAATAATAGTTTCTGTATTTACTAAGGATTGTGTACAAAATTATTGAATGATTTGATCAAATAAGGTCAGGCAAATTTTATGTTGGTATTTTATAAAACAACTTCTATACTGTCTTGATGTTGCCTGTGCTATGATCCGATAGATGGAGGTGTAATCCAGGTATTATTATCGTTCAATGGTTAATTACTACTAATTATTAATAAGAATTAAAATTCATGTTTATTACTACAGGTTACCTATCAAGTTATGTAATCTTTTAGTACAGAAAATATTATAAATAACATGATAAGAAAATTAAATCTAGGCAGTAACTCCCGTATGGTCTAGTGGCTAGGATACCTGGCTTTCACCCAGGAGGCTCGGGTTCGATTCCCGGTACGGGAAGTTGTTTTGCTCTGAGACAATATTCTTTTTCATATCTCTTATCTTCTACAAACACGACTTTAAGAAACGAAAAAATTCTATCTCCGTGTCGATATATATTTTTGATGTATGCACACATGGTGTCATAACTCCTATATTTATATACCGAAGTTGAAGATTCTCTTTTTACTGTTAAAACGATGGGTGGTAGTTAGTCCGCTTTACATAGAATTCCTCAGCGGATGGGAATAATTGAACCGAGTTTAAAGACATTTTTCTCTATAACACTGACATTGTGTTTTGTAACTGTCTTCAAAGAAGGATGCGGTTCTATGTTCAAGGTTATTTTTTTTATTTTTTTATATATGTCCAGTGATAACTATGTTGTCTATGCACCGATTTTAATTATTGTTTTTTAAGTGAGTATTTGATATCTCGGAGTTGGTGTCTGTTAGATATGGTGAGGATCTGATGATTAATTCTTTAGATACAGAGTGGAACTTCTGGAATAACAATAATTGCGTCGGCTTTAAATATAATTGCAGCGGGGACATTGATATTGTAAAACCAGACCATCATTAACCATATCTGAGTATGATGATGTGTCTTGCAAACACAAAAGGCGACTCCTCAATGGATTAAAATAATTTTTTGTAGCTTTTTAGTTTTGGTATCGGACAAGTGACATTATGTTGTGAGTATTGTCTTTGTTTAGAACAGTGTAAACTAATAGCCTATTCTATTCCTTTATATATTTATACATGCCTTTCTCCGCGCTCTATTCACACTGAACGATTGGACAACAATGTGTTTTAATGATGACATAACGAACATCGGCACATTAATGATGACATAACGAACATCGGCACATTAATGATGACATAACGAACATCGGCACATTAATGATGACATAACAAACATCGACACATTAATGATGACATAACAAACATCGGCACATTAATGATGACATAACAAACATCGGCACATTAATGATGACATAACGAACATCGGCACATTAATGATGACATAACAAACATTGGCACATTAATGATGACATAACAAACATCGGCACATTAATGATGACATAACGAACATCGGCATATTAATTATGACATAACAAACATCGGCACATTAATGATGACATAACGAACATCGGCACATTAATGATGATATAACGAACATCGGCATATTAATGACACGTGTATTTAACCCATTTAATCATTATTATGCTTTACTTATATCAGGTAACGTAAGATGAATGTTTGGAAAATATTTTCGGGAATATTACTGCTATTAATCAAACTACTCAACATGGCTTTCATTTCAAAGGCCGTCAATAGTCCCTGTAATAAAATAAGTGATTGATTGGACGAGAAACAAATAGGTTGTAGACAAAGATGGTCATGCACTGATTCCCCATGGATAGCCACTATTGCCCTTGGATTAATTGTTTTTATTGCTGTCCTATGTAGTATTTAAATACTTACATGTTTTTATATCTAGTATTTTGGTACTCACATAGTTTGTAACTCTTATAATACTCCTTTGGTTAACTTCTTTTATAATTTCCTGTATTTTTTTTTCCATTTATTCCCTAATTTCTTTATATATTTTATTAGGTTTAATGTTTTGTTATTGTTGTCAAATATTTGACAAATGTCCTAAATTATTGTCATCATGATAACTTTTATTTTTAATTTGTAATGTTTTTATCCTTTTTGGTAATGTTATTTATTAGGCTGATAGAAATTTTAAATTCGTAAATAGAACACGAGAAGAGAATCATTTGAGATATAAAAGGCGAGCAATGACGAGATTGGACGGTCTCTCTCGCGTGTTGGTCACAACAGTGGAATCTTGAAGGAGTCACATGGTGAAAGTCTCTATCGGAACAGTCTCGCGGGTGGAGGCACAATTACGATACGAAACAGTCTCGCGCTTCTTACCGGAAACCTTTGATTACTCTCCGACTCCGGGATCTATATATTGCGTGTGCCCTAACGCACGCCTGGTCAAGGTGGTCTCCGTGTGTTCACACTAGACAATCTACACGTCTCGTGCGTATTTACGAACGCTCCAGGTGCCGAGGTGTCCGTGCGCTGAACGCCTGGGACTCTGATCGTCTTGTGCGCCCTAAACGAACGCTCCAGTCGCCGAGGTCTCCGTGCGCTGCGCGCTAGAGAAGCGACGGGCCTAGCTTCTTACTTATAAGTGACCTTCTTTTTAGTTTCTATCCTGTATTATAGTCATTGTAACCGCCAGGAATGCTTGAATACATTCTATCTTCTAAATCTTTTACTTATAACACTACACCTATAACAATAAAAAATATAAATGTGTACAGTATGAAATCCTCACAGTTCGTAACTGATTCTTTATTCGAATCACCATTGTTTCTATCATAATTCTGCTTCTATCTAATTTCAAATATCCTGTACCTGGGAGCTACGAGCTCCAAATGACATCCTATATCTATTAACCTCAATGATAATCGTGCGGAGGATGTTGTTGCTGCTATTGGCGTGTTTATGGAATGGCATGCGATGAACGATACTCTGTATACGACTGTACTACAGAATATATTTATAGCAAATAATATTAACGTTATCAGCAACCCGCCGATGTCTTACTTTTTACATACCTATACGATACCACAGAAGACGACACCACGCAATAGTTCACAACTGCCAATGATATACAATCATAATGATGTCACCACAGAATATATCTATACTAATAATAAATTTCGAAGTGATCGATTTCTGTACATGAACGATATATGAGAAAAAACATTATTACGGGCCTTTATTAACGCAATAGAACCCAAAACAATAGTTGTTAGAATTTTTGTTTATTTGTCTGTGGGTTTGTTCCCGCTAATCTCGAAAACGGCTTAACCGATTACATTCTGGTTTTTACCAATGTATTGCAGTGAACGTCACATACTTAAAGTTTGTGTCGGTTGTTCTGACCGAGTCAGCGTTTAAGTTAGTGCTAGCTTAGTGTGTGGAGTACTGTTGTCACGGACCAGAGTTGAACGGTCATTGGCATAACGTTAACATATTATTATAGTGTTTAATTTTATGTATATTCATATTATACTTAGTCGTATGGTAAACGTATAAATAGTATACTTACATTGCAACAAATATACAATTTGAATCGGTTTCGTAATGCCTCCGTGGCGCAATCGGCTAGCGCGTTCGGCTGTTAACCGAAAGGTTGGTGGTTCGAGCCCACCCGGGGGCGATATTTTTTAATTTTTACCCGCTAACAAAATGACAACTTTTCTAACAAGTTATATATATATTATCTTCATAAATTGAAACAATTTATTTCTTCAAATTTCTTTACTACACCAGCATTTAAAAACGCAATAAAACTTATTAAATGAGTGGGTACGTATAATTATTTAAAATTAAACGAAAATGGAATAATCATTCTTGTTTTTATTTTCAATTTGTTTTTGCCCCGATAAATAATAATTGCCGTCCTTCAATTTAGAAAGATTTTTTTTAATCAATGTTTTTATAAATAATCTTATATAATATTATCAAAACAAGTACGAGTAATGATCAATAATACATGACATGTTGCATAATTTAAAGATTTGAGACACCGGGGATATAGCTCAGTGGTAGAGCATTCGACTGCAGATCGAGAGGTCCCCGGTTCAAACCCGGGTGTCCCCTGGCTCGTTTAAATTCCAAAACCAGCTTTTCTTTTTGTTTAAATTGCTTGTCAAATTATTAATTTATTAATAAACTATCAATAAAAAAATGCAGTTTCGTAAAACACACTACCTATCTACCAAATATAACAAGTGATTGATAACTAAATTTGTCTTAAGAAGGATATCTCGTTCATATTCGTTCAAGTACGCTGTCGCGACAAACAAATGTGTTTTTTTTTTCTTTGAAAAAATTATTCAAATTCAGTGACAATTTTTGAAAGAAACATATTAATGGGATGATAATAAATAGTATTAAGACAGCAAATATTCCTCTAGCGATAAGCTGCGTATAAAAGAACACGTATAATGAAGTTATTGTTTCACAAGTGTGAATTCTGCGAATGCAACGACGGCACATCACCAGGTCCAACAGACAGCATTCCGAATGTAAATTTTTGCATTGTATTTTTGTATAATACATACATTTAATTTATATAATTTAAGTCAAAAAAAAATCCTTAACAGTTGATTACATGAATGTACCGGGTGTACAGACAAAACGTTTTTTTAATATCCAGTAGTATCTGTATGGATGCGCCAGTACCAGGAGTCCAGGATCCCTTGTTCTTCAGATCGCTTGCTGAAATATACAGATTAAAACAATTATTATTTAATTTTGGATATAATTATGTTAAACGATCGGTACCAACGAATGAATATAACATGTTTTGTAATATTTTGAAATCGTTTCTTTTGCATTACATTACATTACCTTGATCTGTATAATCGAGGCCAATATGAGAAGTGATCTAGAAAAAATATGCTAGACGGTGGTACAGCGGACAGTTCCTCCTGTGAGAGGTGGCCGCTCTCCGCCCGGCACCAGCTCGGGAATAAATAAAGACAACAGTGAGGTTTTACAATGGATTCAATAGCGATGTTAACAATCACTGTACCTTCTTTTTTTCTATTATTTTGTTAATTTGTACGCCAAACATTGGCCGTGTAAGCGGACATATTGCTAAAATAACCCTGGATGTAACCTTACTTCATAAATAAATTGATTCATTGATTAATCACAAGAACAGGTCTGCCGCTTTCAAATATGCTCGTATTAAAGAAATCATCTCATGCGTCCACGTGATCTCCGTTCTTACGGTTAGTAACTGCGTATCAGGGATGTTTGGAGCTCCGTAACCACAGCCGAAACTATCGGATATCCGAAATAAAAATAAACATGAAACCGTAATCGAATCCAATTAAATAATTTCAAATAATCTCGGATAGTTTCTAAATTACACACACTCTAAATTAATTAATAATTCATTATTTATTTTTAAGGTTTTTTTTTCATGATTATAATATCTACAAAGAAAGTCAAACCTTGTAAATACATTATATATTTTTTCCTAATCCTAAATCATCTAATATCCGTAAGCGAAATATTCGAAACAGTCGGATAATCTGAAGTAATATCATATCCATAACGTCGCCACTTCGCATCGCGTTGCAAAGAAACTATCAATTTGCCTCCTCCATAGCCGATGTTACAAACCACTTCTCATGCTAATTGTTTTGGTTGAGACAATCACTACTATAATACGAAGTTTTATATATTTCGTGTCTCCAGACAGCCTGGCTGGTCCGGTACGTCACATCCGGTAGGAGAACACTTTAATTGGTTGATTCAACTTAATAGTTTGAATAATTTCTAATTGTGTAACGTCGGATAGACACCCACTTAACGAAGTGACGTTTTGTGATGATGACGTCGAGTAATGGACCTGATGTTAATGCTGATCGACATATTTTTAGAGAGTTGGTTTTTGAACTTGTTTTATTATGAATTTAGTCAGAATACCCTAGTCATCTTGAGCCCCACCGGGCGGTCAGTAAAAGGACGCTGTACGTAGCCCCACAGACTGCTTACTAAGATTTCTCGCGCGAGAAGAAACTCGGACAGATATATTTTTATAATTGTTGTCAAGACGTATTTAGCAAAACACAGTTATTTCAAAACCACAGACAAACATTTCTATTTCAAACATAAATTTATAGATTCCGTCGCAATATGATCCGTTGTTCAAATGATCAGTTACAAGTAAAGGCCAAGTAAAAGCCAAACATATTCTAAATACATTAGGTGGTTTCTACTGGACGAGTGCTAAAACAAAAAAAAAACATGTCACGTTCGATTTGAATAGTATTATTGGTACAAATATAGATAAAGTAACTGTTTGCTAACAAAAGTAATAACAGCACATTAAAATAGTTAAAAGCGCGCGGCGCGGTGAGACCGCCTATGCCGTGACACGCACGCGGATACATTCAATGGTATGAGACAATGTATGGTTCATGTTTCCCGCTGGCGACGACTGTGTATAGTATGATACTGTCACAACACTCAAAGGTCTGTCACTGTTTAAAGTCTGTTTCTATAAATATATATACATATGTATCACATATCTACATATATATATATATATATATATTGATATAATAAAGAGAGAGTGCGAGTGTTGTGAGTCGGTGTATATCCAGACGGTAATGTACTTAACTGCGATACGTAAAAAGACAATGTATCCACAAAAATAAATTACAATGCTGCAGTAACCAATAAATGACGGCGAAAAGTGGCCGCACTCAGCGGGGTCGCTGTTTTTCAGTACGCCCGACGGTGACAGGCAGAACACACGGCTGGTACAACGTGCGCTCTGTTTATAATAATGTAAATTATAAAAATAAAAATTTTATGGGTGGTAGCAACATGATACAAATAAAAATAAAAAGTATATAACTAAAGGGGGTTCGTGTCGAAATACAAAAAAAAGGTGCTGAAAGATGTGAGCGTGAAAGTCTCACGCCTTTTCGAAAAACAGGCTTTATGACTAAACTAATATAATATAATATAATAAATAATATATTAGAATTGTACGACTTTGTATGTATGCGGCGGCTATCTGAAAAATACTTCGAAAGTATGGATGTCGAAGTTATGGATGGATGGAAATATAGGCTATAGGTCTCTATTACAAAAAAATTACAATCTGGATTTGATTACTGTTAGTGAACGTCAAAATCAAGTTTCCTAAAACGTTATGAGGGTAGGTTATTAATAAATGAGTAGAGTCATAAATGATTCTATTATAAAAATTTGACAATAATCACGAGGCAGTCGTGGCCGAGTGGTTAAGGCGTCTGACTCGAAATCAGATTCCCTCTGGGAGCGTAGGTTCGAATCCTACCGGCTGCGAATATTTTTCCTTTTTTTTACATTACTCTAATACTTTATTAATTTATAAGCTAAGTACATTTTTATTATATTATTGATTAAGTAATTAAATGGTTGACATAACAATCACAAAATCGTAGCCATTATGCTTTTTAAATCAACATTCTTGAACACGACCAATTAGTTTGAAGCCCAACGGCCGGACGAACGTCTAATTAACGACACTCAATAATAAGTGTAAGAAAATAATAATTTGTTTCAAGTAAGATGCGTAATTAGCATCATATTATACCTATTTATATAACCCAAAAAGAATACGAAATTTTATGTTTCAGCAGTCCTCTCGTAATAGTAAAATTTGAAATTTATCACATCAAAACTACACAACTTTACTAAATTTTCAAATTTGATCGCCTAAACTAAGTAACTCTATATAGATGACGCTGTTGTCGCTGTAAGAACTGTACAATGAGCAAGTTACAAATAGCATTACATAGATGTCGTTGTTTAGACTTTTAGAAGCCACGCTGTTCTGTTGTTTCTGAATATCTAATCTAACGTAGTAGCATATTTCGATTAGCTGTATATAGATGTCACTGTACAAATTTCTGAATAACGCTGTTGAGATTCTATGGAAAAACTATAAGTATTCCGCGTTGCGGATTGCAACTCATACTTACCTGGCGTAGGGGACACCGTGATCACGAAGGCGGTTCCCCCAGGGCGAGACCTTTCCATTGCACTCCGGTCAGGTTGACCCCTGCGATTACCCCTAATGTGGGTAACTCGGACGCGTAATTTTTGGTAGTGGGGACTGCGTACGCGCCGTCCCCTCGGAATAGAGTACTGATGACGATCAAATTAAAGTTTTAGTCATCTTCGTTAGTAATGATTTGAAATTGTAGAATTCAATAACAGTTGTCAAAGATACTAAAATACATGCGGGCCACGGCACATGTTGCTGATTACGGCCAACTACTGAAAAATGTTATATTCTTGTCCTTTTTACTTCTAAATGAAGTTTCGGTATCGATTCTCTTTTAATTGTTTTGATTGGAATTTACTCTCTGTAAACGTAAGAAATTAATGATCATATTTATCGAAATGTTGAGTGCGTTACTACTTAAAAATAAATAGAAATTTTCTTTAGAGAGTCAATATTTTTATTAAAATTAGGTATAGTAACAAAAAATGAAAACAAATGTACACACGTAAAGGTGTATAATTAGTTTGATTAATTCGTATATTTAATTATCACCTCACGATAGTTTCGTGCGTGAAATAATCAGTTTCCTGTAGGTTTATTTCACAAGTACCTTATTTACTTAAAGGCTAATAAATTTTTGTTGGTCAGTAATCATAATGAGTCTGTACAGACGTTAATGTCGGTTTTGGCCGACAAGCTACTTAAAAGGACAGAAAGAAAAATTACATAACGCTCTTCTAAAAAATTAAACCGATTTTAAAAAGAAAAAAGCTACAAAATTATACTAGACTTATACGCACTACATACAAACTGAAATATTACAGTCCCGCCACATCGTATTGCATCATATTCTGTTATTAATTAAGAAGTGCAAATTGCTAAGTATTGATTTGTTTCGGGCTTGACACCGATCGGATTATTAAAATCGGTTGGTTAGAAGCATTTTTGTTTTCAAGATACTTCAGACGCTGAGATGATCCATGATGGCCTTGTTTTATAATATTAATGATATCGGTCAATTTTAAAGACGGCTGAATTATTGGTCTTTGTTGAGAATTTCCAGTTGAGTCAATTACAAAGAATCATCAAGATCGTTATCAAATAAAAAAAGCTATTATCTGTACATACTACAAAATACGTACCCACGAACATAGAACATCTCCTCCCTTTTCAAAGCCGGTTAAAAATATTGTAGAAATCGGGAACTCCGTATCAATTTGACAGTGGCCTGCGTCCGATAGGGGACTGTTTTTTAAATGGATAAGCAATAGGAGTGGCTTATTTAATATAATATTAAGTATACATCGAAAACAAACGAGGTTTCCAATAGTCAAAAAGGTCTGTGTTCTCCATAATTGTCTCACTCCGCTTATTCCTTATCTTCTGAACAGCGTGTCCCGTCAGCGTATTTCAAACAAATAATTGTTCAATGATTTTGTACGTTACACCTGAATATCGGTGGATCGGAGACGGGAATTCAATAATAATCATCAGCACGGCACGATACGTCAGTACTTATAATTGTACTTAGCCAGATGTAAATAACCTTTCTGTTCTGTGTACATTTTAACGTGTGCTTTTTAATCTAGGCTCGAGTCTAAAATCGACATTCCCTTGTCAGCCTTAAGAGAAAATTTAACGTCAAGTAACTATTGAATTGAACTATTATTCAGTTGAAACTCTAAGATCTACAAAAGTACGTAAAATCGTACAGATCTCATAACAACAGAAGGATGATTTTTAAGTTTGACTATTACTTTCTAAACTGTGCGTTTATCTAAAACCTTACCAGGAACTTTAAATCCTTCGGGCGAATCCGAGCTGGAAGCTTAACAAAATGAATGTATAAAATCAGGGATTCCCAAAGTGGTTCCTGTCGACCACTTATTTTTTGTTTTCGAGGGGGAAACCTTCAAAAGGTGCCTGGTGCCGTGGGAGCGACGCCGGGTTGTGTGGGATTTTTACTGAACTAAACCCTCCCCCCCAGTGACCTTCTTCCGCGCTATGTTGAGAGCTCCGGGATCTCCATAGGAACGCAACCGGAGTCCTCTGAACGCGGTGCTCCTTTCGGGCTCTACTGGGAGGGACAACATGTCCCGTCGCCGACATCAACACCTGGGGGTTTCTCAAGGGTCAACGTAGCCTAAAACTGATTCTAGGGGTCGACGAGGTCTAAAAAAATCGACCCCTAATATGTTACGTGTTTTTTTAGGCTTTTGGGTGGTGGATTTTTAAAGGAGTTTGGCTATGGTTTTTTGAGGTATCACTTCACTTTGGAAAAGGGTTCCCTTCCCGAAAATAGTTTAGAAACCCCTGGGTAAAATAAACATCGCTGAACCGCTGACATCGCAGCACAAGGTCGGTGCTCTGTCTGATATAATTAACAACAACGCTATTGGCAATTAGAAACTAACTTTACATGTGTAAATAGATTTTTGCGCTGTGTATTCACGATCTGCTCGCGGTCGAGGCGGTCGGTGTGGTCGGTGTGGTAGTGTGTTGATCCACAGAGGTATTAACGTTCCAATCCATGTTCTGAATTTGTAACAATATTTCGTTGACTATTCCCGTAAAAATATTGCTACTATATGTGTGATAATAATAAATTAATTATTATAGTAGTATCGTTTAATAATGACCATATTAGATCTTCCGCGTATCACATAAATTAATTTGTGTGGGGATTGGGGCGACGACTTGCAGTCTGGTAGCAATGGTAGTAGTTTATTTAGGTACTTCCCACTTTTACGGTATTTTAATTTGCACTGTAATACCTATTCTACTGTTTCACAAATTCGCACCTTACACCATGATAGGTTTCTGACGACAACCCAATAAACAGGCAAATACAGAAATAATCAAATTCAAAATAATTTGGGTGTTCTGTAAATTCACTTATGCATGTCATTTTTTGCTTCTACTAACTACCGTTTCGAAAAGCTGTTCTGTTAGTTGTTCCGGTAGGACAGTAAAACTAACCATTTTTCGCGAAATATAGTGACAGGAATGCATTAGAAAATCTTTCTAATACCTCGCTGTAATGTTTCAGTCCCGCAATGCTGTGGCAGCCTTTAAATCTTTCCGCGGCGTGTCCCCCGCACGCGCAGGTGGCAGCCTGCAGCCACTTTGGATTTGTTTATCTTAACCTGTTAGTCCAACTGTTTGGTGATTCAGTCGACCGGAGAATCGAGAAAGCTATCCATCAAGAGAACCAATCTCAAGATCCGTACAGAACTCAAAACAGTTTTAAAAAGCAAGCGTACAAAGATGTAGAGGAAGAAGAATACGACTTTATAGTGGTGGGTGCTGGAGCGGCAGGGTGTGTCGTTGCTAATAGATTATCAGCTATCACAAGTTGGAAGGTGAGCGTATGCCTTGAACCACAACTCAGCCTACAGGTCTGGTAAAGGTTTTTCCAGAGACCAGTCGAATTCTAATCTGACATAACTATTGGACTGGCTCTAAACAGAAATGAAAATGACATCTGCAGGTTGAAGTTCTTAAAACACCCATCATCAGTTTTCTAAACACTTATATACAATTCACAAACATACACTGATAAACATAATTCGTTAGCGCATCTCAAATGCGTGGTTAAGCAGGATAAATAAAATGCATCTTGCATACTTCATCTCTATCTCGGCCAACGAAACAATAACATCGCCTTAAGCATCGTGACCCTCGTGTTGCGCATCCGGTGGTCACAACGTAAAGAAGCTAAAATAACGTCATTCAAATTGAACCATTACAGGTATTACTGTTGGAAGTGGGCCCGGAACAGCCAGACGTGACGCTGGTACCGGGGCTGTCCACGGCGCTTTTGGGGTCCAACATTGATTGGGGCTACCGCACCAAATCCAACGGGAAGAGCTGCCTCGCGAGGGGTGAGACTAGCTGTGACTGGCCCAGGTAAACTAATAAGCATTCCTGGGTATTACAAAAAAGACACCAGTTTTCGAAATTGCAGCAAGCAAAATTGTCGTAACCAAATTCCTTAGCTTTGCCCAATGTGCTGAACATTAAATTATCCATGTTTATTCACGTCCCCACGTCATCAAAAGCAAAAAAAAATAGTTTTCTTGTTTCATATCGTACATGTAGGATAGAAAATAAACGTTATTAATATTTATTATTGCTTTTAGTAGAATATAAGGTACATGGAACAGAACGTAGTAAGTGAGTATCAATGTGATAGATTGAATGTTGCGACTGCAAGGACAAATGGAATGGAACGGATCGTGGTTAAGGCGGTATACTGTTTTTGTGCTCGAAAACTTTAATAATTATTATAACATTGTACTGTAGTATCGTGAAGAATGAAGTCCAGAATCCATATACAATTATCTCTCGCTCCATCTTATTAAACTAATACGAATTTGAATTGTTACGCTTCACACTTAAGCAGCTAAACTTTTACACGTCAAGAATCATTCGTAACTATTAAAAGTTTAGTAAAATAATTTAAAAATACAAATTTTATTAGCTAGCCTACATTAAATGAGTTAACGCTACATCGCGTAACATTATAGCCGCTACATTTATAAGTTTATGCTTATGTTTGTTTAATCCAGGGGCAAGGTGATGGGAGGGTCGAGCAGTATTAACTCCATGGCTTACGTCAGAGGAAACAAACTGGATTACGATACGTGGGCTGCACTAGGGAATTTCGGCTGGAGCTATAGAGATGTAAGATGTTTTTCCATTTTTCCACCATTGGCTCTTATCACTTTACTTTCCGAAGTCTTTTATTCTTCGAGAACGAGCATGACTCTTTGAGACAATTTATAGACGGAGAGAAGCTAATTGGAATAAATAACATTTTATCCTCATCTTGTCGGCGAGCATTAACCATAAGTACGGCAGCCCCGCACACTTATTCTTTTTAGTTCGTGGTTTGATTGTGTCACATATGAAGTTTACAAGCTACTAATACTTCATATACTACTGTCACGAAGGTTCCCAAAATTGAGACGGAACGGTAACAATAACGAGGCGCCATAAAAATCTAGCATCATTAATAACAAATTTTTGACTGTATTATGCGACTCTTGCCCTAGCACGTTTCGTGCTTAAGATCGAATGTTGAATCCATGGATTTTACTATCTGTATCACCGACTTAGACTTTTGCTATTGTTTTGCAAGCAATCTTTCTTGATGAAGAAAGGGTAGGGCTTTCTATAAAACCGGAGCTATAAACAGAGGGCAAGGGCCGGGCAGGTCGCCCGCAATTTATTCGGTTTTTGAATATGGAAGCGAATTGGCAACGTCAGTGTCCGTGCGTCAGTAACTGCTAATTATTGTAGTATTGGAGTGAGTTTGGTAACAGTGAGGTAGTTGTGAATTCGGTGTAATAGTCTTCGCTGAAATATTTTAACGCTTCCTCGAACCCGTATGTCCAGACATGCAAATCATTAGCGCAAACTATAATTTTATGAGACTTCGTTGCTTGACTTTATTTCAATTTATTTTATTTTATTATTTTATATTCAATCAAACCAGGTACTGCCATACTTCAAAAAGTCTGAAAGAAATATCAATATAGAAGCGTTGGATAGAAAGCATCACGGTGTTAAAGGAGAGCAGTTTGTCTCCAGGTTTCCTTACATCGATAAACCATCCATAATGTTAACCGAAGCTTTCAATGAAAGGGGGCTACCTATATTAGATTTCAACGGAGCAATTCAAGAAGGGACCATGCAGAGCCAATCTGTAAGCTTAGACGGTGAAAGAGTCTCAACTAATAATGCATTCATTCAACCGATCCGGTGGAAAAGAAGCAACTTAGTTGTTAAAACAGAATCTGAAGCTGTTAAAATTCTTTTTGACAAAGAAAAAAGGGCTTATGGCATCGTGTACGAACGCCATGGTAAATCGCATACGGCAATCGCTCGAAAGGAAGTGATTCTCAGCGGTGGAGCTGTCAACTCTCCGAAACTTCTAATGCTTTCCGGAGTTGGTCCAAAAGAACATCTAAAACGGTTCGGAATTCCTGTTGTACAAGATTTGGCTGTAGGAGAAAATTTGCACGATCACGTCACGTTCAACGGTATAGTGATTGCTCTGCCCAATAGAACAGCGACTACAGTCAGCAACGAAGAAGTTTTAGAATCAGTTATCGACTACGCCGCATCGCAGATAAAAGACGGACCTTTATCAGGAAATGGACCAGTTCCAACGATAGCCTTCATCAGAACTAAGCCCGATCTTCCTGCACCTGATATACAGTATCAAGTTGACAATGTTCAGTGGGAAGAATTTGTACGCGATCCCGTAACGAGCACAAAAATTACAATATTACCAACAGCTTTTTACAACGGTCTTTTGCCTAGAACTATGAACATAGTGCCCAAAAGTAGAGGAGTTCTTCTACTTAATGCAACTAATCCTCATGGTCCTCCTTATCTATATCCGAATTACTTTGGCGATGAAACTGATCTGATACCAATAATAAAAGGGGTACGGTTCTTGATTAGTTTGGAGAACACCGACGCTTTTAAATGTAAAGGGGCTTATTTTGTCAAGACTCCTTTGCCGGCTTGCAAAAATTATGAGTGGGGTACAGATGAATATATAGTTTGCTTAGCGAAACAATATACTTCAACGCCTTATCATCCAGTAGGTAGTTGCAAGATGGGCCCAAAGTGGGACCCTAAGGCAGTTGTAGATCCTACTCTCAGAGTCTACGGAGTTGGCAACTTAAGAGTTATAGATTCATCTGTAATGCCTATAGTGCCTCGAGGAAATACCAACGCCCCGTCTATCATGGTTGGAGAAAGAGGAGTGGCTTTTGTCCTAGATTATTGGTTGAATAACCAAATTAAATATGGAAAACAGTAAGAAGCTAAGAATTCAGCATTGTATGTATATTAATTTTTTTCAGCATTTATTTTCGTTTATATACCTAAAATTTTATATAAATTAGTATTTGTTAATTATTTTATGAATAAATTTTCTTCTAATTTGTACTTTTCCTACTCAATAATAGATGGCGTTATCGACCAAGTCAAATAAGTGGTATTGAAAATGTAACTAAATTGAGTGCACCTTGCAACTTTAGTAAACATTTGTTTTATTAGATACACAAATATATAACGTATTAATCTATCTTTATATGTAGTAATTATTGCTACCTTTATTCACAAAAACTAGGTAACTTTAGATTGTAGATTTTAAATCAATAAATTTAATATTACAGAGTGAATATATTTTTGTGTAATGTCACAGAATCGGTAGCACGTGCAAATTGAGATGTTCATAGTCCATACACTTAACATGAAGCTATACACTATACAACAATAAGTCTAAATAAGAAATACGACTTTTCCAAGAACGTGAGTACGCTCACTTCTAATGAGTAAATATATTATTATATACTTTAAACTTATTTTTCTATTTGTGGATCTTTGAAGCCTTTTTGAAATAAATGTTTGGTTAAATAAATATTATGAAATGTATTATTTATATACCAATTAACTATTTATTACTATTAACGTATGAAACTCACACTTCGGGCAGTGTCCGAATGGGGCGATGTCAATCTTGTGAGATTTAACGCAACCAAAACTCAGACGTGTCTGTTCAGCGCCAAGAGGAGCCCGTTCACCTTGGCTCCTACTTTTCAGAATGTATCCTTGGATTGCACTGATCGTCTTCAATTGTTGGGAGTTGAAGTTTCGTCGAACTTCAACTTTGATCGATTCATCGAGTCTAAGGCTAAAGCAGCTGCAAGGAAACTGGGGGTCCTTGCGAAGGTGAGACAGTACTTCACACCGAATCAGCTTTTAACCCTGTATAAAGCTCAGGTTCGACCTTGTGTGGAGTACTGTTGTCACATTTGGGCTGGTGCTGCCAAATGTCATCTATCTGCGTTGGACTCGATGGAGAGGCGTGTAATGAGGCTCATTGGTGACCCAAATCTGGTTGAAACCAATCTGCAAAGCCTTGAGCACAGGCGCAGGGTTGCCAGCCTCTCCATTGGACAACTCGACGTAGTTCAGGTATCCACCCTTACGTAGTGAACGTACCACCTGCACGGACGACGCGGTTTGCGTCTTCATTCACCATGCGCACTACAAAGGATTGGAATAACTTGCCCGCGTCGGTGTTCCCGGCTGCTTACGATGTGGGAGTCTTCAAGAGGAGAGTGAATAGGCTATTTATAAGTTAGTACGTTCACCATCTTAGACTTCATCACCATTTACCATCAGGTGGGATTGTTGTCAAGCATTAACTTATTTTATGTAAAATAAAAAAAATACTAAAATATTACAATATTACAAATTTTTTAAAAAGATTATTTAATTTTTACACGACCATCGCCACCTCGTACCCCGTACCCCCCCATAATTTTTAATTGAATAGTTAAGTAAAACCTATGCCTTACAGCATCAGTTATCTGCCGGTGGAAGTGTTTGAGCACTGTTCGAATAGACGGCAATGCCATTCTGTAAATACAAAACTCATGTCAAAGGCATTGCGAGGACAGGTTACTACAGACTTTATTATTATTTAACATAAAGGCAGCTTGGACATAGTCACATAGTTAGTGTGTCGTGTGAGTAGGTGGGGGCTCTTTCTGCTTATTCTTCCGGAACCACTCACGATAGGGGTTTTTGGAATAGTTTCGACTTTTGAAGTGTTTGTAAAATTAACTGTTGTTTTGAAGATGAGTTTCTTCTGGCAATTTCTTACTTCTTCACATTTAATTTCAGTTGCAGAGAAAAGGATGAATACCACGTCTGTCACTAAAGTGTTTATTTGCGACTGACGACTGACTGGTTTTACATTTGAAAGTAGCTGTGTAGCTACACACATGCATACGATCATCTTGCATACATTTTCACTCACGCTAGTTTATACAAATCGGCACAACACTAAGTTCGCAAAAAAATCATTTCAACTTACAATTAGATAATTGGTTAGGTTAGGTTAGGTAAATGTTCACGGTTGAATGCGTCAGCGATCCCGTGGCGCCCCATCAAGACGATGAGGGCCCCGCTGGGCTTTAGTGGGTATTCTGCCACGTAGAGGACGTGCCAGGGAGTCCCACATACCCGCCGCCTCCCCGCGGCGGGATGCGTAAATGCATTTCCCAGCGTTAAAAAAAAAAAGGTTAGGTAAGTGTACAGAAATAAAAATACATTGTGTTCTCAATGTTATTTATTTAACTGCAAATGTACAATATCAACTACAATATTATAATTTATCACCTTTAAATCTTTTACATTCAACCTCTCACTTGTCGCTTCACAATCTCAACCTACCCTCGATACAAAGTATGTAAATATTAGCTGATACAGCGCCCTCTGACGGCTAAATACGACGACTAATACACTGTCTTAAGGAGTATACGACCCTACGACCGAATTTTCTACAAAATTCAATTACTATCTATCTACAAAAACTGGCATGTCATAACAGTTTCCCAGGGTAAGATTACAGAAGATACATAATTACGAGTCCTTTGGACATAAGTAATTCTAGTATTAAAAGTAGATGGCGCTACGCCAAAGCAACGATACGAGATTGGAAGGTTCCAATCCTATATTGGACCACAAAATCATGGTCGATATCTTAATCCATCTTCGATTCCGGATAGACAGATCACTTTTCGGGCAGCTTAATAACCTGCACTTGAGAGTATTCCCAGTTTTTCTCGCAGTGTTCGATCAGCTCTCTTTCAGAATCCGAGAGAATCGAAAGGTCAATCTTCTGGCAGTCGCTGAAGGGGTCGGTGTAGGGATAATGAATTAACACGCAGCTGAAGTCCCTCGAAGTATTGCAAAAGCCCTGCATCATCTTCTTAAGTTTAATTTCTGAATCGACCTGTGGACAAAATAAAAATACATAATTAATTTACATTGTAATACATTATTCCGTGTCCCAATTGACCAAGATCCATATTTTAATGTATTTAAAGTACTTTTTTCGTTGTAAACTATATGGAGCTGTACATTTGGTGTTGCATTACTTTGATAGTCATGCAACATTGTTGAGCTGGGTCGAAATATGAGCGACAAATTAAAACGTATCCTATCACCTGTAACAGCTGTATAATTTTTGACAGGATCGTACAAAGTGATTCTCCTTTTAAATATGTCTAAGTTAGATGAAGATTGAAACAGGTAAATCCATAGACTTCTGATTAAGATCATAATAAATATGAGTTCAGTTCAAACTGCGTAATGATTACTGCTTCTGGCTAATCCTATTAGTGTGTTGTGCATACGTGTAGTGTCAATATTTACCTTAATAACATAAATTTCATTTTCGTCGCAGAAAGCTTGAAGTAACACCTCTTGCATGTGTGTAGCGCTGTCGCCGGGCAGCGCCTGGGTCGTGATGCAGAACAGGGCGCCATCGCTGTGCTTGGACAGGTAATGCAGCGCAGGAAGAAGACCTACAGTCAATCTCTTCTCCGCACACGCCCTTCGCAAAACAGTCTTTATGCATTGGCTTATCGGGCTGTAAAGAAAGAAATATTATGTTAAATTCTTATTTTTAAACTATAAAACTCCCCAGCGGATAATCGAACTCCGGTCTTCCGCGTTTCAGGCCGGGATACGTACGCCTATAATACTAAGGACTGTGTAATCAAAGGGTTGAAACAGTTATTTCGTGTTTGCTATGTTTACGAAGAAAAGAATGTAATTTTTTTTTTATTTAAAATATGTGAATGTCAGAACATCACGACATAAAACGAATTCAATTCCTGCTATAATTATATTTTAAGTTCAAGAGCTATTTTTTATTTATGCGATATTTACATGATACGATAATTATGCAACATAATTTTACAATGTTCATTATGTTATAAGGAATTATTACACAACAATAATTACCTTTTTGCCGCCATCGCACTGAAAGACTCCGTTTTCACGGGAACTACTGATTCGTTGTATACCATTTTCGCTTTTGATAAGTTGATACTTTTTAGATTTTCACAAATTTTAGGTAATTTCAACTCTTTAGTAGGAATTGTTACAAACACTGTAAATCCTTGATGAACACACTTGTTTACACTTTTTAAATCACACACTTCACTTGAAACCACACAGAACAATAAAATTATTTCTCGTAAATGTCACAATAATTGCGTAGTCTCAGCGCAAACTGGCATGTCACGTTCTCTGAGCTCTGTTGAAGAATGCCGTTTTGTGACGCAATCGCGCCTTATAAGCGCTGTACACAGCTTTCAGTGTGTGCGTACACGCGACACGGATTCCACGAAACACACACGTTCTCTTTATTAACGATATTATAGTGTACGAAGAAACAGGTGCTAGTGTGTAAGTGGAGCCATTTCTCTCAGTCCAGTCAGCCAGTTCTGAGCAGGTCTCAACGTGTTCAGCTTCAATATTAGTTTAGTAAACAGGACTTCTCCGCCCCCCGCGTTTCGTTTGAATCAAGACCAGCGAGGGGATCGACCACAGAGAAACTGGAGGTACGTTTGTTCTGTCAGTGTGCGTGGCGAGTTCGTGTTATCACGCCGGTCGCAAATTGGAATTCCCGCGCTCGGTTTTAACTATTTAGATAGGAAACGTGTGATTGTCGGCGCTTATTTCCCCAACTTCAATTCCGATTGGCCAGAGGTCTCCAATACATGAAAACTATGATACTATTGTTGATGATGAGGAAAATGTTACGTATTCATAAAATTTTTTACTTTGCTTATAGGATTATAATTAGTTATCAGCCTGGGAGAACCGAGTCTTGACAACGGTTGGTGTCGCTAGAACTTGACCCGGGTTGGCTATAGATATCCGGTATTCGAGCTTAATGATGGTTTGAAATTAGGTAACTTGTCTGGGTTCAGCTTGGACCTTTTAGACTATTTATAGATCTAAAAAATTCGTTTTAATATAATTACGATAATAATAAATTCCAGAAATATTGCGTATGTAAAATGAAACGTAATTGCGGTAAATTTTGGAATTATTTGTCAAATATAAGTAAAGTGCACGTGAAATGGAACGCAGAAGTTTCTGTTGTTCATTTTGTTGGCATCTAACAATCCTAATGTCAATCTTGTATGGTCTGCATTAAACAGGCATTTATACAAAACAACATTGACCTAGAAATCCGCAGCCGTTTTACCGTTAAGTATGGAATTGATTCAAAAATTACACAACAAACGATTCATACGACCTCATAAGCCAGTCGGTTGTGACCCTGCCTGCCTATAGAAGGGTCTCGGGTTCGATTCGCGGCTTGGGCCGACATTTATGTGATAGATCAATGTTTGTTGTCGAGTCATGGATGTTTATAATATCATATTTGTGTACGCCCATGCCACCCGCAACACAAGGAATACAAGTGCGGGGGTGTAGTGTGTAAACGATTAAAAAAAAATAAAAATATGTATTTTTTTTTATTTCAGACTAATTCCATGATATATTAGTATTATAATAAAAAATGTTAGTTTTCTACTTTTTTACTAGTTATGATTAGCAATTTAACACGCCGTCCAAGACTTCAACAGTGCTAGCAGTCGCTTCGACAAGGAGCAAAAACATTTGTGTGTTGGCGCAAAAGTATTCAACAGTTTAATGTAGAACACACTCGAAATGTACGTTGAAACGGAACGCACAAACGGTGCTGGTCCAGGAGTTCTTCTTGTCGTTGTCTAGTAAAATCTGCCAGTATAGAGACTTGTATTCAATGTTTTTTCAAAACATTTCATGTCCTTTGAACTTACGGTAATCTCAGTTGTTGTTTACTGGAATTACCAGGATGAAATTGTTATAGTTATCTTTATTCTGAGACAACTATATTCTCAGTAAGTGTTATCGCTGATATTCGGCTGCTAGAAAATGTTTGTACATAACTCATAATATGTTATAATCTCTGGACGTATCCTCTTCAATTCCTAAGAAATTCTGATTAAAATATTATCACTAACAAATATATTTATCATATCGAGGTGTACTAAGATGAATCGTGCATTTTTTCAAGAATTGTCAAACTTATCTGCCCTTGTCAGTTACATATCTAATTTTATCCAATATCACTTAGGCACCTAACGGATTTCTCAGGTGAATGAGTAAGTTGAGCGAGACGAAGTTTCCGGTTGTTTACACTGCATATACACGGGTTACTGTGTACTCGTGTTTTGTATTGTACACACAACAAGTTACAGAATGGTTTAAAATATATTGAATTGGACCCGATACCCTTCCTCCTGGTAGCACAGATTAATTTCATAGAATTAGTACTTGATTCTCATTGTGTTTCTCTCAACTCTGACCAACATCAGTGATTGTTGAATCACGCCAGTGGCAACGTATCACATGTTACTTAGTATGTAGCATCAATTTTATCACCGATGCGTTGCCTGTTTCCGATAATCGTAATAACTGACAAATTTAATGGTTGTGGGTATTGCGTTTCCAGAATTTCCAGTTTGTCTCTTAGTTACTAACAATAATCAGTTTCTTGAAAATTCTTCTTCGTGTTTTCATATTAATAGTTTTTTATTAGCAAGTGAATTCAGGTAATGTAACTCGGAATGGACAATAATATAATGCTTTAGTTATCTACCGGCTTGTGGAAGATTCTTGTACACGTGTGTATCATCATATTATCGTTTTGTATGTAACAATAAATAATTATCTCGTTTAATGATAGTGACGGCATGCGGCTAGTTTTGAGCGTGTATTTTCCATATCGTCTTGAGTTTTATTGTAAATATTTTCGTATGTAATAAGTGATCACTCCATACTAAATTAAAAATGAGATGAGGTCGAATTAAAATATTTTTTTATTTTTTGTACATGTAATAAAATTGTGTAAAAATCGAAAGGTATTTTTTGTAATTCTTTTGGATGTTCCTTGAGTACCGTAGCACGAAGTTCGAAGTGCTAATAATAACAATAATAAACGGATCACGCGACATTCGTCTTTTCATTCAACATTTTCTTCAGTGAGTTGTGTGTGTACTCGTGAATGAGGCGATTGAAATCAAATCATCAATCAAAAATCATAATGTCTGCAACGATATAAATTTAAAATCATACACGAGTAAGACATCACAAACACACATGATCCGAGAACAAACATTTATCTATCACATAAATATCTGTCCCAGCCGGGAATCGAACCCGGGACAAATATCATTTAGAATTGTCGACTTTTGTTATAATATATTATGAAGAAATATATTTTGATATCACTGAAATAGCAGGTGAAGTAAGCTCCAGACCTTCCTCGGTTACCAGAGGAGCATTCAAACGGTAATTCAACAGTTGTCTATAACAATCGCTAGAGGTGCTTCTTCACCGCAAAATTTATTTCAAAGGAAAAATAACAAATAAGAGGAACCAGTTATCAAAAAATTAATAACCAACCAAGTTTCCTTCGTCACTTTTAACAATTCGTATGAAACGTCAATCGATTATTGCGCGCGGCTCGACCCTGACCCGCGGCGACCGCCGCCGGAATTTACATAACAACAAATTAAACATTGTAAGGTTAAATAGTGGCGTTCTGTTTATTGTATACCGTCCATCATCGACCATCGACATCGATAAAGCGTTCCGATCCATCTCGAAGGACCAAGACTTATCTGGTGGCTTTATATGACTTCAAATCAAGAGTGATTGCGTTTTTTCTGAGTAAATAAAATGGTGCCATGATAACATGCAATCGATTAATGATAACGAATGAATATTAATAATGTATTCCACGCATGATGATCGCTATCAAATTCCAGAATGTGAAACTTGATAACGATAAAGAAAAATTGCTGTATTATATTCCTTTAAAAGATTTACTAATTCGTTTCTCTTGCCGTTTCTTCTTCTCAATAATAAAACTTTGGTACAAACAAATAATGATATGCATCAGAGTATTGACAAAATATGTAAATGGTTAAACGAATTTAAACTATAACTAGTCTCTCTTCTATCACAAGCTAGTCGATCCGTATTATCAGGTCAACTCCTGATACCCTGTTGGAAGCTATCCAAATAATATTTACGTATTGCTGGTTTTCGTACGCGTATTTTTCAAGCTGTTATTATTTCACGGAATCGGCTTGCAGTTATCACGTGCGGCTCACCCAGTGGTCGGAATGAATCCTCGTTACCCTTCGGTGTAATTCGATGTTATCTGAACCCTCCCGGCGTGAGTCAACCACCTGGCATCGAACCACGCGAAGGTCGGTCCGATCTCCGACCTTGACACCGTGAACGTCTATGACTAACAATTCATACAGACCCACGATTTTATTGATTTTATATATTTTTTATTTATTATCTCTTTTACCTTTACATTAGTAAAAAAATGTTAAGGCGCAATGTACTGCTTATAGAATTCTGTCTGTATGTATTTATTGGTTAAGAAAGGGCACTTTAACGAATAACATTTCTTTGAGAAAATTTAGAGACAAATGTAGAGACAGCTAGACTTGTTTATTTTGCCTATTTTCATAGTCTTATGTCTTATGGTATCCTAATGTGGGGTAAATCAGCGGACATTGATTCAATATTCATATTACAGAAAAGTGCAATCAGAGCTATATACAGATTAAAGTCGCGTGAGTCATTAAGAGAAAAATTTAAAGAAATAGGTGTACTGACCGTAGCCAGTCAGTATATATATATAGTAATTTAGTATTTATTAAAAAAAATACGTAAAAGCAGAAAAGTGATACACACAATCATCAAACAAGAAATAGGCATAATTTGGTTACATCTGCATGTCGTCTTCAAAAGGTTCACCGTTCCTTTATGGGGCTTGAAGTTCGTTTTTACAATAAGATTCCTAAGTCGTTGCGGGAGTTGCCCATTGGAACTTTTAAGCGTCGCATTAAAACACAACTTATAGGCAAGGGATATTATAGTATAGATGAGTACATGAATGACAAGGATGCCTGGACAAAATTAGTTTCGAAACCAGTTCCGCACAGGTTTAGCTAAACTTTTGTAATTAACATATGTTTGTTTAAAAGATGTGCTGAGGAGTTTCTTTCGCCGTTTCTTCTCCTCATTGTTAAAGCACCTTTTCGAAACGGTGGTAGAAGAAAAAAATGACGTTCATAAGTGTATTTACTAAATACCTATATGATTAAATGATTTTGAATTTGAATTTGAATTTCGAGAAAATCTGCTAAATATTTGCCAAATAAATTTTGGCGCTCCGAATATTCAAAAAGTTATTGAAATTTACACACATAGCTACATAAAGACAACAACTTGTAAATTAAATCTTCGATTGACGAGGTCTAGTTTTGTTAGACAAAAATTTGATGAAATCCCCATCTAGGAAAATAGTATACTCGTATATCTTATTTTTAAACACTCAGTTTCCTTAATTAGTAGATCAGACAACACCGAGTCATGTTGCAGCTAGAGGATTTCCGATACAGACCTCCACACCCACAACGCGGCATGTAAACATTAGGGGACAACGACCCGCTCGATTAGTCACGTGACTCGGACGCGGCCGTTCCGAGAACCGAACCTTCTTGTCCGACTTAGCGCAGAAACCTTTGGAAATATCGCGCAGTGTCTGGTGTGCCCGCGACGAAGCTGACGAGGCCGTAGAGTTCAGTGCCCTCTAGACCTTCGCCTAGACAGAGAAATACATATTATGTTATACAATATATACCTAAATAGTATGTACAGAGTGTTTTCATGAAATATTTCAGTAATTTTTATTTATCTGTGTACACATTTCTGCCGTTCTCAAATTATCCGTTTTTGTCAAAATGTTTTACGTTTCTTAATTAAAATATTGTTAAATTTATGTAGGAAACTTACGTATCATTGTAACAAAAAATATTTTTTCTAATACGGAGACATTGCTGTCTTAAGAATAACAGACGACAGAATTAACGACTGGCTATCGAAACAAGCATCGCTAGCTACTGACTGAGCATAGAAACAAGCATCGCTAGCTATTGACTGAGCATAGAAACAAGCATCGCTAGCTACTGACTGAGCATAACAAGCATCGCTAGCTATTGACTGAGCATAGAAACAAGCATCGCTAGCTACTGACTGAGCATAGAAACAAGCATCGCTAGCTACTGACTGAGCATAGAAACAAGAATCGCTAGCTATTGACTGAGCATAGAAACAAGCATCGCTAGCTACTGACTGAGCATAGAAACAAGCATCGCTAGCTACTGACTGAGTATAGAAACAAGCATCGCTAGCTACCGACTGAGCATAGAAACAAGCATCGCTAGCTATTGACTGAGCATAGAAACAAGCATCGCTAGCTACTGACTGAGCATAACAAGCATCGCTAGCTATTGACTGAGCATAGAAACAAGCATCGCTAGCTACTGACTGAGCATAGAAACAGGCATCGCTAACTACTGACTGAGCATAGAAACAAGCATCGCTAGCTACTGACTGAGCATAGAAACAAGCATCGCTAGCTACTGACTGAGCATAGAAACAAGAATCGCTAGCTATTGACTGAGCATAGAAATAAGCATCGCTAGCTACTGACTGAGCATAGAAACAAGCATCGCTAGCTACTGACTGAGCATAGAAACAAGCATCGCTAGCTACCGACTGAGCATAGAAACAAGCATCGCTAGCTATTGACTGAGCATAGAAACAAGCATCGCTAGCTACTGACTGAGCACAGAAACAAGCATCGCTAGCTACTGACTGAGCATAGAAACAAGCATCGCTAGCTAGTGACTGAGCATAGAAACAAGCATTGCTAGCTACTGACTGAGCATAGAAACAAGCATCGCTAGCTACTGACTGAGCATAGAAACAAGCATCGCTAGCTACTGACTGAGCATAGAAACAAGCATCGCTAGCTACTGACTGAGCATAGAAACAAGCATCGCTAACTACTGACTGAGCATAGAAAATAATAGTAAGTCGTGCTTATTGAATGTTAAATTACAGTTTGATTGAACTACATAATTTCAATGAAGTACAAGCCAAATACAAATGTACAATGTACAAATACAATAAAATGTACAAATGATTATATAAACGTTTTTCTTAAAATAAATGTATACAAAGATAATAAAGTTACAACTTACGTTTTCTGCACATGCAGGACGTATGAGAATTTTTTTTGTTAAGGGCGTTTATTAACGCAATACAACTCAAAACGATAGTTGTTCAAATTTTTGTTTGATTGTCTGTGCGTTTCGTTATAATTTTCACAAATGTATTGCAGTAAGCATCACGTAATATCTGAAGTTCGTTTCATTTCAAATTCAATCCCTCCATACATAAAAAAGTTATAAATTAATACATGTGTTTCTAATTCACAGAATGAGATAAGCCCAATCCTAAAACAATGCACGTGGTATTTCTAAACGTAAGGTGTAATTTTTCTGAAGCGAAGTGAGCGCGGTTTGCTAGCAGATAATAAAATTGCATGGTCACGCTGATTCCTCGAACGTGTGATTACACAAACTGATTATACAAAAATTGTATACCACTTTGACCTAAATATAAACTTATTTCATAATATCCCACATTAAAGTTTAGTAAACTGAACTTTAGAAACTAACGAGATTGCGTTTAAATACTTATTCGTTACAAAGACAAATTTACTTATATGTATCTATCAACAATTGTATTACATAACTACAAAATCGCCTCCGCTTCGCGTCAGATAAACTACGCCTTAAGCTTAGAAATAGCACATGCTTTGTTTTAGGACTGCGTGAATCGCATTCTATGAATTAGAAATATATTCATTGGAAACTAAAACTGAATCTTACTGAAAACCATAACGGTTTGGTTAAGCCGTTTTTGAGATTAGCGCGCACAGATTCTGATGATCATACAAACAGACAAAAATTGGAACAAGTATTTTTTTTGGGTTCTACTGCTTTAATAAAGGTCCCTAATAATGGTTTTTCTCGTATATCCTGTATGTACCGAAAGCGATCAGTTACAATTTTATTATATGTATAAATGTTTGCTCTATGTTGTTATGGTGTGAAAAAGATTTATTGCTTAATTTTCACTACGCAACAGCCGACGACGAAGTGCGTCGATGAAGCGGTCAGTACCACACTATGACTGTACGGATTAATAATTTGGACTTAGGACACCGTTGTATTGGTTAAGTCAGGTCAATCGTTCCTTGAGATCTGTTTAAAGTACTTTTTATTATTTGCTTTCCACCCTGCACATCGCGAGTAACTGCCGTCACCTTTATAAGCCCAATGTCTTTTTATTGCCAGAACTCACTGTGGGTAAATAGATGTAATTGAATTAGCCACGTGGCGTCCGTGAGTGATCATGTATTATTTTTTATATTAATAGCCGACAACCGAGCAATCGAGCCACCTGATGGTAAGTGGTCACCGTCGCCCGAGGACATCAGCAAGGAAATGAGAAGAAGGTAAGAAAGAAAGTACTGGCTCTCAAACCCCCGGCCGGAACACGACGAAGCGTTTGGCGGCTGATTCGAGCAAGAGGGTGGTAGCTAGCCAGGCAGGCTTAGCGGAAAGATAATAATACCAGTAATAATATTAATGACTTAAAAATAATACGGATAATATAATCGCCTCTTATGATACCCTGTTCTTCCAGCATGGGATCGGGGGGGTATTTTAGGCCGCTCCAATATGGCCACAATATTCTCTCTATGTGTCCGTTTCTGCACTTGCTTCGCTTCGATAACATATCAGATATTAATGCGGTTTCTATCACCGCTTGGAAAAATTTTATTTACATTTTATTAAAATAATTTAATAGTACATATTCTAGGTAGTTTTTGTGGGTCGGCAACGTGTTGCTGTACGGATGTCTACGGCTAACGGTGATTACCCAGAACGCGCCATCAAGTAATCTGTCTGTTGACTATGCGCTTCTAGATCAACAGAGAAAACAAGGGGCGTAATAGTAACATAACAAATGGCAGCATATATCGACTGACGACTGACGCTGTATTGTATCAGCACAACATCGTTGAATTAGTTTAGCTATATTTAGTTACGTATTTGTGGATAACTTATCCACATTCGGTGGAACGCAATACAGGACCGGTTATCTTATCGTGTCTCTACTAATACTGTGCATTATAGATACAAGCTTCGGCAATCAAACGTAATCTCTTTTCGCCAAAACTGGAAAAATCTCGTACTTACCATATATTAAAGTAATAATCGGCAATCGAGCGGACGGGCCATCTAATGGTTTGTAGGGACTGATCTGATAATAACAGAGGCCAATACAGCTATTGAACTGTTAACTTCGATCTTGCAACATCGCAACATTTGTTGGACATTTAATTGACAAAGGTGAAAGCTGGCCAAGAAGATAATAAAGTTTGCATGACCAAGAATCAGCATTATCGGAATTAACCTGGGTGGTGTAGCGTAAAACCATCCATATACACGAAATGTCATGCCCTTAACAAATGTCGTTGTGATAAGAAGAACCGTCTTAAATGAGTATATTGGGCCGAGACCTTACGTTGCATACAGGTATAGATAGTGTCTGCACTCGCCGGTGCCCCACAAGTTGCACAATATATTTACAATATTGGCAATCAAGTAAGTACTAAGATAGCGTGTGTAAAGTAGCCAATTGTAATATCTAATCTGACAATTCGATATCATCCACGTTGCGGCTTATGCCGAGTCCGATCTGACTTGTTGCAACTTTTTACAAGATTTACGTTAGATTTTTTTCTATTACTGTTTTAGGTATAACTTAAATAAATAGGAATTAATTCCTGATGGTTCGTACGAATCGGAAACAAAACAAACTCGCCTTGCTTCGTTCACGTCAACACGCAACGCGTGCAACAAACAAACGCCGGTGACACGTAAGTCCACGCAATATCGTCCGCGGTGGGCGGTACACGGTACACGTCGACTGAGCCGTCTCGCCGTGTCGCGTGCCAGGTGATTCATTCGTTTGTAAAAACTTGAACATATATTCCGTTTTATGGAGTTAAACGAAGGTCAAGTATTCAAATATGTAAGTAACAGTTTTAAATTAAAGAGTTGCTCTGAAGTAAACCTGCGATAGATCTGTATAACTATTGATAATTTTTACTCTAAGAGAGTAGTTTCCAAATCGGTTTGCGTAATTTTAGACAAACATTGAAATCATCAATGCTGATGACAGACTGGTGAGTATCCTGCTGTCTCCTAGAGGAGGTTGTTGATGTTTTTGCCGACTTTCGAGCGAGCTTCGAGGGTTTGTTTATGTCACAATAAAAACAATAATATAACGAGTTAGTTGTGCATGTCATGAACCGTATCGGTTGACGACAAAACAGCCTGCAAGGCTGCAACCGTCCCGCCATCGGCCGCGGCGGCGGCGTCCAGATAACGAAATCATTATGAAATAAATGATATGCAAACACGGCGCGCCATATCACGCCACACTCGTAACATATAAATGTTATACTGTTAAAATATTTGTTGCACCGTTGCACAACCATTACAGACATTTGCAAATATTTAATTGCACGTGCAGACCTGACTTGTCTTATCATTGTTTATGTTTATGTCACTAATAGGCAGCAGTGTTCGGGAGCGCTTCGTCGGACATGAATAATTAGACTTTGGTAATGAGTCAATCGCACGAAATAAAACGGTTAGTTGGTACATTAAAATCATTAGTTATTACAACTGTTAAAATTATTTATTAAAAGAAAGAAGGAAAATCTTTTATTATTTTATTTAGAACGCCATACTATCTTTTTCTGTTCTACAAGCAATTTTACGTTGCCACAGCGATGTAATAACAAACTTACGCAGATAGATTACAGATTATAAATTTACCTAAATATAACAGCACCCAATAATAATGCCACCGCTGGGCCAAAAGGTCGAGGCCGTAGTTCACCACGCTGGCCACGTGTGGATTGGCAGACTTCACACGTCTTAGAGAATTTGATTGATAACTCTCAAGTATGCAGATTTTCTCTATACAGGCAATTGTAACGGCTATCTATGCGAGTCTTTAAGAGTGTGACACACAAAGACACACTGACGGGTGTGTATTTGAATGACATCCAAAGTCTAGACAAGCAATAAACATACATAACAATAAAACATGTAAGTTGTATGTCGACGTGTCTCGGCACCTGGCGTGGATCTTCGCGGAAGCGACACCTATTATTTTAGCGAAATATCTATACTTAATAGGGTTTACTTTCCCTCGTGCCCTGTATCGATAAGTGTATCGGTACGCTTTGAATAACCTATGCCTTACGTTTACAAATAGCACCCGTATTGTTTAAGGGTTTTCTAGTTCTGTGAATTAGAAACATTAATTTATTATAATAACCAAACCTTCAAATTTTAAATATTGCTATCTTAATAGAACGTCCCTATTAACTTTTATTTTCTATCACGCGAGAGTAAATCCATTTTCCGGTATAAAAACCATGCTAGCTCGTGATCCGTAGTATTGCTAGTAAAATGCCGCGCGCCGTCCAAATCCGTTCAATGGTGTTAGTGCGGTGCGTGGTCATGGTCGTGGTCGGAGGGCGAACGAAAATATGTTTTGAACTTTGTGTCGATAATAAGGTCTACCAAAAAATATTCTATGTCCAGATTTGGGCTCGTCCCGTTACAGCTTTATTAATAGCATAGCTATACTAGATTTTCATACAATTTCTTGCATATATTTTAAACTACTCGTTTTTACGAGCATTTGAAACACGACAATATTATTTTTAATTATGATATCTCTGGACAACAACAGAATTAGTTTATTTATGGTACATGTTATGCCTATAAGTCTCACTTTCGGTTACCTAAATCTTTATGTGTGCTGAGTTATAATTTTGCATGTATGCTTTTCTAGGGTCTCGGCGTTTTATTAGTTGTATGAAACGAATGTATGAAACAACGAATATCATATGATTGCTAAACAGTATATTTTGTGGTACATAACGCTACACTATTATTATATTTATTGATACACACACACAAATATATGATATGTAGTTGCATATCAAGTTAATAATAAACAAAACGAGAGAGTACGGCTGCCTCTGCCTGTAATCACGTGCGGGAGTTCCCTGTCAGTAGGTAGTGGTAGCACGCGTTCACAATATTGCCGCCACGTTTTCCTGTCTGTGATAATTACAGGGTTGTCATCGTGCTCAAAATATATTATTGTATATAACTTGTGCCTCTGTATTCTAAACTTTCAAACGGCAATGAAGTACCTGTTTACGTATAAAAGCGTTGGATTGCGTCGACCATATATTATGACTATTTATTAATGAATAAACTAAGGCATTATGATGCCTCCACACAATCAGTTAGCCTTATAAAATCTTGTCTTTCTAAGCGTATTCAAGAAGAAGTTATTAATGGAAAAGAATCCCCAGGGGCATACATTACATGGTTTACATGTGTTAAACGTTAAGAAAACAAAATGTATTAAATTCACTTTACCAAATGTTTGACAAGCTCATCTCATATTGTTTTAAATAACGAAATGCTTGAACTAGTGAATTCTACCACATTTCTTGGAATCACTATAGACTCACGACTACAATGGAGTCCTCATATTGAAATCTTGTCAGGGAAACTTAGCTCTGCTGCCTACGCTGTTAAGATAGTGGAGCCTCACTTTAAGGGACGTAGTAACAGCAAGATTAGTTTATTTTAGCTACTTTCACAGTGTGTTGTGTTATAGTCTGTTGTTGTGGGGCTCAGCTGCTGATATTAAGTCTATTTTTATATTTCAGAAAAGTGCAGTACGCGCAATTTACAACATTAGGCCTAGGGATTCCCTTAGAGATCTCTTTAAAGAAATTGATATATTAACTGTAGCGTCACAATATATTTTAGATAATATTATGTACGTTAAAAAATACTCTGATAGTTTTCTTAGGAAAAGTAATGTTCACAGTATTAATACTAGGAGTAAGGCTAAATTGATTGTTCCAAATTTTAGACTAAGCAAAACTGATGGCTCTTTCATGGGTAGATGTGAAAATATTTATAGTAAAATTCCATTAAAATTGAGAGAAATGCCATATTGTAAATTTAAAACTCAAGTCAAAGGCGTTCTTATGCGTAAAGGTTATTACAAACTTGATGATTACTGTCAGGATAAGACTGCTCGGACATGAGTTTAATATTAAGCAAGTTCAAGTGCGTTCTATAACTGTGAGTAGGAAAAAAAAACTCCTCGGGAGTTTCTTGCCGCTTCTTCTTCCGAGACCACTCACTGTAGGGATTTGTTGAAGCGATGGCGTAGTTTGACGTTCGAAAAGCGTTTGTAAAAACCAACTTATAATAAATATTATTTCATTTAATTTATACGGATTGATATTTTAAACTCTATTGTTCGTCTTTTTATTAATGTTTCTTCGCAATTTTCTATTTTGTGTATGTTAGTTAGGTGTGTAGTGCATACAAAGATTGTAGAGATTGAATAATAAAAAAAAAACGTTTACACACTCACACCCCCGCATTAGGATTCCCTATGTTGCGGGTGGCGTGGACATACACAAATATGACATCACAAACACCCATGACCCGAGAACAAATATTTATCTGTCACATAAATGTCTGCTCCGGCTGGGAATCGAACCCGGGACCCCTCTCGCTCGGCAGGCAGGGTCACTACCAACTGGGCTATGGGGTCGTCAAAATGCGAAGATTGGAGAGGCAATAATTATTATGTAATTATTTGTTTCAGCTAAAATTTCGTTATTAATAAAATATGTTATGTTTATATTGATATGAATCTTATTAAACTGAAATAAAGCTCATATTATTTAATAATAAATACACTGTGAGTGATACATCATAAGAAAAAATACATAAACAAGCCTATTATCACAGAAGATATTCTTCTTCTTTTTCACGTGCCATCTCCATCAAGGAGGTCAGCGACCATTCGTCGATACGTATCTCAGCAGTCATGAACTAGATTATCTGTGCTTTTAACCCGCAGCCAGTCCCTTGTATTTTCCAATCCATGAGATTCTTCTTCTACCTGGACCTCTACTTCCTTTAATTTTGCCTTCAATTATTAATTTTAATAAGTTGTATTTATTGTTCCTGTATATATATACAGGAACAATATAAATATATATATATATATATATATATATTCCTAATAGCCGACAAACGAGCAGACGAGCCACCTGATGGTAAGTGGTCACCGTCGCCCATGGACATGAGCAAAACCCATGGTATCACTGATGCGTTGTCGGTCAGGAAATTAGAATAAGGTAAAAAGAAAGAAAGAACTGGCTCTCAAGCCCCCAGCCGGAACACGACGAGTTGTTTGGCGGCTGACTCGAGCAGGAGGGTGGTAGCCAGCCAGGCAGGCTTTACGGAAAGATAATAATACCAGTAATAATATTAATGACTTAATAATAATACTGATAATATAATCCTTACGCGAAGCCCTACCACCAAGCAGGCTGACTTCTGTCGCCTCTTACGACACCCTGTTTTGTCAGCATGGGATTGGGGGGAGTATTCTAGGCCGCCCCAATACGGCCAAAAATATATGTCCAAAAAAAGAAAGTTTCTTTTTTTTTAATGGTTTTCACAATTTCCAAATCTTTATTCTTTATTTGTAAAACTTTGACATTCGATATTCTACTTTTCAATTTAATTTTAGGCATTCTTCTGTAGATCCACATTTTAAAAGTTCTTAGTTACCACAGAGTAAAGACTCTTCATAAACATTTGGACATTAACTAAATCATAGTAAAGAAATCATGACTCAGTTATTTATCTCATCATAATCAACTGTCACAGATAAAGTCCTGTTTAAAATATCAATATAGAGACATGTACCTACTGCAGACAAAACGGAAACATTAATTGGCCCTGCGACTCTAGCTGGTCTTACATTTTTTGAAAAATAAACTACAGCTCACAATAAAAAAAACTGAAAGAAATCCAAGCCCTGATGGCCTAGCAAACGATGTGACTTTAAACGAAAAGAAAATGTACTTACCCCGCTGACTACCGTTTTTAACAGAAGGAAACCTCAGAACAATGGTAATTTACAGAAATATTTTTAGGTATATAAAAAAGATGATTCTAAGAAACAACTTTACCAATTTACAAAACTGCCTTTTTACTTCGACTTCGTAAGATTTCAAATATAATTGACGAGAATCAAACAGTAGATCGAGCGGGTTTTTAAAAAAGAAATATTCAATAGTGTACTACATAATGGGCAGGTCATATTCGAATGCTGAAAGACGAGAGTTGGACCTAAATTGCTATAAACTGTATACACATGCATGTATAAAGAGGTAAACAATATCAAAGATGGTTAGACGGTATTATAACAGACGCTAGAAAGATCTGCTTTAGATAGTTAACGAACAGAAGAAATGGAGGAGAGCTTGGAATATCATAATAGACCGTGTTAGTAGAAATAATGTGGTTGTAACGTAAAATAATTAAAAGTTGTAAATATCGTAACAAACAAAAAGGTTTATTGTCACTGTGAGGAAATAGTTGCCAACTGAGAAAACCCCATTGTAAAAATGAGATAAATAATTTCACGAAGATACCCTACAGTGTATATAGTCCAGCATCTCAAACGAGCCATCATACTGAAAAAATTTAAACCTAATAGATAAACATTGAAACCATTTTAATGCAGTGACATAGTGACGTTCAATTGTCTACATTAAGAGTATGTTGCGCTTTCATATTTTCGTAAATCAACCGCGAAGTGGAGCAACACTCGCGTTAAAACACCAGGTAGTAGTAAAGTTTATCCTAATGTATTTACCACAAAGCTAAAAATTACGAGGCCGCGGCGCCGACGTCGCGTTCGGGGAAAGTCTAGGTACATACACAAGTATTTATACTTAATCAGTCTAAAGTATATTATATTAAGATACGAGTCTCACGTGCCCAAGTTTAATGAAATATCTACCAAAGGAAACGTTGTGTTTCGAATTACATGTTACTTGTTGATGATAAAATTGATAGTGATATTTCATTATATGCTTCCAGTATCAAAATATGTTAATTAGTTACGGCTATCTAATATAACGGCATATATTAAGATCAATACATTTCAATTTGGTTCCGTCACCGGGCTCTCTTTAGAAAATAATAAAATAAGATAACATCTTAGATGATCATTTCTCGCGAAATGGTCACAAATGTTTACTGTGCGGAAACTTCATGTATGGACGACGTCTCTTGATATACTTCTCCATCGAAACGAATCTTCGAATATGTATCGTAGGGCACGTTAAGTCGTCGCTGTGCTTGTCATAACCGTAATCCATTGAGTAGTAAAACTCGCAATTTAATCGTCCACAATCCACGAATTTAAGCCATAAAAGTGATTGATACAAGATGTTTCTGCGTGTTGCCTAGATTACATAACGTTCTGAAGAACTGTTTGTTCGATTTGGTGAATAAAACACCTTTCTATTATAAAAATAAATTTAAGAATATTGTTTGATACATTTTCAGTTCGAAACCCTACTCCACAACCTAACAAAACCCTAAACAACCACGTTTAGTTCTCTTTGGTTATTTGTGATACAAATGGAGACTTATTTCGGGTGGTGTGGACATATTTAAATACGAGTATATTATGTAACACAGTTAATCTTGTTCGGTTGGAGGATGTGACTTTATAACAGTTTATTTATGTGTGTACCAAAAATAACAGTATGTGGATGTTACGTTCCAAAAAGGATAAGGTACTTCCCAAGCCCGTATGTCGTGTGGGGATTTCCTTGTATCTCCGCCAGATTGTCCTTACGGAGGTACGTCAACAATCGAATTAAAAATATTACCGACAATTACGATGCAAGTCTTTGAAGGACGTTGAATAAGTTAGTTGAATAATTCAAAAGTCATGTTTCTTCTAAACGCAACGCTATAAGTAGAGCGCATGAACACAGACTTTAGCTACGGAAGCAGCTTTAACCGAATAGAGGTCTAAGTACTTTATCAGCATGTATGAAATTAAACTTTTTTTTAAATTTAATAGCCGACAAACGAGCAGACTAGCCCCCTGATGGTAAGTGGTCACCGTCGCATATGGACATCAGCAAGACCAGAGGTATCACTGATGCGTTGTCGGCCAGGAAATGAGAAGAAGGTTAGAAAGAAGGTACTGGCTCTCAAGCCCCCAGCCGGAACACGACGAGTCGATTGGCGGCTGACTCGAGCAGGAGGGTGGTAGCCAGCCAGGCAGGCTTCACGGAATGATAATAATACCAGTAATAATATTAATGACTTAATAATAATACTGATAATAAAATTCATACGCGAAGCCCTACCACCAAGCAAACTGGGTGCTACAAAGACTGATGATCTCCAAAGGAAGGAACCAAACGTCATTACTCCTCAGTAGGATACCACAGTGCACCATGATGAGGGGATATTCTCTTGAATAAAATATAGCCGATATACCAGATATCTTTTGAATCATTATCTCATCTGCATCGTTTGGACCTGGTGTTCAAACCTCAATTTCTTTATGAATGGCATGGTAATAAAGTTTGACGAAGAAATGGAAATATCAAGTCAAATTCCAAGTACCGTATACATGTAATAATACTTTCCCCCGGTCCCGCTTGTTGAAGGTCGCCGTTGCAGACGTGATGTGAATGGAGTCCGACGGCTCGGTCGACAACAGCAACTATAAAGATATTATACATCCGTTAGGGTCGTGTTTCTGAACGACAGCAAACTGACCTCATGTTCGAGCAATATTATGTTGTTGTAGGTTTCACTATATTCAAGTTATTAACAAATAAAATATTAATAATTACTGAGCACTTTAGTAACCATAAACCTTCGGTTTATGGCTGCAGAACATGCTGTTATGTATATGTATATCATACCTATTCTAAATGTACCTTGAACTGCGAAACGGAATATATTTGATTAACACCGACAACCACCCCAGCGCAAGCAGCCGCCTTCCTAACTTACTTCGCTTCACGTTTTGAAAGCGACACCCTATCGCTGTGTGCTAGAGATTCTAATCAGAAGAAGCTCACTCATAAACTGATAACTTGCAGCTTAAGTAAACATAAATTTATAATTATTTCCATCAGGTGGGAATGGTGTTGAGCATTATTTTATGTAAAAAAAAATACAAATATACTTGCAACAGCTGATGCAATATAAGTTGAGCGAGTGTAATGTGCCTTATATCGGTCATTGGACGTTGTCGGCTCGAGTAGTTTGATTAAGTTATAACAAAGCCGACGATCGGCTCTGCATGTGACGAGTAAATCCAGTAAGTAAACATTGCAACGGCCGTGTACAACATCACTGCCAAACCAGGAAACATGTCAATGATCTTTAGTTAGTGAGTCATATATTTTTTGCTTTACAAGCAGTTAGAGCAAGAGAATTGTGGAGAATGGAACAATCTGTGTTATTTTTGGAAGTAACTATGAGTAGGATGGCTTAGTGACGCACCTACATATACGTAAGACTAGTTTATTTTGCCAATTTTCATAGTTTAGCATTATGCCTTACGATATATTACCGTGGAGTTAACCCAAACGCTCAAAGTGAATTTCTTCTATAGAAAAGTGTCATTGGAACAATTCATGTTTTATTTCACAAATAAAATACATAAAAATAAACTTAAAATCCTATATCAAATTAAATTTATAACTAATTTATATGCCGAAGGTGCAAGGTACTTTTATAACGATTACGATTTTATTATAGATTGATAACATTGATGAGGATTTGCTCGTAGAAATGTTTAAGAAACACGTTACAGATTCATTATAATAAGGATGAATAAAACAATGATAAGAACGCTTAAAATTAACCAACATCATACTTGTCTTCACAAAGTAATTCTTTAAATAGACAACATAATATAATTAGTGCTTTAAAAAGATTCAGTATGAACACCTCACAACAGGTTCTCTGGCCGTTCCTTCTCCTGTATTATAAGAATGACGTTCTTAAAAAGCATATTGAAATTTATGGTTTTGACTTTTTGATTCTTTGATTCTTGTGGCCTAACCTGAATTACCTCACGGTGCACGTTCGGTCTTCCTTTAAAGTTCGCTTAACTCTATACCATCCAGTTTCTCCCTGTGATGCTCATTATATGATGGTGGATCTGTTTACCTGCCTGGCTATCTACCATCGTAACGGTGACCGAGAGCTTGTTAACAAGTGAATTTATCGTTTCCTTCTTTTCCCACAACCAGGCCTTCTCGCCTCTTGCGTTACAGATGTGAGTGAGCAATGAGAAGAATCATGTTACTGAAATAAATGAACCTATGATACCTTTTTTACGTACAAGTGGTAATGAAGTCTACGTACATACAGGAATTCAATAATATTCTTAAAAACTAGTTTTGTAACTCTTGATCCGTTTGCCGACCCGGATTGAATAGTGTGCAAAGTGACCTGCTGGAGACGGATCCACTTGACGTTACCCAACTAATGAACTTTTCACCGCAATTCTGCCGGACGTAAGCAGATATTGCATATTCTTGTTTCGCCACGTGCATTGTCGGTGCGACTAAATGTAGGAACGGGAATGTCCATTTTCACAATTTTTCTTTCCAATTTTGAGTCAGTACTAGTGTTCAAGCGGTAAAGAACTTGCCATCAATTTAATTATTGATTTAGATTTGTAATTTTGCAAAGATTTGATATTACAAGAATTTTAAAGTATTTGAATTACTTAAATGAAATAACTCACTGACTCCATATTCTTAAGCGAATTCATTTAAGATATTTTCGAAGAAATATATAGCGAATTATAAAGAAATTTAATCGCTAGAAATGACACTGAAAAAATATAAAATTCGAAGTGCTAAAAAAAGGTTCTACATAAGTCTTAATCTTAATAGTCTTAGAAGGATCATTTACCATAGCCTTTTTCGTTGTTTAACATGGTGCAACACCAGCAGGGGGAGTTGGCTTGGTCTTAAGCTACGAACCAGCTAACCATTGTAATAGATTTTTCCAAACTAACTTTATTTTTTTTTATCACACACCCTCATCCTAGGATTCCCTGTGTTGCGGGTGGCATGGACATACACAAATATGACATTACAAACACCCATGATCCGAGAACAAACATTTATCTGTTACATTCGGGACCCCACGGTCGCCAGGCAGGGTAACTATCAATTGGGCTATGGGGTCGTCAAACTTGTTAAATTACGAAAGAACATGAAGTGAACGTGAAACAAATGTAACAAATAAACAAAATTCCCCATTTCTCAACAAGCCGCTGCATTTCTGCAAGGTCTATGCAGATGTTGAAATATCAGAAACTCCATCGGCGTCGATCGCGTCTCATGCGAGTGTTTCGACACCTTTACACTCTCCCATTCATTTTACTTTCGACGTGACTGCCGCGTGTAGCGGTGTACGTTGTTTGTGTGTGTGTGTGTGTGTGACAAGGCCGTTCACTCCGCGCGTCACACAACGGAACATCTTCCACAGTCCCACGTGACAAATGTTTTGATTACTATTCTAAAATAGCGCGCAAATATTCAGTCAACCTTTAAATCCTACAAATATTAGGGTGCATCTATTCCATAAAGTCCTGTTCGTCTTATTATTATGGAATTATCACATGGCTAGTTCAGCTCACCGGCGTTTGTCGATAATAAGTAATCGCCGAGCCCACTTTAAAGATAATAGATGACTGCCACAGTGAGGAAACTTCAAGACGCTTTCACGCTTCGAATAGCATGTTAAGTCGACTTTTTAAGTTGTTGATATTATCAGATCTGTGTTCTTCTTCGGTTGTTTCTCTCTCGATCCATACTCTCTTGAGTAACTCGTTGAAGTACAACCTAACTCTCTTCAGTTGAGAAAAGAATGTGTACCCTGAAGTGGACGGTTAGTAGGTTGTGGGTAATCAATTACCCATCGGCTTGCCTTCTTGTATTCAATTAACGTTATAGCCCACTGAAACAAGCATTACATGTGAGCATAATTCGAACTCTCTCGTTTCCATGTGAGGGTCGCCTCTACACCGCATGATCCGCTATGTTTCGCAACTTAGTTTAGTGGAAATATTTCTCCAAAACAGAACAGTTCCAATATATAACCTATATCTAGTAACAAAAGACAAGAGTCATCATTGCCTCTATCCCGTCGTGAAGCAGGATGTTTCAAGGAACATTTTGTTTCGGTTTGAAAGATGTTCAGTGTTGATGACTCTACGAGTTGAAGTCTTTCATCTCAGTCCTTAGGACTGAATTGTACATATAAAAATAACCTCCAAAAGAAATGCAGTTCTTCTATCTATGTGTGTGATATTTTTATGAATTTCTATATGACCATAATTAAAATCAAATGGTATAAGTAGTATTAAATATATAATCTGCAGGAAGCGCTTCTAGAATTTCCTATTTTTAGATAAAGCAATCGCGCTTCATTTGCTTTTCATCCAGTACTGAACTATTCAGCAAATGACGGAGAACAGCGTTTCTTTCAAGAAATCTCATGGATGCTGTTTTTTTCAGTTTGAAAAGCTCGCGGACAAGCATGAGGATCTGTATAAGCGTACTCAATTTTTGAGACCTTTCGGTTGATCCACTATGTAATAATTCAGTTGGACCGGTCCACACGCGCTTTCTTGACGCGATGGCGCGGCGTTACGAAAAAATAGTATTAGACAGATCCCCGTCAAAATACTTGAACAAGAACTTACTATTGCAGATGGTACAGTCTACCCAGTGTACAGCAGAGATCAGTGTCAAAAGTTTACATGCAAAGCCTAAAGCATGTGCTGAATCTACTCAAAACAACCTCGTCAGACAACCATTCAAAGATACGTAAGTGAGATATGGTAGTACACCTGCAGGTGACCACGTAGGCGGTCTACGTGATGCGTCTCACTCGACACGAGTGTAATGCGGAATGGGGTCGCACTTCATATCCGGCTGGTCTAACGTTAGTACGTGATACACGTGTTTGGGGCAGAGCGCAACCCATTCTGTTATCTCCGTCTTTACTCATATTCTTTGCAGTTGCACCGTCAGCTGGTTTTATTATGTTTATGTGTTTGACTACCAAGTAATATTCCAGTGTTCATTGGGCCGCATTCCCTATCTAGGTGAAATGGTTTAAATGCTAGATAGAAGAAGAAGAGAAACAAGAACGAAGACGAAGCAAATCATGTTTTCGTAAATTCTTATTAAGGATTTTAAAATAAGTCGTTTCCAGAAGTCAACCAACAGTTTAAAATCCGAGTTTATTTTTAATTACTCTGAAAACTAGTACATCCCAGACATATTTCCCAATTCTGTAAGAAAGACTCTTTGAAACTTTATAAAGAACGTCTCAATTTGAGGAGTTACAATATAACCCTGTAGATTATAAATTATTAACAATTGAGATTACCTATAAGAAATGTTTATAATTACTTATAAGGAAGTTCAGAAGATTATTCAGCTCCCTACTGTTTCCTGAGTGCAACGTATCTAAGCAGCCTTCATATCTAATGGCTTAAATAATTATAATACTTAACAGGTTTTCCGTCACACACTAGCGATAGTCACCTCTCACTTATGAGTACTTGAGGTAAGGTCGGTTGACCACTTTATTTTGAAGTCCTGTCTCCACAACAAGGGTACATTTATTTTTTAATTCATAGCCAGCGAACGATCAATCGGACCACCTCATTGTACTCGATCAGTCTCTTCTCTTTCCCATCCTTGACTATGCCGATACTTGCTATTTGGACTTAAACGAGGGGCAATAAAATTTTCTGGCCGTATTGGGGCGGCCTAGAACACTCGCCCCAATCCCATGCTGGCAGAGTGTCGTAAGAGGCGACAAAAGCCGGCCTGCTTGGCGGTAGATCTTCGCGTGAGGATTATATTATCAGTATTGTTATTAAGTCATTATTATTATTATTGCTATTATTATCTTTCCGTGAAGCCTGTCAGGCTAGTTACCACCCTCTTGCTTGAGTTAGCCGCCAAACAACTCGTGTTCCGGCTGGGGGCTAGAGTGCCAGTACTTTCTTTCTTTCTTTTTTTCTTCTACTTTCTTAGCCGACAACGCATTACGCGGCATTACTATAGGTAATAGAGTTATCTTACCTTTAAGTCATGGGCGACGGTGACCACGTGCCATCAGGTGGCTCGTCTGCTCGTTTGACGGCTATTTACAAAAAAAATCTTCAAATCAAGTTCGTCTTCAAAAAGTTTGTATAAGGTTCATATTTGGCCTGCGGAAAGAAGACCACATTTCAACAAATCGTCCTCCACCTAAAGATTGCCTGTTAATGATCGCAGCAGTAGTGATAAGAGCACGTGCGTGTTTTTATTTGTTACATAATGATGTACCGAAATGGGCTCTTCATTCCATAGATAGTATTTTATACAATGAAAGAAATCGGTTTGTTCACTGCGCATTTTTCAGGCCGAACTACGCAGTTTTATCACTTTTATCAATGTTAGATTGAGTGTGTTTTAGACAGCGCACGTCAGGGCAATCTGATGTGTACATGGCCTCGCACGTCATTACATGTGATTGGTTAACGATGTGGGCGTGAGGTTTGAGACTTTTGGAATATTTACTAAAATATCTAGCGCCGAATTTAATGGAAGATTTTTGGCAAACTTATCTTCTTTAAAACGTCCTAAGTGGATAGCGGAATCCTTTTGCCATTTGAATATTATGCTTATGGGCTTCCCTCCCTTGTGGAGCACTCAGCTGAATACCGGCCGAGGTTATGACGAATGGTCCTCTCGGTATCATTGTGTATAATAGAGACAGTAATAACCCGTAATGAATATATTAATGACAAGGACGATTGGAAATAATAGTGTCGAAACCAGTTCCGCGCAGGTTTAAACTTTTATAATCAACATGGTGTTATTTTAAAAGATGTGCTGAGTAGTTTCTTTCGCCGTTTCTTCTCGTCAGTATTAAAGCACATTTTCGTAACGGTAGTAGAAGCAAAAAATTACGTGCATAAGTGTGTTTACAGAATACTTTAATGATTTTGAATTTAAATGGTAGGATTTTAGGCAAGCAGCCGGCGAGTAACCATCCTCGGGTCAGAAAACAGTAGACTCGCTTCCATCTTTGCCGGCATTGCATCGGATGCCTTCGGTTTACTTATAATTTCCATCACACTCTGTCGGCTGCTCTCTCTCTGGCGAGCAGACCGCGGTTAGGTAGTCGGCTATCGGCTTCACGGTGGCACATTGCCGGAGCGCCCCGGGTGAGCGGCTGAGCACTGTGATCTCTTCGCAACAATTTACCACGCCATGGACTTGACGAATATGTTTGAAAACTTTACCTAAACAAGACACACTAACTCACAAGCACGTCAGATTCGAGATGTAGTTCAAAGTTGATCAGTTAACAAACCGTCCGTGTCAACGCTAAGTCTTTTTGGCGTTATCATAATCTTAATACGATGTCTTTAAAATTACGTCAAACTCGCTCACGCAAATATTACATTGTCAGTAACCCTACGTTTTGCGTCGTTGCGAACTTAATACTGCTAATGCGTCATGAAGTATAACACAATGCGGTTGTTGTTTCACGGATTCAAAATACATATTCATACGAGATAATTGGCTACTGCAATCCATACATTGGTTGCCAGTGACCACGGACCACGGACCACGCACCAGGTAGTATGCATGTCTCCAACAATTTTACTATGTGTAGGTGGAGATGAGTAAATATTGAACCACAGCATAACCACACAATCCACACATAGAGAATCCTGTCATCTATCAAATTACATTGCACCGGATGCTAATATTCTTGTGTTTAATACATCAGTGAAATATGTTATGTAAATCTTTTTAGATTCTTGCATATTTTTCAAGTATAAGGAATGTCAGTGAAATAGTTTCCGGATAAGACGATGACATTACAATAATGAGCGTTCGGATAAAATAGGTTTCTCGAATAACGTAAATTTGCAAAAAGTGGAGCAGCCTAAATTACGATATTTCGAATTCCTGAATTCCGTTTTGCATGTTAGGATGTTCTAGTTCTGTAAGATTTTTAATCATTAGAAACCTCTCGACAGTCAACTGAAGCTTATGTAGTTGCTCCGTTTTCTCGAATGAAATAGAACTATAATCGTAAATAGAACTACATATAATCGAATCACAGCTGTCTAACAGTGTCATTACTTCAGTTTGTTTCAAGGGAGTCTGCCAGATGTCTTACCTAACATATCGCCCCATCAGGCCATCTTTTATGGATTGCTAAGGGGACCATGGTAAATAGTCTCGGACGGCACACAGTCCTTTAAACAGTGAGTTATAGACGGCGAACTGTTTGTTATACTGCTGAACAACGAGTGTAGTTTTTCCGTGCCCAATGATTTTTGCTAATTCTATGAAGCAATACTTTTCAAGCAACCTTGTGTTTCAGTAAGAAGGTGTTTAGATAATTGACAAACTTTACAAATAAGACTTTTTGCCTTAGAGCTTTGGATTACCTAACCCACAAGTGCATAGTTTTTGTGACTGATTCCTGATAGGAGTAGAGTATTGATTAGACTGTAGTCCTAGCAATTAGGACTTTGGTATCAAGTAAAAATCAGCAAATAGAACTATAATCTTATTACCAAATTTCAAATCTTCAGTAACAACACATTCCGTTTGAATCGGTTTCACTTCAGCACTAAGGTATTTTGAATAAAAATATTATGACGTAGTGTATTAGAGTCTTCCGATATTATTTATTGATACCATTATCAATATTTAAATTCATCGTGGAGTTTGCTTCGCATTGCATATTGCCAAACAAACAACTGGTGCCATTTTCATTATCTATGAAAAATTCACAGAACTGATATCAAAATGTTTTCCAAACAACACACGGGAAACTGCGCCCACTGATCCGGGCGGTGGCGCCGCTCAGTGCCACGCGCCGACATCTCTCCTTATCGAGTCTCCTAGCTCCGACCACACGACGACCGTGCGCATTTAAATTCATCGTGCTGCTAGGGTTGCCAACTTACACTTTACACACAATACGTACACAGACACAAAATATACATGTATATTAGAATAAAATATATATTATTCATAAACAGATTACAAAATGCAAATAGTTGGCATAACAGAGACAGGAAAGAAAATTGACTCTCAACGCTCATAGTGTGACACTTGTGTCAATCATGGGATATCGAAATAGTTTTAGTAACGACCGAGGCGGTCAATATCCAGCCGGAACACGACGTGTCGTTTGGCGGTTGACTCGAGCAGGAGGGTGGTAGCTAGCCAGCCAGGCAGGCTTCACGGAAAGATAATAATACCACTAATAATATCAATATCAATATGACTTGATAATAATACTGATAATATAATTCTTATGCGAAGCCCTACCACCAAGCAGGCTGGCTTCTGTCGCCTCTTACGACACCCTGTTCTACCTGCATAGGAATGGGGGGAGTATTCTAGGCGGCTCCAATTAGGCCAAACATGTTGTCTGTCGAAAGGATGTTCCAGGGATCGATTACTTATTTTACGTGACAAATATATATATATGCTATATGCAGTGATACCCGAAACACGCGAAAGTCGCAGGCATTTAATATGTTTGAAATGTTTTTTTTAATGTAAACAATAGTTAACTACCAATAATTACGGAGAAAAATATGTCGAAGCTAAAAACTACGCACACGTTTAATAATATAATATTAATGACGCAAATTGTCCTCCCACTTGGCATCACTGGTCGTAATATTGGGTTACAGTATTATATTTCGGATGATCATAGGTAAGTTTACTGTTGCGAACTATACTTCTAGCATGTAAGTAAAGCTCACACAAAAATTGCGGCATCAACAGGTTACCCACGTTACTTACCGTTCACACCGAATCAGCTTTTAACCCTGTCCAAGCTCAGGTTCGACCATGTGTGAAGTACTGCTGTCACATTTGGGCTGGTGCTGCCAAAATCATCTACCAGCATTGGAGTCGATGGAGAAGCGTGCAAAGAGGCTCATTGGTGACCCAAATTTGGTTGAAACTAATCTGCAAAGCCTTGAGTAGAGGCGCAGAATTGCCAGCCTCTCAGTCTTCTATAGGGTATGTTTTGGAGAATGTGCGGTGGAACTGTTCGTAATAATTCCCTCGTCGCCACTGCGCCATGGACCAACCCAACGTACGTAACGTGAACGTGAACGTCCCGCCCGTACGACGGTACGACAACCGACCGACGACGCGGTTTACCTCGTCATTCGTTATGCGCACTGCAAAGGAATGGAATAATCTACCCGCGTCCGTGTTTCGGGCTACATAAGGTGTGGAAGTGTTCAAAAGGAAAGTGAATAGGCTTTATTAAGTTAGTGCGTTCAATAACACGCCCTCAGCACCGCTTACCATCAGATGGGATTGTTGTCAAGCATTAACCTATTTTATATGAAACAAAGAATCTCGCTAAAGTCAACTACCAGTATTATATTGTTTATACACGAGCAACTACCTTTCCAACAATGATTAAAAGTCCAAAGACTCCATTTCTGTCTTGTATCCTAGCAAACTGAAGTAGGTAGGTCGTTCGAGAGCTAGCCGTTGTTGAGAGACCGTTCGAATTAATTCCAATGACGTATATTGATTAAGAACAATACGTTAATAGCCACGTTGAGCAACGCGATTTAATCAATTTTAACCTTATAAATATCGAGATAAGGGTCATGAGAGGACACGTCGTAATATGACCAAATACATGAAATGTAGTAGTAGTCTTGGAAATCATCAATCAATTACTATAATTACATACGCACCTACGTATTATGTGAATTAATAAAGTATACCAAATCAGCGCGTACCTCGAGAGCGGTAGAAACGAGATTGACGTACTCACAATCGTAATCATAATGATAAACACAAATAAATCAATCAGTCCGTTTGTACGTCTTCTGGTTGTCTCGATGATATTACAACTATGGTGACAATATAAATATTGCTGAGAAAAAATAAATTGTTAAAGGTGGAGTCATTTATTTTTATGTTCAAATAATAAACCAGACTTAGACCCCCTCTATCTTTTATCCCAAAGATAAATATAAAATATAAATTAGAAGATTGAGTTTTTATGTAACTTTATTCTATTGTACTATCCCCTAGACTTAGAATAATATAACTTCAATTATATTAGCTATTCTGCTTGAAATAAAGAATAATTGTTAATAATGGTAAAATGGTCGTACCACCGTTGAAACAACAACTAAAACGATCATAATTGTTGTCGTAGGATGAACTCCCTAAGGTCGCAGGTCTTGAAGCACACGTTGCCGACTCGCCAGCACCTGACTCCCGAGTTGGTGCTGCGGCTCATCACCCCACAGTGCCCGCTGTGGGCGGCGCCGGCCGAGGAGTCGCCGTTCCAGGACCCATTCTGGGCTTTCTACTGGCCTGGAGGTCAAGCTATTGCTAGGTAAGTTAAGATCTATAGTGGACGCACCACGTTAGTGACCTAGTGTAATGTGCAAAGAGTGTTGGATTGTATTAATACGGGCAAACATTTGTGTAATTGTTTGATCATGGACCTCGGTTCTTGGTGATGTGTTATGGTTATGATTATGTGAGTCTAGACTAGAAATAGAATAACATAAAATGAATATTTGGACATTCCACAACACACACATCGAGTATACAATTAATCGTTACTTGTATATGCATGAAGTACCTCGTTATTAAATAATTTTGTCTATAGTCAGCCTAATGTCTCTTGTCTGTACAAAATCATCACCGCTGATATTCAGTGCAACCCGTCGTCTGTTTCTGCCACCCGAACACAGACTATTCAAGTACGACATGAGAATGTTTATTCGTTTATTTATTTCGATTTTGTTTCATTTCAAATACAGTCTCAAAATTCTGATGTTAATTTACACCGGTATTTTGAGTGAAACCATCAGAACTATCACCACCGGGAGGTCCCACGTATTTGGTCGATCACGGGGAGATTCGTAGAAAGCTCTCCAATCCGCCTTCTGTGGCAACCAACTTGGGTCGTAAAAGCCACAAGCGGTCAAGAGCTCCTCCGCTACTAAAACACTGACCTGACTGGCCCATTACCTACGCCACTAGATACCCCTGTTTACTCAAGTGGAGTTGTAAGAATCGTTTATATAAATAATAGGAATGTAATCCTCGACGTAAAAGACGGCGAGGTTATCACAAACCTGTATATAAATAGTGCCGTTTTCCTTAACAAGACAGGCTCCACAACGAACTAATGAACTATGTTATGGTGCCATGCGACGGTGACCGCTTACCATCAGATGGCCGTCCACTTTTACGTCGGCTCTTCAAGCTATAAAAAAAATGTTATATTATTATTGCGTCTCTCATCGCCATTTTTATTACAATAGACTAGATGCGGATAGTAGTAATTTTCAACTTTACGGCAAGAGATGGCACCGCTTATACAAGTTTCGAGTGTCGCACAATGAGACGGCCGTTACTCGGAGATTTCTCTTTGACAAAACCCGAACGTGACGGAACAAAACAACACACACCCACCATAAAGGGCCTACTTCGGTCGTTACAGTTGAGTAAAAGTCGCAACACGGCAGAGCGGAACAGACTCAAGTTTTTCTTCAGTTAAGTCAGTCGAGTATTCGTATATATGCCCCTCAGCTACCACAAACGACTTGTAACCGTGTATCGCTCCCCGCACAACATTAAGCACTCGCCGATAAGCGGTTAACAAACGCAGTTATGAATTTTAATGACGGCTGTGTCGTATCGAAAAACCCGGCTTCATTTGCATTGACGTTTTATAAACAGCTCGGACGCGCCGTGAAAATTTAACACGACAGGACAAGTGCAGCCGATATTATACTGCAACGATATTAGCGATGTTTATTACATCTTATTTACCACTTACTGTAATTGCTTTCAAGAGTACGCAGTCACGTGACTGTATATTAAACATTGGAATTGTATTGGCTATGAATTTGAATTAATATTAACTTCAAGAGTAAGGCTCCCGGTGGTAAAGTAAAAGTAAAGGTAAAGTGGTTTGATACCGACGGGGCCAGACATTTATGTGACAGATAAACGTTTGTTCCCAGGTCATGGGTGTTCATAATGTCATATATGTGTATGTCAGGGAACGCTAATGCGGGGGTGTGAGTGTGTGAACGTTCATTATTATCATAGAGAACACATAGGTATGTAGGTTTCTTCCGATGTCACCGTTAATTTTTACAACCCATATTTTAAGAATTAGATGCGAGTGCACAAATCGTGCCCAGACCACCCTCGGACGGGAAATAATTGTCGGGACCATTTGGCCACCGCAATTTTTATTTTTATTTTTATGGACAGCTATGATCCTAGAACAATAATCAATCTATCGCATCCAGTAGTGTTGGAACTATGAATTGTGAACCAGCATGCGACCATAACAATATAAAGAACTTGTAAGTGAAGCCCAACATAGGTAAATAGATAAAATTAAACAGCGCTTCAGAGACATGGACACAACACGGTATCTGTGTAACTATACAATGTATTTTTGAATTTAAGATGGAAACGATGCATTGGATAAAAAATGATAAGCCAAAACTGTACTTATGCGTATTGAGATAACATCCAAACTGTTCGATAGAAGATGACTCACCGACTTGAGTATCGCCGTGCCATTCATAGTCTCGGAAGGTGGACTTTGTTCATAGTATTGTCGATTTGTCACAGATTAAAACAAGTCGCGAGTCGCGGGTCGCGTCGTGATGGTCACGAGCGCGATAATTACTGTTATCACCTAAGTGTGGTATGTGCCATCGCCTCGCGCGGTAACTAGATGTATTCGGTACTGTATATATTTGCAGCAATTATCTTTGGAGCTATCAATTGAGACTTTATGACTTTTATAAAAAAAGAGTTGCAGGTGATCGACCGGCGCAGCACCAGGGACCAGGAGCAATACCGATGCGTCGCGGGCCATGTATACAATGATCAACTTGCTAAAAACTCGCTGAGTCCATTTAAGCCAGTTTAAAGCCATAAGTGCGTTCTGTAACTGTGAGTAGGAAAAAACTCCTCGGGAGTTTCTTGCCGCTTCTTCTTCCGCGACCATTCGCGGTAGGGATTTGTTGAAGCGATGGCGTAGCTTGACGTGTAGGACTGCATTGACGTTATTGTAATTGTCCAAAATTAACTCAGGTCGCCGAACAACTGTTTGGAAGTAATTTGTGTTTTGTGTGACTTCATACTTCACACGATACTGGGAATCACATAATTATTTAGTGACTTTAAGAAAATCGTTTCCCCCAGTAGCATTAGTTACCAGTTTCAAAGCGGTTGCGCAAGATTATGTAAGGGTACCTCATTGACCTTAAAAATAACATTCAAGGGAAATCAGTTTCTCCATTTAACCAACTTGTAGGTGCGTTCAAAACTAATGTAATTGTTATTAAATTGTAGCTCAGTTAATAATAAACGGTTCGTAAAAATAATATTTTTAATGTAAGTAATATGTAGTTTAATCAAAATTAGAAATAAAATATCTATGTTAGGATCATCTTTAGGTACAACTATAATTCTCACTAATGTACACTAGGTTTCTAGGTAAAACAATCTCCAAAAACTTTACGGTGAAATGGGTCCTGACTATAACATAGGCGCCTTTCTGAGAAAAGAAGATTCCGTATTATCCTTCAGAAAGACACTAAAATATTTCGTCGCATAGGTAGAAGCGAGAGGGCGCGTGTTTTACATCCCAAAGAAAGAGACGTATAAAAACTTTTCTTCGAGGGTGAACGAGATAGAATCGTATGAATCACTGTGGAATGTGCTACATGAGTCATACGAGTTTCTTTATCTAAACAGCGTGATAAAATTGATAAGTTGTTAAATCCTCTTAAGAAATTACTGAAGTTATAGCCGGCTCGCGTTGGTTTTTTGAATAAGTGACCGCCTCCGGAGTTTCTGGAGCGCTTTTGTATTTGGGGAGGCACTTTATATTGTCGATAATCGTGATATGGATATGAAATCTCGGATCTGGATATGGGTACGGATGTGTGAATAATATTTTACCAGCATGGATATGAAATTATTTTGGATTATCCGATTGTTTCGGATATGGATATTAGATGATTTGCAACTTGGAAAAATAATATAATGTATTAACAAAATTTGACTATATTTTTACGTATTAGGTAATATAATCACAGAAAAAAATAATAGCCTTAAAAATGAAATAATAAAAACTGTCTAAAACGAGAACGACGCGGCTAGTGGTGTATCGGCTCGCGGGGCGAAACCTATTTATTATAACTTGTTTCGTGTAGACTCTGCTCCTATCCGAAATTATCCGAAACATTAGTCGGATATCCGACAGCTTCGGTTACCGTTACGGAGTTCCAAAACATCCCTGGTTGAGCCATATTTAGCCAGACTTCCTCAACTACCAGAAGATACCTACGACCTGCATATGACCTTGTAGTATTTAGATACGTACATTTTTGTAATATCACCTTCTTATCGGAGACTCCGACCGTCTCGTGCGCCTCGACGCGCACGCAGCACACAGCGATGTCTCTGTGAGCTAAACGCCGGACGAACGAATTAACTTTAAAAACATTTTATTCTTCTACGTCTGCAAGTTTTCCACGAGGTTCTTAAGTGTTTGAAGTCCGATAACTAACATTCGACCGGAGCACTTCTGATTCTTCAGATTCCCAGTTTTACGTGTTTAGTTTACTTCACGTTTTAGTGGTTTAAGGTGTAACAGACATACAGACGAATAAAAATAAAAAACAATATGCGGAGGCCGTCTCTATAAAATCTACGTACATTAAATAAAAAAAAATTGTAAACGTCCGGTCCGGTTTTGTTATTAGAATAGATGTTGAAATGTAATTTTATTAATAGATACAAATTATAATTTAATATCCGTAATGTAAAGGGTTCCGCCTGCTGACTGGCAGCCGCTGTCCTGATATGGACGGTAAAATTTAATACGCTTACCATTTAACTACAAGTAAGTGTGTACGGGTGTACACGGGCAGTGGTGATGGGGACGTGGACCGCCTTCTCGTTACGTGGTTATAATTACTGACCTTCAAAACTATTGTAAGTTGTTATACATAAATTATAAACCGTGAAAACAATTTAGTTATGTCCACCAATATTTTTAATAGGTAATGTCTTTGGTGAAATTTAAACTTTTTTCATTTAGAAAAACATTCGATTTTCTCGAAATCGCAATGATTAGGATGGAAACTGTCGAGTAAAACTATTTGATTGTATATATTATTATGATTATTTATACGGCTACGGAAAAATGCAACTTTAAACCATAGCCAAAAAACAATTAAAAAAATTGACCACTTGCGATACGACACACGATTAAGTATTCCAATAAAAATTTCGAATCGATAATTTAAAAAATTTATTACTAAATTTATTTAAAAAATTAATAACTTGTGAACTAAAAGATTTAGAAAGATCATTTTTGCAGCAATTTGAACCGCTTTCCGTCGTCGATACATAAGTTTTATTACGATATTTCGATCCAGCTACACTGATTATTATCACGGCTAAACTCAATTCATTTTAATATAAGAATATATTACGCCATCTATTAGCAGTTTATTTCGACATACGCGTTTTATTTTTCATGCGTACAAGTATAGAATATTAGATGTCGCTAAACATATATAACATGTAAGAAACTGAACCAAAATTAAAAAACATAATGATAACATAATTTTCTATATAATTTCAGATATATCCTAGATAATTCCGACATAGTAAGAGGTCGGCGCGTTCTCGACGTGGGCTGCGGGTGCGGCGCGGGGGCGGTCGCCGCCAGCAAAATGAAAGCGAACGTTGTTGTTGCCAACGATATTGATCCCTGTGAGTATTGATTACATCCTTAAAAAAAATATTTCCTCATTTATACCATAAATATATTCAAAATCTACCTAATAACAATTACTTCAAGTACGATTATGACTAAAACTCATTGTTGTTGTTTCTGGTAAGTTTTGTTTATTTTTTAATAATTACTATAAAATATTTAATAAAACTTGAGTAGTTTATGAATTAGAAAAGCAGTACAAAAATGGAGATGCCGGGGATCGAACCCGGGGCCTTTCACATGCAAAGCGAACGCTCTACCACTGAGCTACATCCCCTGTTGTAAATGAGTTACAAATTTGATATAACTTTCAGGTGCGCTACTTGTAACTAAAATAAATAGCGAATTAAATGAAACCATTCTAGATACGGATGAGAACAATTACATAGGAACAAAATGTAACGAGTTTGATACGATTTTAGTAGGAGACATGTTCTACGACGAACAATTTGCTGAACTGTTATTCAAGTGGCTCCACGCATTGGCAACTAGTGATAAATTGGTAAGTGATGAAAGAATAATTCCATTATTAATAAGTATTTATAGATCTCAAATAAGACTGGGAATGATTTGATCATGATTATGAGAGCAAGACTGTGATCCGTTAATGATAGCTGATGATACGATCCGTAGGGGGGCGCTGTAGTTAAAGTACTATAGGTATTCGGTCGGTGGCTAAGCTGTTATGAATGTTCTAATTGGAATTATTTCAGGTTCTAATCGGAGATCCCGGCAGGCACGGTTTGACGACCAGGAGACGGGATCAGATGACCCTCCTATCCAAGTACGACCTGCCCGAGGAGAGTCGCGCCGAAAACAACGGATACACACACACAACGCTCTGGATGTTAAACAAATGATATCCAATAAAGTAACTAGTGTAAATGAAGGAAAATATATTTCAGGGTAGTAACAAGAAGTTCTCACTCATCTTAATGATATTTTAAACATAAGAAAATGTAGAGGGCGATTAATGAAAACACAAATAAAATTTAGAAGCTTAGGGGTGGTTTAAGATCTTCTTTTGTATACTATTCTTCCTAATGTTTTCCATTAAATAATATATGTTCCAGTACTACGTTAACGCGACGTAACTACATGATTACTTGATGTAAGGTTTGTTCGTGGATGGTTATTGATATAAAAATAATATTTAAGAATAAAAAATTGCAAACGTAATTGACTCTTTACGCTGATTTTCAATCATTTCATGACGCAGTCATCGACCATCAGTAAAGGCCAGTATTGAGTGTTTTTATGTATTTTATAAACTTTACTTTTTTTACGCTTTTACATTTATTGCCTTAAAACGCTGTTTCAAGTTTGTTGTGTGTTGTTGGTTGGTCACCAGGAGCATGAACTTCCTTTTTAGTTTTAAAAATACTTCAAAAGTACACTTTTCGAATGAATAAATTATATATTTATGTATCATTTCAGAAACATTGGTTCAATGTACACAACAATGTAGAGTTTCAAATTGAAATTCAACACTTTTTTAGAGACACATGAAAGAGTTTATGACTGCCAGGCGATAAGTCTTATAACAGATATAAACATTCATATTTACTAAGATACTTAATAAGCTCAATTTGAATTTGAACTCAGTTATTATTCTTCTTGTTATTATACAGGGTGTTTGGAAGATAGGTGCAAAGCCGCGAAGGGTAGCTAGTATAGACTATTTAGAACCATTTGAACCTAACTTATGTTAGGCGAAGTGCCACAATTTCTTTTTTGCAAATTTTAACGATTTTTGTGAAAAATCCGAATTTTTGTAATTATTTGCTAATATTAGGCCATTTTGAAGGCAAGATCATTTATTTATTATTTTATTTTACTAAAGTAATGTATAAACAATCTAGTTAAACATGATTAAGGCATTTGTGTAATGAGAAAATTTTTTTACAGGTATTTGAAGTAAATGATTTATTTTAATATTAGAATAAACTGATTATTGGTGGTATTAAAAAAAAACACTGATGGTGCTTTTTTTGTTCAAACATTTTTATAAATATGCCTGGTTATTGTTCTTTCTTTTGAGGTATCAACTAAGCTGATACCTCTCCAATTATTGAAATGAAGACCTACAAACCAAATTGAGACAGAAAACTAAAATTTGTAGGCGAAATAAATAAAACTAAATTTTAATTAAAATCATTTATTTTTCATGTCCAAAATGTTCGCCGCGGTTTCTACCACACGCACGCGCCCGTCTTCTCACTTCTGTTGTCGGTATTTTCAATTTCATCTCCACTTTCATCGTCGCAAACGCTGAATTATTTCTATCAATTAACTCTTCTCTTGTGTTTATTTCCACATTTGTGTATACTAGTTCCTTGGCCCGACCCCACACGTAAAAGTCAAGCGAAGCAATGGCAATAAACTTGTTCTGTTCAGGTAGCGCGGTACATTTCGCGCGATCGCTTTCTGTACATGAACGATATATGAGAAAAAACATTATTACGGGCCTTTATTAACGCAATAGAACACGAAACAATAGTTGTTAGAATTTTTGTCTGTTTGTCTATGCGTTTATTTATTTATTTCTTCTAAACCATACAAAAGAATAATGGTACAAAGGCGGACTTAACGCTATAAGCATTCTCTGCTAGTCAACCTTCAGGCAAAATTGAGATGTGACGAAGGCGGGGCATAAGATTAAAATAAAATAAGGATAGGTACAATATACCATATATAAATACTATTTATAGATAAACAACATATAAATATTAAATATACCTAAAATTATCGTAAATATATACAAACAAATGGTATACACATATAGCTATAAAAATACATAGGGAATGTAGTGATGGCAAATGTAGCTGTTTTGAAGGAGATCGCGAAGTTTTCTCTTGAAGTTCAGTCTAGTTGTTCCCGCTAATCTCAGAAACGACTTAACCGATTTCGTTCATTTACTAATGTATTGCAGCAGTGAGCGTCACTTAATACGTAAAGCTTGTTTCATTGCAATCCGTCCGTAAATAAACAAGTTATAAATTAATTTAAAATAATGCGGGTGCTATTTCTTAGCGTAAGGCGTAGTTTTGCCGAAGCGAAGCGAGCACAGTTTGGTAGTGTATGATATAATTAGATTGGCATTTCTTTGCCACAAACGCTGTAAACCCCAGTGTCCACATGGTTTCCGTGTTACACGTGCTTGAATGTATAAATAATCACCTAGTACAGGATCTACGTTTAAAGTAATAACTTTATTTTTTTCGTCGTTGTCCAACTTGATCAATTTAATAAAGGAAAGTCGTTTTATCTACAAAATACTTTATTTAACAAAAATATGTCTAAGGCACAATTTATTTCGTTGCACAATCGTTTCGAAATCTTACAGTTAGCTATGGACGAAATTTATGAATATAATCTTCGAAGTACTTTTTCCCACTCATATTTACATTAATCTACCTAATAATTAGTGGATAGCTACTTTACATTTAAAGTTTAATCAGGTAAACTGTTTACAAGTTACATTAACTTCTAATATATTTCTAATGTGTAAAAATACGTTTACAAAAAATATCTATACATAACATTAAGTGAATTCGGTTGTTTTAAAATTATTTTACAAGCTAAGGATATTTTTGTTCATGTGTGTCGATATTGTAAGGAATATAAGCTAAAACGCGCTTTATTATAAACAATTCGGTATTCCAAACAAAATGGAAACAGCGACATCTGTTGATACATGTACAAACAGATTACAATTTTATTAAAATCAATGCCATCTGTTGGAAATTTAGATAGCCGTAACATTCGACACCGCCATCTGTCGATGGCAATCCGAAGTATATCAAAGTTGGTAGTTATGCATAGTGTTCGCATAAATGCCGTGTTTGGAGCGGGCCGTTCTCCCAGAGTAATGCGAGTAGGTGTCCATGTCGACGGGAGCGTGCGGGTGCATGATCAGCACCGGCTGCAGCGCGAGGGACTTCCTGGAGCCGGACACTGACGTCGCGTCGGTGACGTATGCGTTGTTCACTTCGCCTGGAAATTAAAAAGCAAAGTGAAGCCAATGTTCGACGCCCGGGAACCAAAAAATTTTATACTGTCATAGATGAAACACTTAAATATATGGTATTATCGGAAGCCACTTTTGTGGCTTAGTCGTTCTTATGAATAAATTAATACGAGGTGCGTGAAAATAACACGAACGAAAAATGTCTAACCGGCCCCTCTGTCGCATGTGACAGTTAACAGGTCGAGGACCGAACTCTCAGAGACCACTGGACGTTTAATTTAAAACTTACCATATTAACTTATATTAAGGGTAAATTTGCAATTCGTTGAATCCCAGAAAATACATGTTTCCCTACAGATTAACATATATAATCAATCATGAAACTTCTATTAAAATATTAGTAAGTGATGTAAATTTGAATGAAGTTATATGTAACTAGCGGCCCCGTCGTTCGTTAGTTCGTTCGAGTTCGACTATTAATTATATATACATACATGATTATTAAACATTTCATATTTGTTGCGTTGATCAGACATCATTAGGTTAACTGACATATCATATAGCCTGTCATCTACTCAACCACGTGTTTTCACTGCACACCAATTTTTATTAAAATCGATCAAGTCGTTTTTGAGTTACCTCGAGACATACACGAAAATCAACAGATTTATATAGTAGCAAATATATATTAAGACGAACAGTAAGTAGAGTGTAGATGCTATCGGTACATTTGGTGGAATGATGAAGTGGCGGTCGCGGTATGAACTCGAAATGTGTCACTCTCCGCATATTTTATCAACTGGTTTCTGAGGACAAAACCAACTGTGAGTCCGCCTGCCGCGCGTACGAAAATGAACGTCACTTCGCCGGAACAAAGTCGACTTTGGCTAATTGCGCGTCACACTCGCAATATTCGTCACCGATGTTCAACGCTTGGCTTCAATTGAACGCTGATATTTCGAGCGTACAGTACGGTACACAGACAAAGATTTTACATCGTATCTACGAGGATTGAACGCAACGTTTTCATACAAAGAAATAAGTGATCTTTCATTCTGATATGAATACGCGAGTCACTCCGCAAAATTAATTTGTTGTATTGAAGCCAGGATGTTGGACGCATCTCAAACTCTGATCCGAAGAGAGACCAACCTTAAAATCCACATGGTAAGTAGATGATAAAAGAAAAAAAAACGGAAGTTATAGAAGAGAATAATAAATAAACATTAACACACTCACACCCCCGCACTAAGATTCCCTGTGTTGCGGGTGGCGTGGACGTACACAATTATGACATCATAAACACCCACGACCGGAGAACAAACATTTATCAGCCACATAAATGTCTGCTCCGGCCGGGAATCGAACCCGGGACCCCAAGCTCGGCAATCAGCGTCACTACCAACTGAGCTATAGAAGAATGAAATATGATAAAATATGTATAAACATGATAAGCATAAAAATATATACCGATAATAATATACATAATATTACATATAAAGAAACACAAAAATGCAAATAAATAATAAGCCAGTTTTTCTGTTTGGAGCAAGATTTATAACCCGTAGGACGAGTTACGAGTAACCCACCACCACCTCCACCGCGCCGACCGCGGCCGCAACCTCCTTCAGACGAAACTTTCATTGACGCGCGCAGTCAACGCGCATCACTGTTGTACAGTGTTCGATGTTCACGTATTTTATAACGAGCGTAAGTATGATGTATAATGTACGATGTTACGGCTCTGAATGTTCACTTTCGCTGTGATTTGTGTTCCGTGGCCGCTACAGAGATTATAAATTATACAGATAGTTTACGTCAGGCGGTAAACTTGCACCAGCGATATCAGATGGTGATCAGCAGAGTTCAAGTTAACGAAACGATTCCAATGATAAATTAAACTTGAAAGAATATTATCGGTACAGGTCAGAGATTCACATTAGATTCAAACATATTTTTTTAATAACTTCATCCTTTACAATAGTACAACTGATGACCTCTTGATTGTCTTTTGATTCTAGTTAACTGTGTTCGACATTAGTGAATTCTAATATCTTGTATTTCCTAACGATTGTGTGTACAGTTGCCAAGTGCCATAGTGTGTAATTGTAATCAGTTCACTGAAAAGCACATTTTGGACCTATTTTATCGATGACGAAACCACGGCCTTTGTTGAACCGGCAAGTTCGACGCATCCTTTAAATATGATAGTATTTTTAGATGTATATCCTAGCAAGAAAATTACTGAGACGTCTAAAGCTTACTCTGTCAATCGATTCCAAAAGGAATCAAGATCAATTGGTTATAATTGCAACCTAATTGCAACATTCTCTCGGGCCACCGACGAGCCTTAAGTTTCATTGTTTTTTTTTCTCAACCGCCATACTAAGATAACCTTCTGTCAGCTGTACCGTCTACGCGTACGTCCATCGACAGCGCGCTACTCACAAGAAACAGAGCGGAAACGGTATGTGGTATGTTATTATCAGACGCGGCATAATGTCGCTCGTGTCGTGTCGTCATTTTAACTCCGTCCGCAGCGTGAGCTGGACGTATTTGCGTGCTCACGCCAAGGACGAAGCGTCTGCGTAGACTGGTTCGGTGGCGATTCTTCGCGGTCTTTATTTACTATAATATTTTGAAACTTGACTACGATCCCATTCGTTTGGTTACTAGCGATCCGGGATAGTAAGCGCACTAAGGATGGATACTCGTTATGCGAGTCGATTAATGGCGGAAGTTATATCCAAGCTCGGTCAGTGGACCGGGCAAGTGCATCCCAGCTCGACGTCGCTTTGGACTGTCGATTATTACGATTGTTGAACGTTGAACGTTACCCTTGTACAGCGAGGGCGGTGGGTACGCGGTGTCCGGCTGCAGCCGCACGTGGCGAGTGGCCAAGATGAAGGCCAACGCCGCCAGCACGGCGCCGTCCAGACACCCTATCACCGCTAGGAGGTACGCCCAGCGGATGTGACATCGCCCTGCAACACGACGTATGCAGTAACACTACCTTATTCACAGTTACCTTATTTTCGTTTTCATTATTCGCGGCGAAAAAAAATATTTATGACTAAATCATTCAAATAAAAACATATATGATGAGCCGAAGAGATAGGAAGAAACTCATCAAACTCCTACTAAATCCTATTTAACTTAACTGTAGGATCGTAATAGAATTTTAAGAATTCCTGATATTTTTTCCAATAACAATAATTGTCGGAGGGCCAAAAAATTATAGGCACATCCACACTTAACATACATTTATGACAAACAAACAAATTAAATATTAATTTACACACATACGTTACTATATTGCAATCTATGGAGGTTTACGATATAACCTTTAAACATGTCACAACTTGCTTCAACCCATTAACAACCCAATCCAGTGTAAGGGTTTCGGTCTCTGGTTGTAATGGATGAGGATAAGGATGGTTTTCGCCGGGCTCGGATCTATTCTCGCAACAAGAGAGTTAACCCCTCTGGTGGCAGATGGCAGACTTCATACACCTTACAGAGACCCCTCTGGTGTGCGGGTTTTCCTTAACCGAAGCGAGTGATAATGATAATAAACGTAGGATTTGGAGACGAGTCAGTTATAAGGGAGGTTATCATTGCTATTGAACACGGATACCGACCTATATTATACTGGTCTGCGGTGGGCCCGCACGTCTCCTGCACGGCGGTCTCGCCCCAGCCCGCGGGGTACACCGCCACACCCGCCACCATGCACAGAGCTGGAAACAACGACACATTCGTCACACTTTGTTATTGTAATGTACGATGGAGCCTTATCTTATTATATTACAGAAGATACGAAAATACTCCTAGCAGAAGATACGATACAACCCCGTAGTAGATATGGAGATACCGTCGCGCGTAGGGATATAAAAAGGCGTCGCTCGGTGCCTCCGCCTATCGACACCTTTTCATATCCCTCCGCCCATAGGTTGTTACGTGGAAAAGACCAGACATCGCCTCCGAAGCACCTCGCCAGCTCAAGCTGGCTCGGGGACGAAGGGTTAATGGGGAGCACTTCTCGAAGCAACCTTCGACCTATTGCAGTTTCCATTCGACGGTCTTAAGGACGGTCAAGGTCGTCGCTGTGCGGACATGACTACATCGCGAATTGGAAGCTCGAGCGTCTACTCGCTGGGCCACGGAGACCCTCGGTTCTCGACCGCAAGAACCAACTCGTACTAATGGGTCGCGGAATCAAGCAACACACGAGCCGTCCCGACGAGGAAATCTTGCAGCAGGCTGGCTGATGATTTTCGTGCCAATAACACCTTCCTGTCCATTTAGTTGTCGATTTATTTTTCTATTTAATATTATAAAGTTAATGGTACGTCTGTTAAATTTCTTGTTTACCGTTATTAAATTAGTAAATTTAACTTCTCCATTTGAATTTTTAAAATAAAGAACTCGTAGATTCCATTAAGATTTAATATTCGACCAAGCTAATAACATCGGGTCCAGTCGAGGAGTTCGGTACGTGACCGCCGGCGTGTCGGTGCGCACGTATCGGGATCACGGGGCAGTGTTCCATGTCGAAGGACGTCGGATGATACGAAATGATGCTTGGGTTGGCATCCAATATTTGCACCAATCAGCACTGGAGCAGTGTGATAGATTACGCTCCATGGTTCCTCAGCTACGAAAAGAGACTCGTGCAAATCGATGAGTTTCTAAACGGTTGAATACGGACGATAGAAGCTTGGAATGATTTCGTCATGCGGTATCAACAACCTTGTTTCGACTACACGTTCAGTAACTGAGTCATTGATAGATTTCAGTATAACATAGATACGTATATAACGTAATTAAAATTCATTATTGTATTAATATTGCACTTATCTGTGTGATAACAAATAGGTCATTATATATATCAAAATTACTAAAAGACAGTGCTCTCGGCTTTCACTTCAATATAAAATAATCAAAACGTCATCGTTTACTGCAATTTAAGACAAGTTATAACGTCTCCATGACTCAATTAAATCAGAAAATGTTTAGAAAATTATGTAGTTTATTAAACTATAGTTTATTAAGCCTTATTAGGCTCACTCACCGAGCTCAACACTCTACCGAATATGACGTGATGGTTTCCGTAATATGACGTGAGAAACAGCTGAATTGAACTGAACTGAACCGAACCAGGCTGGTATTGTTTTCGCTGTTATTACGTATCATACTTACAAACGAAGCTAACTAGTGTAAGTGTTGTTAGAAGACTATTAACTACATCGTTATCTACTAGATGATCTTTGTACGCTTCTAAGAGGATGGAACCATCTATTTTATGTGTATTTTTTCAAGCGTAGGCTTTTTTTTGTTTTTCGTTCTGAAGTGCAAAAAAATCAATAGTAGTAGTAGTAATTACACAAACTTAAAATTGGTATACAAATATTCATAATGTATCTTAATGTATGTGACTATAATAAATGTATAAATCCAGGTATTGGAAACGAATTTTATCGTATATATTATATTATAATATTAGCAGCTGATTTCAATTATATAAAAAATATTAATAAAAAATTAAATCACGACTCGCAGTCAATCTATTGATTTCTCGATTCACGATTCAAGGTAATTAGTGCATTACTTTTTGCAGTCGGTGGTGCAGAAAGTGTCTATTTGAATCAAAAATAAATAAAAAACTGAATAAATATTTTCTATTCTATTCTATTTAATCATTCTGGACTACGGCACCGATAATATGGAACAAACAAACATGCACATATGTATATAGAATCGCATAATTATACTGAATCAACGGTACCAAACAGGCGGCAGGTTAACCATATGGCCATTCAGCACAACACCACCGTAGGAAGTGCACATGGCAAATGAGATAAATCCTCAAACATTCTGTAAGTCACATAACGTTTCAGAACTACGAGTATCACCAAACATCCTATTAAACTCTACTGCTGGCCAAAACTGTCAAATAACAATATTTATATATTTTTTTCAATTACATGACATTCAAAGCCTTTCGGGAATTTTTGATTCAATAATGAGATCCTGCAGCTTCCCCATACCCGCCAGATTTCAGATTACCATATAACCCGGAATATCTTACGTATGGAGTAAATCGACATACGCTCACCAAAAAATGTCGAATCCTAAAGGAAGTCATTTTTATGGAAATATCGGTTGTTTTGTCATCATATCACTGTTTGGTTCAACTCTTTTACTACTATAAACTTTTCAATCAGCGTCAAAATGGCGGAAATCGTCATAACAATGTAATCACAGTCAATTTGATTTATTGTTTTTATATTTCAGAGTTCAGTGATTGTAACTGATGGTTAGAAGGTGACTAACGCATACGCGGTAATGCCGAGAGAGTGCTTGGCATCTACAATAAATATTAAACATTTTCACTACACAACTAATTCGTTCAGTCATGGCGAGCTATAAGCCATAAGTTTCTAACCATGGAGCTCCGTGAAAGCCTCCATAATTATAATTTCTCCAAGCAACGAAGGGAAAACTGGCCAGTGTCCGCGGTTCCGATTCACTGGGGTTTCCTTTCTCTACGCTGTTACGAGATAATTTTTAAACGATTATCTTAAATCTACTGCTCATTGCAGATTACGTCAGAGTACAGTTAGTTATTGAACAACTGCTTTTTCCATGCGACCGTTTGCAACAAGAAACCATAAAACGTCTTAAACTGTCGTGTTCGTGACTCCAGGATGCTAGCTGAGCTAGCTCGCGATTGGCATAAGTGGTCTCACTTATGTGGTAGTACAACGAAAAAAAACAGGACATAGACTAATTATCAATTACTTTTTGCCGTAGAACCACAAGTAGCTTACGAATATGCAATCATAATTAATGTTTATATTATGTAGTGGCACACTGGCGCTGCGGCGGATGGTCCTATGTTCCTGCTTGTTCATTATTTTGTCATAATTCTATTGTACTTTTTATGTGTTTATACCTAATACATCTTAGAATATTTTCCAAAATATTTAAACGAATTATTCGAATGCGTGAACTTGGCCATGTGCACACCACGTGCACATTTCGCGGTAAATTTCAGACACACGATAGCTATCTCGTAAGTGTAACAGGATACTGAAGTCCTTCAACAAAACGCGTTTATCAAGACGAGCGGCTGTAATGTCAGACAAGACGGCCGGTAAATATGCAACGTGAGGGTTTTAAATTGCGTTTAACTATTCCCTCGTCCCGGTAGCGACCGGTTAACATCCGTTTCAATATTCGACCCCCATCGGAGTTGCACGGTGGCGGCGGTTTCACAGCATTAGAGACCTAGATTACTCTTAGGCATAGACCAAAATACTTAATGTTTCCACAAACTTTTTTTTAACGTAAATAGTCGACAATCGAGCAGACGTCGAGTCAAGCGTCCATGGATATTAGTAACACTAAAAGTATCGCTGATGCGTCGGCCTAGAAATGAAAAGAAAAAATGAAATGAAATTAGTATTAATTTACTTTCCAACAATCCGCAAACACAATGTATGATGGTATATAATTCCATACATGCATGAAACCTCCCTCCTACAGAGGAAAACATGCAATTATGATAAAAGTATATACTAACACACATACCGTCACCAACACGTGTTTCGCTCCGAAACAGAGCATCATCAGGGTAGTAGACTGTACGAGTGTTAACCGCAAAGTAATTAAAAAAAATTAAAGAAAGTTCTCAAGCCCCTAGCCGGAACACGAGTCGTTTGGCGGCTGACTCGAGCAAGAAGGTGGCAGCTAGCCAGACAGGCTTAATGGAAAGGTTCATACTACCTTAGTACCTTAGACAGTAATGGTATTAATGGCTTAATAATAATATTGATAATTTTATCCTTACACCCCTTCTGCCCGCATGGGATTGGTGCGAGTATTCCAGGCCGCCCCAATACGGCCAAAATGTAATATAACTTTTGTGCGTACAAAAATCCAAAAGTTATTTCCTAAATAATATTAAAAACCAAATTATAATAAAAGATTTTAGCATAGCATAGATACAGTACGTATTTATCTAAAATAACGAAATTTAAGAACAGCCAAAGAAACCCCTAAATGATGAGTATAAATGTGTCTAAAATCACACAATAAATAATTATACACATTACAATACAAGATGTATTTCAGTGTGTTTACTTGATTTCTCTGAAAGACCTCTCTAATCTATTATTCATCGCTTTACACTACTAATTAAGACAATTACAAAAACAAGTATTCCGCACAATGACTTCATTTGTAAATGAAATTAGTAAACTAACAGAAAGAGAAACGCTAAGTGTGTAAACTTGAGCAGAATTCACTTCCTCTAACGTCATACGTTGAACTTTCAAATAATTGTCAATTTAATTCTAGTAGTCATTCTGATGGAACGCTTTCGTTGATACTTACCAGCACTACGTATTGTAGATTGGTAATTACTTCTTACTTACATTACTTACATAAAGTTGACATAAAGTCATATGGGCTTACCACGTGTAATGATTTTCGTAATGCTATATAAATTACAGATTCGTTGTTGAGCACAAGTGCGTACAACTGCGCTACAACGAAGTGTTACGGGTACCAATATTGCTCTAACCAGATATACATTTGGTTAAAATAATCAAAAATAAACTTATTTCACGACAGACCTCTTTAATACATAAAGATCGGTTACGGACACAAGATTCAAAATTAGCTTTATTTAGGAAGATTTATTTCAAAAAATATTTTATAACAAATTGCTATATCTGGGGGATATTATTAAATCTTAAATAATTATTTAATGGAATTTGATATTATTCAAAAATTTACATCATTCGTATTTTTTTTTTGAATTAAATCATTTAATACATTTTTAATTTTAAATAATTACGTATAATAATGGTTATTAACTGAAATTTTATTATAATTGATTAACATGAAATTACTACTACTAGAATCTAGCGGTAGAATGATTATTTTTTTTAGATGGGCTCCACGGACCACCGGGGTTGGCTGTAATTTTATTCTTTACGTATCTGGCTTACAACAAATGTATTGCACTAATAATTATTTGCATTTTGTCGTTAATATCTAGATAGTGTAGCTTAAATTGAGTAGTGTTTGAGATTATAAATGTGTGCGTCGTCAAAACAAAGTTCATCGTATTTTTAGTAATTTACATCGGTCTGCCGTACAAAGATTACTCTCCAAACACTTGTTACTAGTTTTTTAACAGATGATCCATATCAGTTTTTGTCTCTTACACTGAGAATATAAAGCTTCCCATTCAGTGGTTTTATTTCATACGAGAACTATGATAGAATACAACAGTTACCGCCAGTTAACCGGTATTTAACAGCTCAATTCCCATAATAAGACACAACAATACCGTAACCCCGTCATCATGATACCGCTGGTTAATTACCGAGTTCATTAGAGCCCCTGTAAGCGTGGAAACGAATCTATTCACAATAACACCTAACGGGCACTTACCACCACTGTTCTCACCAACCTCGGTGGTACTGACCTTATAAATTCGAAGGTATCAGTCATTATTTTTAGTCCGGCAAAAATATGCTGAAGATTTTAACAATGAATAGAAAATTAAGTTAGTTTAAGATGTAAGTACATTATGATATAAAAAACCTGTTACATTATAATTACAATAGATACGAGCTATCTATGATATCAGTATATAATAACATAACGTGTGGTTTAAACATTGTAGTTAAATAACTGCTAACAAATAAACAGGTAAGGATTTAAGTCAGCCAAATCATTATATTATTTATAAAGCAAAAAAATGATTTGATTTTGAAGCTTGCAAACCTAGAAACGAAATTCGATTTTAATATTAGGTACAGTGTGTTTTAAGATTCACTCTAAATTTTTTCGAAACATTAAATTCACTAAAACTTTAGAAGCGATCAATCAACTCATTGCCGCGATGAAACACTGTCGAGTGAAATGTGGGCCGACCTTATAACTAATTGATTAATAAAGACTATTGAACCATTTAAAACCACGCCTAATTTGTGAGCGGTTGGTTACGCAGTATCCGGTTTGAGCTGCGCAATAAGTTCACATATTTAGCATAAATTCAACCTCTGATGCGTCAGGCGATGTTTGAATTTACATTTTTTGTTGTTAATTACAAAGTACATAATTACAAATAAAAAGAGAGGTAGTAAAAGAGAGGCTTCAGGTCGGATGCCCGAAGGAGGGCAGATATATGAATTCGGTAGAAAAGATCTGATTCTCCCAACCCCTCTCCACCGTTTTAATATACTTACAGCGAAGGATTTAAATAGTCTGCCTGCGTCAATGTTTCCATTGTATTACAGTGTCGATGACTAAGTTAAGAGTGGCTTTTCTAAATATTGTACTTTACCGTCTAAGACTACATCGCCACTTACCATAAAGTGAAAATGTAGTCAAGTTTTGTCCTATTATAAGTATACAAAAGATATATACACAGCTAACTTTATATCCACTGTACTCAATCACATCCGTCTGTGGGTTTTAATGTGATTGTTGACCTCTGAACAAATGATTAAATATTAATTAATTCGAGTATATAGAGATTATTAAGACAGAACATTATGTTTATTCTCAATTACCAGACACTTTGCAGGTGCTGGTGTTCTTATAGCATACAATTATAAAATATAAGAGCATATCAGGTCCTGGAAATAATATTGTGATGTCACATGCACCAACTTCGACCAAGTGTTTTGGAGGTGAAACGGAAATGGCGTGGGAACGACGTTGCATTGTTCGGGTGTACCGTGTAACGGGCCTTGCATTGTGTCGGACCTGGAGGTTTTTGTGATTTTAACACTGTTAATGAGCGCGTGGTTTGATAGTGCGGATGCTTACCCGGATTTCTCAAGTGGAACCGCTAACAACCTGTCGCTTGGCTGATATAGCTGCTGTATTTAGTGTGGACCGATTTGTATTTATTGTGTTCAGTTTAGTATTGTATTCAGTTTAGCCTTATTCCTAGTTTTAATATTGTGAACATTACTCTTCCCAAGAAAACTATCGGAGTATTTTTAACGTACATAATATTATCTAAAATGTATTGTGATGCTACAGTTAATACATCGATTTCTTTAAAGAGTTCACTATAATGGATGTTCACTATAATTTCAGCAGCTGCGCCCCACAACAACAGACCATAAGACATCACACTGTGAAAGTAGCTAAAATAAACTAATCTTGTTCTTTCTACGTCCATTAAGAGCCTCAGTTTCTCAACAGCGTAGGCAGCAGAGCTAAGTTTCCCTCACAAGGTTTCAATATGAGGACTCTATTGTAATCGTGAGTCTACAGTGATTCCAAGAAATGTGATACAATTTACTAGTTCAAGCACTTCCTTATTTATAAAAATATGAGTTGGCACTTGTGTAACATTTGGTAAAGTGAATTTAATACATTTAGTTTATTAGAGTTTAACATAAGGCAAACATGTAAACCAGTGTAACAGTTGGGAAACAAGGAAATAAAAAAGATCATTGATATAACATTAAAGATCACCCAATCAATCTCACCCGACGGTAAATAATTCCAGTCCAGAATGATCAGAGCACTAGTTAGTCTATTCACTATTACCTAGAGACCCATGATTGGGTATTTTTTTACATGAAATAAGTTAATGCTTGACAACATTCCCATCTGAAGGTAAGCGGTAATGAAGTCTAAGATGCTTAACAATATTCGCCTGATACCGTGCATTTAAAGGATTTACAGCTCATTAAAGAATTGTCAAGATTTAACGAATTTAGAAACATATAAATACATTTATTTCGAAAACCCACAAAGCTAAATACGTTATATTTTTTAACCTGATTTTATTAATATTTAATCTAAATAAAAAATAACCCACAGATGCATAATTATGAGTAGGGAGAAGTTCGGCGGGAACCCGGTGTAAATGAAGAGTGGAGCTAATCTAGCACCGGGCAGCCGAATGTTGAATGTTGGTGCTGTGTTGTGTGCAGCACCGAGCTCCTGCCGACTTCAACCAGAAGCTGCTATAAATAGCAGTGTGTCAATAAAACAGTACAGTAAATCGAGAAACCAAACATCCAAGTGTGAAAATACATTAGATGGTATAAGTTGCGAGGCACGCAATCACGCGATCTTGACGACATTCTACGTGATGGAGAGTACTCGTACGTGATTTATCAGGAAAGGAAAAATATCGCACCTATCTGTAACTTTGAAGAAAGGATTCCGGTATCTACACCGGATTTTTAAATAACTACTTAGCAGGACTGTAGAGTTGACCACTGGAAATTACGTTGAGATAGTGATTGTAGTTAAACGTCTTACATTTGTAAACTATGTTTGTCGTCGACATTCTAACGCTCAGAACTGACGATAAGTAATCTTAGCCTCCATAGAAATCAACAAGATTAAAAGCGTCACTGACATGTTGTTTAGCAAGGAAATTCGTAGTAAAGCCTTTCAAACGAACTCGCCATAACCCTTATTCTAATTAATTCTTCTCATTATCTCTAAAAATGTACTACCATTCATCATAACTTAGTATCCAGTAGTGACCCGACACCTTATATTATTTCGCCGAGTCTTAAGCTGTCTGCTATTCTTCGTTATATTCTTGTAGTAATTATTTCACGGTACAAAATATCATGTATTGGGTCACTTGCCCCACATATCACTAACGAATGTCGTAATAACAACGCGAGAATATGGAGTGTTGAAAAAGATAATTGTTTAAATTCTTTTGTAAGTTCTTTGAAAGAACAGTAGCAAAATCAGTTTTTTTCTAGTGATTTAGTTAAAAATATAGTAATGTTACACGAGTACACATTAATAACCAGCTCAATCTTTTACTGGTATGTCAATAATCGATCACTGGGTTTCACAAGCGCTTACGCTGTTGGACTGTACGGTAAGCCATCGGCGATGGTCACCGTGGTTATTGTAACAGATGACATACGTTACTTTCTCCTAAATTCAGATGAACAATTAAACTTTAATTTTTTAATAAAAATAAAAACATTAAATATTTTATTACATGAAAAATTTGTAGTGTCTTTATCCTTCTGCGAATTCTTCAGGTGTCGGCATGTGTGCTCGGACTCTGCTGCATCTGTCTTGGTCGATGTTGAGACTCTTCCTTTTACATGCGATGTCCTTTTCCAGTTCTCCTCTATACTTCATTAACTCGGACCTCGTTGTTTCAGCTTGCCTCAGTTTATCCGACAAGGACACGGCCGTCTCCTTAATTAACTTCGCTTCTCCTATCAGAGCGTATTGAGCATCATCCCTGCAGTTCTCCACCCCGGGTCGCTCGTAATTCCTCGCGTGAAGTCGAGTCATCACTAATTTCTGCCTTTCGTTTATTTTTCTTGCAGACTCTTTCAGGTAATCAATCAAATTTTCAATGTCAGCTGTCTTCTGTAAATTTTCTTTCAAATTTTCTTCCAGTTTTGCACAGACTTCCTCAGTAGCAGCAACCGTCTCTGCTAATGCAGCATTGGTCCTATCCGCTTGAAGCTTCATGTCTTGACTGCCATTCACAATGGTAGACATTAGATCTCCGCGAAGCTCCACAGATTTTTTTCTTACCTCTTCACAGTTTCTTATACTTTCGGAACAAAAATGCTTCCAATATTCCAAAGTTGTAGCGTTTTCCGGCCACCGAGCTACCCCAGGATGATAGAGAATTAAACTCGATTGGGGAGTCATACTAAGGTTGCGTTTATCCAGGTTTGATGCTGCCAGCTTATCACTCCAATCGAATTCCATGCTGATCTTTGCTGCTTTATTCATAGCCATCTGCTCCTCAACTTTGGCTAACGTGGACATGAAAACTCTTCTTATTTCTCCAACGATTGCTACTTCTTTTACCAGTTCTTGCTCAGCTTCATCCCTTACCAAATCAGGTTCATATCTGTTGGTGCGCAACTCTAAACATTCTCTAGAAATAGCTTCAGGCATCATCAATATACGGCAAGCCCCTTTTAACTTGGCGCGATCTTGATCTAATGTGTCTATTTCCTCAGTAATAGCATGTAGCGTTTTCTCAACTTCTTGTTTCCAATAGGTCAAATCCTGAATTCGGGTATCAATATTCTTATCAGTATTGGCTAATTTAGTATCCATATTTTTAAAAGCATCATCAATATCTTGTTTTATTTGTGCTTCTAATGGTTTTGCCTTATCTATTGCTCGCGGAGTTAGCGTAAACTCGTTATTTTTTCTCCATTCACCGGTGGAATATCTAGTTATAGAATATTTATCGACAACAGGTCGGACGCCGGTGGTTCCTGCTTGAGGAGTCCAATCGAGATGACCCGATGCCCAAGGTCCTATTGGACCCATTCCGAGAATATCGCCACTTGTAGTATCGGTAGGCTGAGGAAGATATCTCGGAGGAGCGCCTGGAGGGTGCACCTTGGGTTCTGGTGGTTTGATGATTCCAGGCCTATAAGGAGACGCGAAAGGATTTTCGTTAACCCTGGTCTTCCCGGCTCCTGGATAATTCTTCGTATCATCTTTTTTGACGGTGGTGGGACAAATATGAGGGCACGTAAATTTATTAGAATCAGTAGCCATTTCTGCAAATAATTTGGTTTACCAATGCGATGGAATCTTAAACATGATATGAATAATAAAAAATAAAATAAGTCTAAAAACTAATGAAGGCAAGCGGAGAAGTGAAATGTCAATGTCGCGCACGACAGATCCAATTGTATTTGTTAACGTGTTGTGTTAGAGGCCAGTATTTTTCATTTATATAAACTAGCTGATTACCCACCCGCTTCGTCGGTCTGACGAATTTTTCAAATTGTGCATGTGAAAGGTATTTTTGCCTTTACATTTTAAACTATGATAATTATCATAAGCATATAATTATAGTCCGCGATGAGGCTAAGCTACGTATGTTCATCAAGCTCGGTGAAGTAAGTTATGTATGTAGCAGTTCTTTAAAATATAGATCTGATTTGATATATTCTTGTCCAATATGTATTTTTAATGTAGACCTACAGTGTCCATTGCGCACAGTATATGCAATGTGCTTTTGTGGGAATGGTGTACAGCCCTATGATGACATATCCCCTTTCGACTTTTGCGTTTTTAAGTATATCAGCCTGTAAAAAGTAACTGTATTGGCTAAGCAAATTATTCCAAAAATTCTTTGTGTTTTTTTTATCTTAGTGCAATACTTGTAAATAATATTTATATATTTGTAACGCACTTGAATAATTTATTAATTATTAATTGACTGAATTACAAAATGCCCGGCGCAAAGGACGGATAACAGTTAGTATGACAATCAAATTAAATGTACGGACAAAACCTACAGATTTATAATTATAATAGTATAGATATTGGGAATGTATTCTCTATATTAATTACTAACAGCCTGTTCTGGTTCAACAATTCATTATTATACACATACACTTGAAGTACTGTCCATGTACATTTATTTTGTAATAATGAACCTTTCAAATGGTATTAGAATTTATCAAATAAGTGTCGTGGTACCGAAGATTACTTTTCGCATATGCACAAGCACAAAATCCGCACGCTCTCTTTATAACATTGATATATATATTAATTTAAATAGCGGAGTAGATAAAACCTCTAACGTTCTCACTTATTTCAATCTGTGACCAGAACTAAATTAGTTCATTATAAATCCTCATGGGCTGCACACGTAACAGTGGGCCTTAATATCGACACAATTTATAAGATAATGACTCCCCAATTATACCTAGATTGTAATTATCTCACCAGTAACTACAAAGAACCGGAATGTAAACACAAAACTCTATGTGTTACTTTTAAAAACGGTCGCAAAAGTGACAATATATAAGACACGCAATGACTGTATATAAAAGCAGCTGCCTTTGCCTTCATTATTTCCCATGGCTCTCCGAAAGGTCACTCACTCACTGACTTAACGGATGCCGGTGGTTGGTTCACACGCAGGTATAGTGTATCAGTAATACAATGCTGTTTACAACCGTCGTCAAATCGAGGAGACTGCCGAGGAGATAAATGCCACTAATAAAGAATATTCTAAATTTTACGTTGAAATTCACAAGTTGCAGCAAAGTTACCGAGTAATATAACTCTACCCTCTGTCTTGAATTTAATGTTTTAAGGGAAAATACACGGATAATATTTACAAAAAAATGCGCAATGTGTCAGCCTATCACAAATTCTCGTAATAATGGAACATTTGAATTTGAATATGAAAGCCTTCATTTCTTTAGTGGACTCATTAGATCAGATATAATATTCCGAAGTCTGGTTAATTAAATGGCAATATGAAACGGTCGTGAACCATCACCGACGAAGATTGTTAAAACACTGTCGTAGCTATTTCCATAACTGTTGATCAAGTTGGTTAGTTCTTGTTTTGTCCTTTTTATATTAGGTACTGCTTAGTTATCAGATCACACAAGTAAAGTCTCAAATGGCAACAACGAACTGTATAATATACACTATGTTATAAGCTCGTTAAAATGGTGAAGTCGCTGGAAAAAGATTAGGGTAGGATTACGTAATTTGGAGCAAAATCTTGCAGAGAAATGATAGAAAAGTATCGTTGTCGAGATGAATTTTTATCTAGCTGTTGTCTGGAGTGCGGTAATTTTGAGTACGTGGAGTTAATCAAGGTCGTTCTGTGGTAGTTAATCTAGGTTTCATTTATTACAAAAGCCTAATTGAATTTTGATAGTACATATAGAATTTTACGGCTGGCTCCAGTAATGTAATTGGAGTAGTACATTGGAGCCAGTAATGTAAATGAAATCACGTCTAACATGTGGACAAGGAACTTAACAATATGTTTGCATAACTACAAGGTAGTAAGACGAGTAAATTTTGCCTTTTGAAGAGCTTTTCCGTGTTAATCAAAATGTCATTTTGATATTCAATTTACACGTCTTATGTAACAACGGGAAGACAACACAATTATACGATCGTCTGAAAGTAAAGAGTGAAAGGCGTGAGCCATGGAGACAATTTTGTCATAAAACATCTACTTAGCAGAGATTTCTCTGGTTATGATTTGTGTAACGGATACGAGTACTTCTGTAGGTTTAGGAATCAAGCAAGTTTCTCACAGCTCTGAACATAACTTGAAAAGGTGGACGGAATATGAGTTAAAGTATTTTTAAACTTAACTTATGCCGACTTAGGTAATTTTTTTAACGTAGCCGACAAACGAGCAGCGGTCCTGATTATAAGTGGTCCCCACCGCTCTTGGATGTCCTTAACTGAAAAGATATCACAGTCACGTTGCCTGCCAAGATGGAAAGGGGAGTCTCGCACATTACTGGCTCATCAACAGCGCAACCAAAACATGTAACAATATTTGAAGGTTAATTCTAAGAGTGATACTTAGGCGGGTAAAAAACCCTACCACCATGCACAAGTACCGATTGGATCAAAATGGTACAGTGTTCATCTACTACAACAGGAGGGACCGTTCGCCGTAGCTCCGTCGATGTTCAGAAGGTTACACCACAAGCGAATGCTCAGGATAAAAACTATTATAATCTTGATAATTTATTCAAAGTTGATCTTCAAACACCTTATCAGTTAAAATTTTTCATGAGGTTTTTCTCTACGATTATGTGATTAAAAGAGTAGAGAACCTTTGGCTAAAATATAATGATTATACAAAACTAAAAACGCATTTTAACAAAATATCTAAAATATATTTAAAATAGAATAGTCAACACACCGTGTTTGAGAAGACAATTCTGAATCAATAGCCGGCTAATTCAGATGCTGAAGGGTAATGCGAACGAACCATTCCACATCTCTCCCTATCAATATTCAATGTCTTCCTCTTAGAAGCGATATCCCTTTCCAGTTCTATTCTCTTTTTTAACAAGTCTTCTCTTACCCTTTCCGCATTTCTTAACTGACCAAGCAAAGATGTAACTGTCTCATGGATCTTTTTAACTTCTTCTATCAATCCTAAATGAGGTTGATCTCTGACACTTTCACCATGTGGTCTTCCAATATTCCTATTATCGAGTCTGGTTTGCGCAAGTTTCATAGCTGCATCCATTTTTCTAATTGAATCTTTAAGACTATCAATAAGACTCTCCATATCAGCTATTCGTTGTAGCGTAGTTCTTAAGGTTTCTTCTAATTTTGTGCACAGTTCCTGGGTTATAGCCACAGTTTCTGCTAAAGCTATATCCGTCCGATCTGCTTGGTTTCTTAGTTTTCTTCCTCCACTTACAAGTATAGCATTAAGACTGCCACGTAAGTCGACAGATTTTTGCCTTGCGGCTTCACAGTTTTGAACATTTTCTCTACAGAAAAACTCCCAATATTCTATGGGGGCCGAAAACTCTCCAAACCTTGTTGCTCCAGGTCTAAACATGATTAAATTTGACTTGGTATCCAAGCTTAAATTTGTTGACTCAGTATTATAAGCCATAGTTTTATCACACCAATCATACTCAATTCTGTGTTTCGCTGCTTTGTTTATGGCCATTTGTTCTTCGATTTGATTCAAAGTGTTTTTCAGAGTATCTCTTACTTCATTAACAAGATTCATTTCTTTGATAAGTTCTTGTTCAGCAAGATCAGCAACTAAATCGGGTTCAAATCTATTTGAACGAAGGTCCAAACATTCCTTAGATATAGATTCGGGTAACATGAGAACTCTTGTAGCTCCTTTCAAACGCTGTCTTTCAATTTCAAGGAGCTCGACTTCTTCTGTGATAGCTTTGCATGCTCTTTCAACTTCGACTTTCCATCGGAAAATATCCCTTGCTTTTTGTTTTAATCTTTTACAGTTTTCGCTCTGCTGTTTATCAATATTACCAAATGCTTGCATAATAGACGTTTTAGCATTATAATCAACTATATTAGATTCATTTATTACTTCAGGATCCAGAACCTTCTCGTTGTGTTTCCTCCATTCACTAAGAGAATATCGGCTAATGGAATATTTATTGACACCAGGCCTCGTACCAGTCATATCACCAAGAGGAGTCCAGTCAACTTTACCGTCAGGGCCAGGCTTCAAGTTTGGGAGATATTCTTCTTTTGACGAAGGAGGTCTTGTTATTTCTAGTTCTTCTTCAACCACTTCATTTGAGCTTGGTGGTCTCTTCTCTGCATGTTTTAAATCTTGTGCAGTTTCAATTTCCTCCTGAGCTTTCTCTGGGCTTTTGGCTGCTTTTTTGAAAGCTCCTATATCAGTGCAAACTTTAGGGCATTTATCATCTTCGGGAAATGTTGTAAGTTCCGCCATAATATACAGTTATAAAAATAATTTACGTAAAAAAAATTTAAAGAATTTAATATTGAACTGACGCTAAAAATGACATTTTCTGTCAGAAAACCGTATGAAATATCAATGAGGTTTTATATACTCCCAATCAAATATTTAGTTAAAAAAAAGTTAGATAACCTCAAACACGTTATCTAATTTAAAGCAAGGTGATATAAAATAAACCTTTTCTTTCCGTATTACCTCGGCTAAATCGTTTCCTGCCAATTGTGGTGGCACAGGTAGAGCAAATTGCCATAAATCAGTGTCATACGTTTAATACGAATAATATCTAGTTCGCAGTTCTTGTAATGATATCTTACAGTACACTTTCTAATAATTCAAACTGAACTGATCTGATTCAACGAGTTTTATATTCCTCTTACGGTGGAAGTATTCATTTATTTTGTCTTTTTTATTTGGATGATTCCATACTGCAGATGCAAGTGAGTGGCGAGCGAGCCTGCTGTGTGGCGGGTTCTTGGTTGCCAGCCTTTGGGATCATTGTATATTTGTAAATTTTGTTTATTTGTAAATTTAGTCGGACACATGTAGGAGATCTCCTACGGTTCCGTGTCATTATCGGATGTACGGACCTCTAAAATGGTTGATTTGTATTGTACGATATAATAAAAAAAAAGGAAAGGCATTTAGAACCGGTCAAACACGTCTGTAATTTATGATTGCTGTTCAATGAACCGTTTAATTTGACTTTTTATTATGACGAAACCATTGAAACAAAACAATTAAAACACCTGTCAGTAGTAATGGGAGTGAGTGGTTAACGGCTTAACGCAACCTTAGTGTTGCCTGTTACTGTCACCTGATTTGAAAATGAACTTAAGTACTTGTGTTTCTATATTCCTTCTGTAATAACTTTAATTGCAGACTTTTTAGCAGGAAACAATCCGATTGTATGTGGCAATCACCGCGTATATAATCCACAATACCAGGCTGGAAACATTATCGAGCATGCATTTGTTTGTGTTGAATGAATTGACCGATAATTGTATTATTAACTTCAATTTCTTTTTATTGTATTTACAATTGACAGGAGAGCGAGACACGACTAATAAAAGTATTAAAGGTCTTATCGTTTTTAAAATAAAATAAATAAATTTGTTAATCAATTAGGTAATTCTACACTGCAACCAACAATAATAATTAACGTATCATTGTAAAACATTTCCATCCTCTTTATTGCAAACGTAATCACGCTCGAAATCAAAAACCGGGCCATGGATGCTTTGTTAAGTAACGATGTGATGTGACTGCAGTTTGACACTTTTGTATTATCTGTACTAATGTAAAAATTATATGCTTATGAAAATGTTAATGTAGGTAGACTTAGAATATATATTTTTTAGTATTTTTAATATCTGTCTAGCCGTTTATCAGTATCCGTCGGACAATCTGGGTGTAAATCTTTTATGAATTCAAATTTGGAACGCCTTTATAAACTATGATCATTTCCCGGCATGTCACATAATATTTTAAGTACAATTTGTAAATAAAATGTTGAATGCTTCGCTGCAGTAGTTCTATAACTAAATATGTTTTCGATTTGTAGAAATAAAAGAACCTAACAAGGCGGGTGCTATTTGATAAGGCAATGTGGGCGGTCACTGCTAAAAAATAAACCTAGTGTTTAATCTGAAGCACACAAAATCACTTTCTAAGCTCAGTCACGGTTCACGGTAGACCTCGTACTTACCAACAATACGCGTTTTAATTTTTACTTTTACTTTTAACAATAATGTGCATCTTAGTGTTAAGCATACCGTTACGTAATAATTATAATTTGGTTAACGTATATTTACGTTAAGCACTCGTTTAACGGCTATTACGTTTTAAATTAGATTAGTGATGTAGATTTTAATGTGATCATTATTCATGAATGTAACGCAATTAATTATGTAAACTTAGCATAATTATGTTCGTAGTAACTTTTGTTCTTTTATTAAGATTCATTTCCTGGGGGTACAACAGAATAATAATTCAGAGATTACGTGTGGTGTGTGTGATTTAACTTTATGTTTTCCGCGTTTTTCATTTCATTTAACGTGCAAGGAACAAAAATGCACATACATCTGTAAGTACATTGAATATAGTTACGTGATCGAGGAGGTGCGAGTGTAACTATTGAAGTAAAGAGAGGATAAATAAATAATGCTATTTATTTCCTACTGTTGGTTGCATTAATAGTATTTCATAAATACAGTTTGACAAACATTACGGAGCTCTGGCAACGTCGCCTCATGAATCCTAATCACGGCTATGGGAATAAATGAATCCTTTATGGTTATAAAGATAAATTACCATATATTTTTCAATTTAAGGGCATTACACTATACTTTTCTATGCGTAAAAAAATGAAATCTAATCTACTTTTACCGTACAAAAAATAACTGAAAAACTCGAAGATCATTATTTATTTTCTGAAAATGTTATTTATAACCGCCACCTATCACGGAGATCGTGACAGACGCCAGTGGCCACGCGACGATCGCGGACGGGTACGGATAGGGCAGGTTTTTCGGTCAACTAGCGGTGCTCAGGCCTTGTGGATTCATTCATTCCACTCTACACTTTGCTCGTCGTAAGAAAAACAAATGATGCCCGCTGTATTTTAAAATTTGGACACGGATGTAGCACTTTTAAGAAACAATGTTTGCTGGTACGTACATATCGATCGATCGATCGTATGCATTGTACTTTGTACATTGTATTGTATAAGATAGAATACAGTTACATATTAAACATTTTAAACGCCGCAATAATTCAGTGTGTATGTACAGAAATTGTGGCGTGCGAATGAGATTCAGACTGATCGATGGTGAGATTAAATCATTGTTAGCAGCGTTCTACAGTTACAAACATGTATTTATACTACGTAGTAAGTTACTCAGTAACATCGTTTTTTGTTTACTTTTATGTTTAATATTTTTTTAAGTTTTCATCTATTTTTATAGTATAAGTACCTAAAACCTAAACGCGGTATAGCTCACAATATAAGTTAAAATGCACTAATAAAACCCTATTATTTTTATTGTTAAAAGTAAAACAATTATACCTACAATTCCTACTGCAGTCTTTGACACGCTGTAACCTTTTCAACGAACAGCCTTGCAGTACCTCTAGGCAACATCGAATAGGAATTCCAAAGGTTAATTGAATTGTCAGTAGGTACTTACAGTGATACATTAAAGTTAGGTAAAAGGATAAGTCATAAGCCATTTGGATGGCTTGCGGCAAGGATCGACGTTCTAGCGTAATTGGTAGACGCCCCGCCTACAGAGTGTGTGCGCCGGATTCGGTTCCCGGCTAGCACAAATTTCTCGGGTCGTGGGTGTGTGAAACGTAGTTTGTGTCCATGCCTCCTATACTGCTGGGATTCCTACTGGGATTGCGAGTGTGTGAGAGTTTATTATTTATTTTAAAATTATGTCCAAAAACCATAACAAAAATTCAACCATATCTTAATATTTCTGTGCAAAAACTTGTAATATTTTCGTACACATTTAAAAAGGCTTACTTCGCGAGTTTACGTCGGGAGGCGACGCATCTATCTAGTCAGCGCACCTGCAGAACAGAGTTCGTTCGTTATCCGCCGTCCTACAGAAATAATAATTATTGTTTTCAACTATGACAGCTTACTGCGGGAGTACTGAGACCATATAGTACTTGAATTAGCCAGAGGAAACAGCATTTTACAGAAGCTTCTAGATGAGTGCATACATTTAACAATGTCAGTTATTTCAATAAGTAAGTATTATTTTATAAACTGACACTAATAATATAGAGTGCTTCCACACGGTGGTCTTCATCATTATGACTAACTTAACTCTTGTACGAAAACAGATGGGTACACAAAATGCAGTTGTGTGTTGGTTGACAGTGAGCGCAATACAGCAAGGTAGGGATGTTATGGATATAAAATTTTGGATCAGGATATGGATACGGGATATATGAATATTTTACCGGTTTCGGTTTCGGTTACGGTTACGGATATGAGATTATTTCGATTTAACCGATTGTTTTGGATAATTTCGGTTACGAATATTTGATGATTTACGACTTGAAACAATGATATAATGTTTGGATTTATTTTTAGGTATTATAATCACAGAAAAAAACATATGGTCTTAAAAACGAACGAGGCTGCCGGTGTATCAGATCGGCCGGCGAAAACCAGTCATAAAGTGTTTTATTTAGACTTTGCTCCTATCCGAAATTATCCGAAACTTTTTAATCGGATTCGGTTACGGTTTCAGTTATATATTCATTTCGGATATCTGATAGTTTCGGTTACTGTTACGGAGCTTCATAACATCCCTACAGCAAGGTCACTAAGTATCAATGTTAAAACATAGCCGCTTTCACTTCGGCTTGTACTTTACAAGAAAATATTGAAAATATTTAGTAAAGAGATAGTTTCATGTACCACAAATCGCAGAATTGTATTTAATTGTATTCAAAATATTCCAGAACGAGGTCTGCTAAAGGCCCAAGGAATGATATTTTGGTCAGAGACAAAGATTTATCACCACTCACCGGACAGCAGCTGCATCCACCCGCATACGTGGAAAACGGTCGTCGACTGGCAAAAAAAGAACAGCAGCATTGTACATATCGTGAACAGAGCTAAGACGACCGCCAGCCCTACTAACACCGTAGCCACTTTGAACACAAAACCGTTTATGGATAGGAAGTCATCCAGTCTGCCTTTACAGTCCTCTGCTGCTTCGTCCACCCTGCAAATCTGCCACAGGCCGAACTTTCTCGGAAACTCTGTTTCTAAATCTCCGATCCATTCTGGAGTGACGAACGCAACAACGGCGATAATCGCGTAGCAAATAGTGAATATAGCCCAAAGCACACCAATAGCTTTCGAATTACGGACGTAGTTTGTAGCGTACAAATGTGACGAATCCACGTATTCAATTTTAGAGCCCATCTCGTCGAAGTTGTAACCGCGTGAACGAAATATAACACAGATCAGTGACACATTTTTATCCGAACTTTTGTTTTTCTACATTTATTTATTGTATATTCCACTCATGACTGTAGTAAAGGTATTGTTACGAACGAGTCGAGGACGCGAGAAACACGACACTTGTAATAAGACGCACACTACCATAGCACTAGCAACCTCTCGCTGCGCGCCATTCGACTGAGTGTGCAGAGTGGGGATAAGTGATGAAGCTTGAAGTATGACCTATGTCCTATAATATCAAGGCAAAGCAGAAGAACTATAAGTCAATAAAACAAAATATTCTTAACAGATCTAAATAATTAATAGTTCATATAACATGCGTAAGTGGAGTATTAAATTTTAAAATTATTTATATGTAATTAAACATAATATGTTACAGATGTTATTTGTTTACGAAAAGCAGCGCCATCTGAACAATTGAATCTGAATCAAAATCTGAATTTACATTAAGTTCATACGACATCTTGCGGCAAAAATAAAATACTAATGTACAAAATACCTTACAATACGTTTGTATTTTATTACCTATTAATTTATTGTACGTGATGTGTTGAAAATTAACACAGAATTTAATGTAACTGTATATAGATACAGACATTTGTGTAAACAAAAATGGTAGTAGCTTCAAATTTATGTGCCGATGGCCTTCCTCATTAAATGGATTTATGATTGTAGTAATAAACAAGTTTTTTTAAGTATTTAATAACCGTAAAATTAAAAAAAATACTGTGTTTTCACGTGTCTCAGTTACGTGAAGAGAATAATGAATGATACCATTAAATACATAAGTAAGGTCACATAACGCATAATTTAGGTTTAATTATTACGTGTTTGCAATGTACACAACTATTGCGTGATTCGGAACGTTCCAGTAGTTTCAGAACCAGTTTCGGTGGAACTGTCAATTATTTTCTTTGCTCATACCATTTTCAAGATCCCTTTTTATGTTTTTAAATTATTACAGTGACATTGACAATTGATGCCATCAATACGACAGTCCAAGAAGCACAGACAGATAATAATATGGATAGCCGTGATAAATTGAAATCAATTAATTGTTATACTTAACGGTCTTTTTTTTTTGCCAGTGTATTTTATGTTTGAGTGGTTACCTCTGTAATCAATTGTATACTATTAAAGTAACACATTGTAGTAAATTAGTACTATCTTTTTATATCAATGTAGTAGTGCTGACAAAGATACGTCTGGTGGTTGTCATCTAACCGTGATATATTCCACATAGACCGGGTGGACGTAGAAATGTCGGTGAGAGATAAGTGGGTTCGCCGGTTCTCTGTTGATGAAACTGCGAAACATAAAAATGGATTTACAATCTACAAAATCACTTCCGTGGTAAGTAAACGTTACCCTCTACGAGTAATTCTATATGTTAAGGCATTTGCGTATTGTATGCCTTTTGTAATAAAAACATAGTTAGTGACGATATTTTCTCAAGATTAAGCGTAACATCATAGCAGAAATAGGACTTGCCAGTTGTGTAGGTTCTTATCACCGAAAGAAGAAGCAAAAATGGTAGAAAAAAATATGGTAGAAGTAAAAAATAACGTTCGTAAGTGTATTTACAGAATACCTATATTATTAAATGATTTTGAATTTGAATTTTGAAAAGAATATGATATTATTTGACATTGCTTTATTTTATAACTGAAATATATCTAAAATAATTAATGGACATGGACAGGAAGACTGTTATTATTTTATTGCACAATATATGCTATTATTATGCTTGTTGGTAGCATAAAGATTACTATTATAAAATAGCACCAGGGCACACCCCTTTCACTAAACAACATATAATAAACATATCACTCCGCTCATGTTTTTACTAGATTATGATCATGATTGTAAATTTTACTTTCAATAGACGTAAGACATGTTTTTCATATATTAAAATAGTGTTACTAAATATTATATAATTTATAGCATTGTACATTTTAAACTTAGAAATACTCCAGGTTAATATTGTCGCAAAATATTGTGTTCATTTTAATGGAACAATTTTTCAATTAAGCATCCAAATAGTTTATTGTTCTTTTATCAATAATTCAAATTTTGTTCACAGCTATTTCCTCTGGAATCTCCAGAAGCAGTTACAGTGGTGTCTGTTTGGAAACGGTATAGCGATGTACAGAGACTGCACAAGAGTATGCGCTCCTTACATACAGGACTGCATCTCAGAGGAACCTTCCCCACCTTGGCTAAGAGCAGCTTCTTCAAGCGATTTCAGCCGGAGGTAGAAAATGAAACATTAAAAGCAATGGCTATCTTTTTTTTACATAAAATAAGTTAATGCTTGACAACAATCCCATGTGATGGTAAGTGGTCATGAAGTCTACGATGGTGAACATACTAACTTATAATAGCCACTCACGAATATTCACTCTCCTCTTGAAGACTCCCACATTGTATGTAACTGGGAACACCGATGCGGGCAGGTTATACCAGTCCTTTGCAGTGTGCATAATAAACGAGGATGCAAACTGAGTCATCCGTGCAGCTGGTAGGTTTACTACGAAAGGGTAGATACCCACCATACGTCGAGTTGTTCGATGGAGGAAAGGTGATGGGGGAATGTGTTTATACAGACATACTTTTAGTTTAATTTGTTATAAATAACCATTGGTGCCTATTTATATCTGCATCTGATGTTATTGGTTCTTATAGCTTGATATTACATGTTCACTTTTTACCACTGCTTTAGCATGTCAACAACCATCCATTTGTCAATCTGTTTTTCCCTGAGTTGTATTAAATTAAATCTTGCTTAACATAAATATAGCTTATTATTTTAAGACATGTAACTAAAATTATTGTTTTGTAATTGTACTATCTCAACCATATGCGTAATGGAAGTATGAAACAGTTATGTAGTTTGTTGGTGTTAATCAGCTTTATCATAATCCATATTGTCTCTCTGCTGGGTTCGGGCCTCCGCTCAACATGAGAGGGATTAAGTCATAGTCCTCCACAATGGCCAAGTGCAGGTTGGCAGATTTCATATAATTTTAAGCACATTATGGAAAAATCAGGTACGGAGGTTTTCTCACAATGTTTTCCTTCACCAGAGCATGTGATAATTAATTTGTAATACAGACATAATTTAAAATATTAGAGATGCATGCTAGGTTATATCTTCATATCTGTAACCAATGCCAGATTTATTGGCTGCCTGCAAATATTCTGTAGCTGCTGATAACTTAACACTGAAAGAAAGGATTGTTTGAAGCACCTACTCAATATTAACACATGTTCATGAGATACTCATAGTTCACTGGTAACTTTATTGATTGATTTAATATCCAAGCTGACTCATATATCAGATGTTATTATTATGAGCACTTCAATGCCATAGAAAGTTCTACAACATTGATACTTTTATGTACTTATTCTGTGAATCCTTGAGTTCGTAATGATTGCACTGATAAGATAACTTGTGAATATGTAATGAATTCATTTAATGTGATTTTTGACTGTTAATGAACTAATAAATTTAAATTTTAGTTATTTATTAAGCAAGTAAACTATATACCCGTTGCAGATGTCACTGCAATACTTTTTAAAAATACAGTTAAAATGTTTGGTTTGTATTAGATGTTTTTTGTGTATATTTATTAATCCTTACAGATTATAGACGAGAGATCGAAATCAATAAAAGCATTGCTAGAATTCGTCGCTGAGCATCGATTACTTTTCGCCAGTACTGACTTTGTCAATTTTCTTCAGGTCAGTCATCACCTTGTCGGTTATATATATATACATAACCGCACCTTTCTCAAAACCTCTTCCAACGTCATGTACAAACACTCTTCGTTTCCGGTATCAGAATAAAATGTAAATAAATAAACGTTTACACACTCACACCCCCGCACTAGGATTCCTTGTGTTGCGGGTGGCATGGACATATACAAATATCACATTACAAACACACATGGCTCGAGAACAAACATTTATCTGTCACATAAATGTCTCGAACATCGCACATCACACATCGAACCCGGGACCACTCGCTCGGCAGGCAGGGTCCCTACCGACCGGGGTATGGGGTCGTCAGAATAAAATGTAAGGCCCTCATGTCGAGGTCAACCTAACAAGCGGGTTCATTCCCTTTCTTGGTCGGCAAAGCGTCGGTGGCGCTCTCAGTGCCTTCAGGTGGTTTCTCTGCTCGTTTGTCACATGTCACATAAAAATAATTGATCAATTGACATCAATCGATCCGTGCCAGCTCGGTGGGTACGGCTCAGCTTTTTTGCACGTTTTACAGCGTCGCCAATTTTATTAAGATAAGGATTGACATTAAAACTAATTCAAAATTAGTCAATGTCGGAAGTTCTTACGCTGTCCAAGGTCGGCGACAAGGTTGAGGCCGCAGGTGAAATTTTAGATCCTATGTTCGATTTTAGATATCATTCAGCAACTTTTTTAAAATAAAATCATAACCCTATTAATATTATAAATGTGAAAGTTTGTATCACTCAATCGTGCACTACTGAACGGATTTGGATGAGATTTGGCACACAGGTAGTTTATTCCTTGCATTAAAATATCGGATACTTTTTATTTTTGAATAATACTAGATTCCTGTGGTTATCAGTAAACGAACAACAGGACGTAATATGTCTAGTCTATAAATTTCTTTCTTTCTTTCTTTTAGTTTCTGTTCCATATAACATAGTTCATATCGTTGTAGTGTAAAAATTATAATTCTTTTTAAATCCACTAATTAACTTTATAGGTAAACGCGGTTTTTAAAACGCAGTTATAGTTGGTTATTTCACCATAACCTACAATAACAGTATTCAGTGTCACAGATAGGTGCGACTATTGCTTTTTGTTACTGACACAATGTTCCACTTCCCTTTGGACCTGATGCCAAAGGTAACGCAAGTCGCGGGTACAGCCACTGTATACCAATTTAGTCTAAGTCACGCGATGAACACAAGCTCTAATGAGCTTACTTATTTAATTCTAATTCAATGTTCCAGACGGGCTACCCCGAACCGGAGCCAAAGACCAGCGTGATCAATGCAATCCGGTCCTCCTTACACCTGCCCATCGAAGAAACTCCGCCGCTGGAGTACCAGACCTCCGACGATGAAACCAGGAGCCCCACTCGCAGCGGTGAGACGTCCTCGCAGCTTAATATATATGTCCTGTAGTCATATATTTATTAAGGGTACCACACATGAAATTACATCACATCAAAGCGTTGTTAAAATATTAAACATGTCTAATACAAAAATTTATAAGTTTGAAAAGTTGAACTAAAGTTTTGTTGGTCCCTAGTAACACCGGTTGCGCTTTACATTAAAAATTCCTCCGGATCAGATCTATATTCCGGGAAGAAATGTATCCTGGATTGTGACCCATAGTATGAATTCGAAAAATCCCAAGAATGATTTAAATTTTTAATCTTTTTACTTAGCCAAGTATCTGACTACAACAAAAAATCTTAAGTATTCGGTATAGGTACAGCCTGTAGGAAGAGGTGTGGGAAGTAAAATTGTCCTGAATATTAGATTAGAAATATGAACATGTTTGGCCGTAGTAGGGCGGCCTAGAATACTCCCCCCAATCCCACGTTGGCAGAACAGGGTGTCGTAAGAGACGACAGAAGCCAATCTACTTGGTGGTAGGGCTTGGCCTAATGATTATATTATCTGACTAAACTTAAACTGACTTAATATTAAACTCGTGTCCAACTAGTCTTATCCTGAAAGTAATCATCAAGTTCGTAATAACCTTTCCGCATAAGAACGCCTTTGACGTGAGTTTTAAATTTACAATATGGCATTTCTGTCAATTATAACGGAATTTTATTATAAATATTTACACATCTACCTATGAAAGAGCCACCAGCTTTGCTTAGTCTGAAATTTGAAACAATCAGTTTAGCCTTATTCCTAGTATTAATATTGTGAACCATACTCTTCCTAAGAAAACCATCAGAGTATTTTTAACGTACATAATATTATCTAAAATATATTGTGATGCTACAGTTAATATATCAATTTCTTTAAAGAGATCTCTAAGGGAATCCCTAGGCCTGAGGTTGTAAATGGACTATTCATTTCTGTAATGTAAAAATCGACTCAATATCGGCAGCTGAGCCCCACAACAACAGACCATAAGACATCACACTGTGAAAGTAGCTAAAATAAACTAATCTTGCTGTTACTACGTCCGTTAAGAGCCTCACTTTCTTAACAGCGTAGATAAAGTGGTCGGACCACTTACATTAAAAACACTATTTACATTAAAAAAATGTTCAGCTACGTCGTCAGGAAACAGAAAATAGCGTTGCATGTTAAATTACGTTTTTATTTATGATTTTATTTGTAATGAGGTCAAAAGTAATATGCTTTGATTTTTAGACTGTTATAGATTTCTTAGATACAAATAACTAAATGTCAATACGACTAGTTAAAATGAAACCGACGAGTGTTACAAAGAATCCATATAACTGTGAAGTGTTACATAATGCGATGTGTTAACTGATTAACGCGAAGCCCTGCGAGTGTCAGTTCATTAGCCACTACATGGAGACAACAGAGATACGGGTCGGAACAGGTTAGGCGATTTCAGTGTATCGTAACTGAGAGGCTTACACCAGTCCGCGGCGGTGATCGATGGAGTACTATTGTGCCCCTTGTTGTTTTTTATTGTATTACTTGGTGTATTTAAACGAAGTCATCAATACAAATATTAATCCATAAAAACAATCTTATCCGGGATAAATTAAGATGAGCGTCAAAATACGCATTAATTATGCATATATAATTTTATGCCGACCTAACGTGTGATAATCGGTTGTGATCT